>JAIFZK010000007.1:3620000-3722500 GCA_027481765.1 Tenualosa thibaudeaui | reverse complement strand
TTTTCAGCACGCCACAAACAAATGGTCCTATTGAGCTGTAGTAATATATTTCTGATGGTGGATCAGTATGGTGTGCCTGCAGACCCAGGCATTGGGGGTAGTAGCATGTACAGGAGCCTCTCCTCTATCGCCCTTGCTCTGTATCACTCCATCACTCTCTCACTCGTTTTCATCCTCCCTCCCTCCCTCCATCCTGTGCTGGCTGAGCAGCGAGAGCCGGCCCGCGGCAAACACCGCCCTGAGCTCCGGCGAATTAGGAGCCTCGTTTCTTTTAATTGGGAAATGATCCGCAAACTGTAAGGAGGGGGGAGAGAGAAAGAGAGAGAAAGAGAGACAGGAGGGGGAGGGGTTGGCGGGGGTGAGCGGGAACACAAGGGTATTCCACCAGCTCTCCCCTCCACTTAGCGTAACGCCCGTCACCGCGCTCAACCTTGAGAGCGGGGACTTGACCTGACTCCATCGAGCGCCCGGGGACGCGTGCGGCTTGCCTCGCTGTGGTTAAGATGGGAGAGGGAACAAAGGGAAATCACTCGAGTGTGTGTGTGTGTGTGTGTGTGTGTGTGTGTGTGTGTGTGTGTGTGTGTGTGTGTGTGTGAGGGAGAGAATATTCCCACCACACTGTGCCAGTGTGTGAGCCTCATGCCTGAGCTCTGGCTACTGTGAGTTCCTGAGTGTGATAGGAGAACATTTATTCCCATTGTTTTGATGAGAAGAAAGGCAGAAGCATGTTTGCGTGCGTGCGTGCGTGCGTGCGTGCGTGCGTGCGTGCGTGCGTGCGTGCGTCTGTCTTTTGGACTGTACTGTCGGCTCCTTTATGGTCTTGTACAAGGACTTAGGCTTTTGTCAGCACCAGTATGGAGGTAATCCACATCATACTACATTTCTTAATAAAAGAAGCATTAAGTACACTGTGGATGTGCAGTACTCTTTTATCCCCACAGTGGTGATTCTACATATTTAAATCTGTAAGAATGAGCAGCATAGGAGTCCTCGGCTCTTTCAACAGGGACCTGCTTTGTGTGGAGCACTGGAGATCTTTTCTCACTATAACTGTAGCCTGGCATGACGTGGAGGAAATGTGTTGTACTTGTTTATTCTTCAGGGTTAAATGTCTTTATTTCTCCTTTGTGCTTTTTTAATGGAGTGATAAGCAACCTAACTTTTCCCTGATTTGAAACGGAATTGAATTCATTTTAATTCATTTAATCCTGGGCTGTGGTTGCTGTTTTATTTCCAGTTCTCTGATGAATGCAGGAGTTCTGGACAAAATTGTATGCATTGTAGAAGTTTCTCTGTTCTTTTAATCCCGCTTGGCCGTGAGTTTCTGAGTTTCTCATCAAAAGACTTCAGAGAGGCTGGGAGAATGGAACAGGGGAAGTGTTTGAATGGACTTTTGAAAAGGAAAGGGTGCCCACTTCAAGTCCACCCCCTCTGAAGAGGCTTCTGTACAGACTCACAGAATGGGAGGTCAGTTTGGACAGAAGACGGGCCCAGCGTCAGGCGCTCTCCATTGTTACTGTGCCCCGTGCACTTCCATGCCCTTGGCCTCCCTATGGAGCAGATGTCCTCTAGGTGAATGCCCACACTTCCTCTCCTTATCTAGGGGTCAGAGCAGACTGTTCTAGCCCCTCCCTAGGCTCACACACACACACACACACACACTCATACAGGGACTCCCAGTGACCAGTCCCTGCCAGTGTGTGAGTTACCTGCTGAAGAAGTGCTGTAGGAGCGATTGCTCTGAATGTAGATGTAGTCATGTTTGATTCCCACTCCTGCCCTCATCATAGATGCCGTTTGTCTTCCACAGCCCGCTCCCACCTGATCCACAGCGCTTGGCTCAGACCCCAGCCGGGGAAAAAAAAATCCTGATTTCTTTATTGACCAGTTTCTCTCTTTCTTTTTCCACCCCTCCCCCTTTTTTCCCTTCCTTCCTCTCTCTTTTTCCCCCTTTCGTATTCTGTCCATATTGAAAATCCTGGTAGTAATGTATTTCCGCCCCCTTCTAATCTCTTCATCAAGGCTTTTGGTTAAATCATGATGCATAGTCCGGGCCCGTTCGGGCCGGCCCCATTTGTCATGGCGTCGCCGTTCGACGTATCTACTTTTTATCCATCTCTTAAATCAGTCACTGCAGCTATTGGCAGCGCCCTGGGCATGCTCCAAGTGCCTTGATTGAAGTGGCATTGTTTGGAAGACAAGCCCAGCTCAATCAATAGGCAGTCTTACTAAATTACAGTTTGCATGAAAAATGAACAGCCTCCCCACCCCCGCACACACTACACCATTTCCACCCCCACCTTGTTCTCTCTGACACATGCACACACAAACACACACACATACACACACACACACACGGGGAGATTGTCTGTGAAGAGTCCATTTTGTCTTCACCATTAACACTATGGTTGCCCCCACCAACACACACACCACACATATATAGACACACACACACCACAGTGATGCATGAGATTTCAAGGAGAAGTGCTAGTGTTATATTGTGCCTGTGTGTCCATAGCTTCCTACCTTTTTCCATACATCCTCCTCTTCCCCGCTTTTCTGCTGCTTTGTGTCTCAGTCAGAGGAACTGACGACTCCCTTGGTGTGTGTCTGTGGCAAGTAGCCAGATTGCCTTTAGCGTGCATCGTTAATACAAATCTTATTAATCGAGACTGTAACTGATAAATCTTCATAGAAACAAGAGCTTGTAGGTGTCAGGGAATCTTTGCTAGTCTTTTTTCTGGAATCAGCTCAGAAGATGATTTGTTGTGGTTCATGAGTGAAAGATTCATCTCTGCCTTTAATGTCTATATTGGTTTGTGCGGCTGTGAGCTGGCATTGCCAATGTCATTAGGGTCTAGGGACTCGGCCATGAGGTGGCCAGAGAGAGAGAGAGAGAGACTGAGAAGGGAGACAGGGAGAGAAAGAGACCTCTAAACCTTTATCCTTTCACCCTTGACCTCTCCCCCTTGACCTGGGCTGGCTTCAGGGTCAGAATATGACGTGAGGTGTGCGTGTGTGTTGTTGTGAGAGGTAGTTTGGCTGGTGGGTTGTAGGACTGCGGGGGAGTGGGTGGGTTGTGCTGGTGCGGGACCACCCCTCCGCCTCAGCCTGCCGTGGGTCAGCCCCTAACCCCCAACTATTAATCATCCGCCACAGATATTTACCCAGCGTCCACTTGGCCACTGCTCGCCGGTGTCTAGAGGGTCAATTAGAGAACTGCCGCCGTGTGTGTGTGTCTGTGTGTGTGTGTGTGTGTGTGTGTGTGTGTGTGTGCGCGTGCGTGCGTGCCTTGAGACGCCAGACGCTCAATTAGCCAGTGCAGCCCCATCACAACTGGCTAGGCCTGTGTATAGCTCAGTGTATAGGGTCACTTGGCTCACAGCATGGGCCAAACTCAAGCATCACACATACACACACACACACACACACACCTCAAACACCTTTCCTTTGTTTCTTTGTTGTAAGGCAACATAAAGATCCTGTGTTCTAGGCCTCATCTATGGTTCTCCAGACTCTCTTTTGTTATTTATTAAACTGTCTACATCATTCTGATGGGGATTCATAGCATAATCACCAGCATGTCTTAGACTTAACAGTAGGATCATTTAAATAAACGAATTCTAATCTAATAATGTAATTGCAATACAATGTAAATTACTCAATTAATATGCCTTATGCTTTAGGTGCTAGATCGTTGAACAGGAAGTTCAAAAGTACTGCAATGTCCAAGCTGAACAGCTCAGAGATACCCAAGCTGGGAAGCATTATTCAGTGCACTCCTCAAAGCAAAGGAACAGGCTTCCCTTCGCCTTTCATTAATGCCCTTTTTTCTCTTTACTTTTCATTTCTCTTCTTATTCTTTCCCCATTTCTCAATCTATCTTTCTCTCCACTCTCTCTTTTTTTTCTGCGTGCCTTAATATTCTAGAAATGTGTTGATTCACGGCCTGGCAGGTCTGGTCATCCTCAGACTATTTTTCCCAGCGGCTGTGCCAAGAGAAGGAGGTGCCAGCCCCACTGCTCTCCACTGCATTCATTACCGCACTCATAGATAGGCAATATGTTACAGACACACACAGAGAGAGAGAGAGAGAGAGAGGGGATGGAGAGGGGATACAGATGAAAAGAGAAAAGGATTTGCTACCTGAGAGGGAGAGAGAAAGACAGAGAGAGCGAGGGGGGGGGGGGAGACGGATGGGAGAGAGAAAGAGTGGTGGAAGGGAAAGAGAGAGAGGGTGACGGAGAGAGAGAGAGAGAGAGATGAATGCTTTATTTACTTTAAAAGTGCTCTGCTAATACAAGTGGCTATTTCATGGCAGCTTTTATTCCATAAAGGTAAAGTGTGTGAGTGTGTATGTATTCAGGGAGGCCATCATAAACATGCATTATCTCCCTGATCCTGCACCGGGAGGGGGAGGTGTCCATTGACTGGTCCCCCCATGTACACACACACACACACTCTGGAACACACACACACAGTCTGACACACACTCAGACAAATACACAGGTACATATGATAATGGATTGTCTCTCCATAACATGTCACCCACATTGTAATGTAAAAGCCCTCTCTGGCTCTGGCTGAGATGAGCGATGGGGGTTGGGGCGAGAGAGGCGGGAGGGATGGGGGTGTCAGAGGCCGTACCCGACGCTAAATGCAACATGACTTTAAAAGCAGCGCTCTGGGGGTCCTCACCCCCACCCCACCATCTAAATATGCAGGCGGTTCCCTGGCAGAGTGAGAGAGAGAGAGGCAGATAGAGAGATAAAGTGTGTTTAGGGCTGCTACACACTGAGGCTTTGCCAGAGGGGAAAGTGTGAGAGAAGAGAAGACAAAAGTACACAACTGTGGAATTGAGGGATTGTGTTAAGCGTATTGATCTGTATCGTTATAAATGTCTGTTTGGACCGGGGCGATGATTAGACTTGTTGGGTTTGTAACCGACCCCCTTCCCCCTTTCCTCTTCCCCCTTCTCTCGCTCTTTGTTGTGAAGGGGCACTGGATATTTGGTGGTTCCCTCCAGAGGAGCTTTCAGTTTCACTGGAGCCGTGGCTGCCAACAGCCCTCTCCCGTGAAACAGGACCCCCTCACCACCCCCACCCCCACCCCCACCCCCTCTCCCCCACCCATCTGTAGTCCCTCCCGTCCAGGGTTGCATGGCCGGGGCCATTTTAAACACCAGCCCTCTGTTTCAAATGACTTGTCCCTCTTTCATCGTGAACTTACTGTAGCAGGTAATTGTGTATTAGATCCTGGTGTCCCCAACAACCTTCACCGTGACCTCCCAGTGTGAGCCTGAGCTGTTTCCTGTTCCTGGGAATACACAGAGGCTTTTCTTTCTCTGTCTCTCTCTCTCTCTCTCTCTCTCTCTCTCTCTCTCTCTGTCTCTTTGTGTGTGTGTGTGTGTGTGTGTGTGTGTGTGTGTGTGTGTGGTCGGTCCGTGACTGTTACATGAGCCAATGCCTCCCTGTCCCAGCACGCGGGTGGCAGAGCAGGCCATGCTACCATGAGTACCCAGAGAAGCGGGCAAGTGAGTACAAGCAGGGACTCCCCTCTGTCTGAGGACACTAAGGAAGAGTCACTCCCACACACACACCAAATCACTTTATAATCTGAGTATACTACAAATTGATAACAGTGATTGTTTGATCTTTGTTCAGACACCATTTGGACACTGGTTTTTTCATCATTTGTGATTGGGGTTTTCACTCTCTTTCCAAATGTGTGGAAAATAAGACATGCTGTTTTGGGTAATGAACAAGCAAACTAACCAACAAGCAATCAGGCAGACAAAGCAGAGCAAATCTACTTCTGCTGGGGAAATATGCACGGAGTTGGGCATCAACTAGACTAATTGCAACGCTTGTCCACATACTCGTCATCCACATTCTTCTGTTTAATTGCTCTCCGGCGTGTGTGTGTGTGTGTGTGTGTGTGTGTGTGTGTGTGTGTGTTTTTTATCGGGCCCCCACTGATTGAGTCTGGAGTGGTTTAGGGGATCTGCCCCCCCACTGGCATTGATCCCCCACCGCCAACCCCCACCCCACCCCACCGCCCGTGTGCTCTATCAGACGCGGCAGAGGGAGAGATGGGAGAGAGAGAGAAGTGGAGAGAGAGAGAGAGAGGGAGGGAGAATATAATCCAGCTGAACATTAAGTAAACCAATAACAAGCACTCCAGTGGTAATGTAAAATCCATTGTGTTTTCATCGCGCTAATTGATCAGAGGGGCTCGGGCCGATGGCTCTGGCGTGTTTATCCACGGAAGCCTCCACCTCCTCCTCCTCCTTCTTTTCTTCTCTTCTCTTCACTCTTCATTTGCTCTCTCTTCTCTCGCACTCTCGTTCTTCCTCCTCGTCTCCATCAAAGCTGCTTTGCCGTGTCGCCTCTCAGCTGGGAGAAATTAGCTAATGAAGTCATTACCCGCAGGAGAACGCCAATAGACGCCTGATTGTTTGGAGGAAATAATGAAGCTTTCCACTCGTTTCATTCTGGACTCTGGGGCCTGGCTGTGTGTGTGTGTGAGTGCACACTCAGGGAAAGAATTGATCAGCTTCCTTCTAAAAAAATTTGGCTAATTGATTCAGCCCCCAGACCCCCCACTCACACACACACACACACACACACCTTCCCTCCCTCTCCAGATAGCTCTTGGCAAATGGAAGTGGACTGTTCTTGGCGTCTGGCTGCTCTCAGTACAGTTTAAGTACAGTATGTGTTCCTTCCATTTGCTAAGGGTTCTCATGAGGGGGTTTTATGTTGGCCAAATGGAAGGATGTCGTAACCTCTGGATCTCAAAGGAAAGAGCTGCAGACACCAGACTAAAGCCATTCCTACTGTTTCCAGGCCAGTTACTTTGCTTTAGAGTCTGTCTTGGCTTAGTGTCTTAGTGTGTCAGCTTTCACTCCACCGTTTACCTGAACTGACCCCAGTCTTTCATATTGCTGGTTACATACTGTGTGTGTGTGTGTGTGTGTGTGTGTGTGTTTATGTGTGAGAGATTCTTAAACATCAATATGAAAGAAAACTTTGTATCTAACAAGTTAGAGCTGTAGCTGTAAATGGCTGTAAGAAAGCATTATTTGAATTAATTTGAGTTCATGCGATTTGATTTGATGAGAGAGAAAGAGAGAGAAATGAAGAGGTGTGTGTGTAAGAGACAGAGACAGAAATTGAAAAATTCTATATATGTTTTTCTATCCATCTTTATGTATCCTGTACACCGAGCCACCCAGTCTCCTGTCAAGAGTGTGTGTGTGTTTGTGTGTGTGTTGTGTGTTGGGTGTTTATATGTCCTCTCTTTCCATGGGTCCCTCTATCAGGCTCTGACTGAATAGGCTCCATAAAGGGCTACACTGATAAAACACTCAGAACAACACTGCCACAGCCCAAAGATTAACAACACTCATAAACCTGTCACTGGCATGTGTACACACACACACACACACACACGTATACACACACACAGTCTCTTTTTTTCTCCTTTCTCTCTCTCTCTCTCTGTCTCTCATGCTCATCCCACACACAAACACACACACACACACACACACACTTTTACCCACATGCACCCTTATCTTTTATCTTACCGTTTCTCCCCCATCCATTCATGGACTAGGCACTCAATTCATCCCTCCAGCTGTACTCCTTTGTTACTGCACTCTGTGTTTCTTCCCATATTCCACTGCCGATGGATTTCAAATCAGCAACTCTCTTATCTCTCTCATCTCTACAGCCATACATGTGTGCCCTGGACCTCTCATTGGACCAGTCCACCCCATTTGAACACCGTTTGGGTTGGCAGTGCACATTTGCTAGGCATTTCCGTAGATGGACTGAGGATAGTGAATTATCCAAACAGCTAAATGAATGCAAAACTGGTTGTATGATCGTAGCACTTTGATAAACCATTTCATGTATACTTGTATACATTCAGCAATCACTGAATGTATGTTGTGAGTAGGGGATGGCATATGATGTGCAATATAATGCTAAAAAGAATGTAGAACTAAAGGTGACAAAGTGCTGTATTTCCCAGATTTCTGTCTGTCAGGACAAGTGTTGGGTGTCTGTAAACTACATTCTGCACACTACAGTATGGGCCAGATATCTGCTGCTGCTGATGATGATATATAAATAGGCAGTGTGTTATATGCATGTGATATGCCCAAGCTAATATTTTGGCTTAGAAATTCCATATGAGTTCAGAATCTAACTTTTTTCTAACTTTTCTAACTTTTATAAACATACTGTACTCCACTGTACACTGCACTCATATGGGTAAAGTTTAAAAAGGCAAGTCTACAGAAGTTACAGCTTGCCTGTAATGACTGTTTAAGGATTCTAACTGCTGTAGTGTTAGTGCTCTGTTCTCTAATGCAAGTGTCAGCACCTTTAGAGCATTGCTGAGGAACCTGATGGATACATTTTTCTGTTGCTTAAATGTGTGACAGAGCAACATTGTAACTTTGCTGAAGGATCCCAGCTACTGTGCAGTTCAGCACCAGTCACCAATGTGGAGGGACTGGTATGATAGTCTTTTAGAAGAATATTGTGTTTTTTGTTTGTTTTGTTTTGTTGTTTGTTTGTTTCCAGAGTGTGGCAAACAAAGGTGATGGTGATGATGATGATGGTATAGACAACATGACCTATTAGCATATTGTTTCCAGGAATCCAGCCCTTTGCATTGGTTTTTATTCTGTAAGTGTGTGTGTGCAGATGTGCTTGTGTGTAAGGGTTGGACTTTGCTTACATTATGCGTGTATTAAGAGGATTGGTGTTGTGTGTGGTGTGTGTTTATGAGTGTGAGTGTGTGTGTAGTAATGGTAGTGTTAGATCTAGTGCTCCTGGTCTGGTGTCTGGAGGCTGGTGCTTTATCATTTGCCTCTCATTAGCGGTGCATTGGCCTGGCCCGTGGCATGCCATTGACCCCGCCGTGACCTCCTCCTAGCCTGATTGACCCTCGGGGGGGCCACTCCGCTGCCCTTTTTCCCGGCGCAGAGTAATGAGAGAAATGTTAACGGCCACCTGCAGACAAATGATCAAACTTTCTCCTCGCTCTCATTTTTCCTCTCTGCCGCGATGAGCCCGCAGGTACTCACTAACTCGCCCCTATATTTCTGCTCACGCTCTTTTTTTTTGGGGGGGGGGGGGAGGATCACTCAAGCTCTTTTGACCACCTTGCGCTTGCCGTAGCCTCGATCCCCATGGCCTGATGTGCCTCCGCGGGCCGGACCCCCCCATCTGACGATGGGCAGAGGGAGAGATAAAACTTCACTAATGTGATGCACCTCCTGCCAGATGAGTGAGAGGGGGGAGAAACGAAGGGGGTGGATTTACATGGAGGGGGTTATAAAATTGCCCTTCCATGTGATCACCGTGCACAGTGTTGGTAACTGATGGCCATTTAAAATCCATAAAACTGTTATTGTGCATAATGCCTTATTAATGTATCTGTGCACAGTAGGCCGGACTGAGTGAGGGAGTGCTGCGCGAACGGAGGAATAAATTGCTCCACGTTCTCTCTCTCTCTCTCTCTCTCTCTCTCTCTCTCTCTATCACTCTCTCTCTTCCTCCCTCTCTCTATCTGTTTTTTCTCCTCCTCCTCCTCCTCTTCTTTGCGCCAGTCACCACAGAAAACACCAGAGGCTTTCTGTAGAGGCAAATTGTTCCCTAATGCCCGGATTTATCCCGGTGAATAAATCTCTCCATGTCGCCTTTACCCACAATTTATTCGGCGTGTGATATGATAGTCCAATAATGGGCCTTTGTAATGTGGGGGGAATTTATTTACCGGTGCAGCCCCGCACACCACACAGCTACGCATCACTCCGCACCGCCGCACAGCATCAGGTTGAGCATCACCACCCTCACCAAATATCAAATATTTATTTTTAGGCCACCACGATAGGGTCTTGGTCTTGGTGCGCTTGTCTCTCAGCAGTGTGTGTGTGTGTGTGTATGTGAGCTGCTGTTTCATTTCCAGAGCTTGTTTTACTCTGTGTGTGTGTGTGTGTGTGTGTGTGTGTGTGTGTGTGTGTGTATATGCGTGTGTGGGTGCTTAACAGCACTGCTAATGTGTCTGATGCACAGTGTCTAGCTCAGCTCACTTTTTGTAGTGATTGGATGCTGCGTTATACTAGGCATTGCCAGGGAAATATGAAAATATCACATAGAACATGTACGTTTGCATATGGAATTCAATTAAGATATTGTTATTGTGAGTAAATAGATACTATGGATGCTTGAGTGGATGCTAGACATGAGTGGATACTGTTGTAGGACCGACTCTCCATCATAGAGGCCCTTCCTAGATGCCCATGCCAGGACCGAGGCTTTGTGATTGACCCCCCTCACAATGGCACAGTCAAATGGACTGTTATTGTTACCCCCATGAACCATCTCACTCCTTTGAGTTTAACACTATGTATGGCCAATGCTACACTCTCCAGCCATAATTCCTGATAACCATCTACGGACTGACTACCATGTAATGTAAAGCGGAATAATACTCTGGAACTATTATTAACCTTAGCTAAAACCATAGACAACTTGTAGTCTATCATGGTTACTACTGATTGTAATTGTCCTGCATGACCCCTGGCAGTTGGGTTAGCCCCTTGAGTCATGGATCTGCCCAAGGTTTCTCCCTAGACTAACTAAACATAAGGGAGTTTTTCCTTGCCCCTGTTGCTCTTGGGTGCTCCTTTGTAAAGCGCCATGTGACAACACTATTGTAAAAGGCGCTGTATAAATAAAACTGAATTGAATTGCCTGTAATCCGTGGTGGTGTGTGTGTGTGTGGGGGGGGGGGGGTGGGGGGGATGCTGGTGTTGTGTGGTAATGATTAGATGGTAGATTTCACAGGCATCAGAGACTGTCAAGATTGTAGCCTTTAGACACTTGTAGCCCATTTCCATCCCTAGATCATCCAGTGGAGCTGCAGTAGGGTGTGTAGTGTTTCTAGTCACTGGATTAGCAGACTCAGTGTCTGCTGTCAGCTTTGGGTTTGGGAGGGTGTAAAGAGAGTGCTGATGTTGGATTAACACCATGGGGTAGACCAGGAAATGACATATTCTACAGCATCCAGCATTTCCTGTGCATCAAAGTGCAGAGGAGAAATGTGAATAAGTGGTGCAGAGGCGTGTCACCCCACAGAGTGAAGCAGGCAGACAGGACACAGCACAAGTCTGTGGTGCCACTGGGCAGCCGAAAGGGAAGGCACCTGAATGCCACTCATGCCGTTTATGTTAACGGGGGATGGCGACTCGTCAGGAGAAGTTGGCGGAAGCATTAGCGGCTCCTCGTGAGCGGCGCTCTGACATATTGACGCCGGTGTGGCCCAGGCCGGCCCTGAGAGCAGCCTTGTGCCTCGCCGATCACCCTCACAGACCTGTCCACTCATTCACTCTCTCCTTCACTCACTCGCTCACTCACTCACTCACTCACTCACTCACTCACTCACTCACTCACTCATTTGTTCATTCAGATGTTCAATTTATATTAGCCCTTGTGTAATCATGATTGCAAACACACCCAATCCCTCAGCCAGGGCCTGATTGCAATGATAGGGAACACACACACACACACACACACCACTCCCCACACTTTGACACAGAGATGAACACGCACACACACACACACACACACACACATACCCACACTCAGCATATCAGATGGAGTTTAAACAGACATCTGTTATGTTCCCACACAGATCTTTCAGCTCCATCATCTGTGTTTGGCCCATCATGTCTGATAAACACACCACATCGCTGCCAGCCTGGGAAACAATGCAGCTCAGTATTAGACTCATTTCACCCGTATGTGGGAGTGGGAGTGTGTGTGTGTGTGTGCGTGTACATGCATGTGCTGTGTGTGTGTCTCTGTACATGCATGTGCTGTGTGTGTGTGTGTGTGTGTGTGTGTGTGTCTGTACATGTATGTGCTGTGTGTGTGTGTGTGTGTGTGTGTGTGTGTGTGTGTTGCGCAGGGCGTGCAGTGTAGGGGAGAAGCACGCAGAGGTCAGGCTCCTGTGATTGGGATATGAGCTCGTAAAACGGGCGCGTGGCTCCATCTCCGCTGCGTTGTGGCTTGTGACTAAAGCCATTAGCCATGATCCAGAACAGAACATAAAGCACCACCTTCACATTTACTTAGTCTTTCTCTGCGCTCTGTGCTGCACACACACACACACACACACACACACACACACTCCACCAGCCTGCCTGCCTGCCTGCCTGCCTGCCTGCCTGGCATGGGGGTTCTTGGGCTCAGCAGGGGAGAAGAGTAGTGAGCTGCTAGGTGTCCTCAGCCATAGCTTCCTCTTGTCATACTGGACCTAAAAGCTTGGTGGGGGGGAGTGGCTGGTAAATTCTCCTGGATCTTGGGTTGTCCTCAGTGTTGGTGACCGTGGAGCCAATCAATGTGATCTGCACAATAAGAGTCGTGCATCACAAGATTTGCCTCTGGACAAACGCCAGGTTTATAGGGAGAAGGCTGTGGGGGATTGTGGGTTGGAAACGGGACTTTTGTTTCTTCTCACGATCCCTCCCTAGTTTGGACATACAACAGGCCAGCACACACTGACGTCTGGTGCTCTCCTCCAATCAGAGATTCATTTTGATGCCATAAACCAGTGGTTCCCAAACTCCTAACTGTCATGCACCCCCTGAGACACTCCCACTGGTCCGACTGAGTACCCCCTGCTCCATGGACAGCAATTTTTTTGCATAGAAATTGGCGCATTAACAAAATGTGAGCACTGATTACATGTATGGTTCAGAATAATGTTGTGGCAGTTGGGTAGTGTAGAGAATAACAAGATGTTTTTCTATGTTATCTTTATGCTAGCTGAGAATCCTTTCACAGATTTATTTTGTGTACCCCACTAGAACTGTTTCAAGTTCCCCGAGGGTTTCTCATACCACTGCCATAAACAGTTAAATTCTATAAAAGCAGATGTCAATGGAATTTAGAGAAATGCGGGTAAAATTGGGCATTTAGTGTTTGTGCAAATAGAGATGTGTGAATGAATGTGTGTGTAAACTGCTGTCTTGCCTGTGTGTTGGCCGACTCATTCTGACAGAGGAGCCTTCCGTTCAGCTTTCTTCTGCCTAATTAGCCCCTCTCAGCTCCCATGCTTCTAACCCACTGCAGCTGCTCAAAGGGCACTTAAACAGCAAACTTAAAAGGGTGGAAAAACTACAACTAGAAGCAAGCGCACAAATTCTCTCTTTCTCTCTCCCTCTATCTCTCTCTCTCTCTTTCTCTCAACTCACTCTTTCATTGGTGCTCACACACTCTCTATTTCTCCCTCTTGCCTTTCTCTCTGTCTTTTTCTCTCTGTCTGTCTCATTCATTCTCCCTCCTTCTCTCCCTTCCTCCCTCCCTCCCTCCCTCCCTCCCTCCCTCTCTCCTTCCTTCTTTTTTTCTCCTCTCATGAATTTGCTGCTGGTTTTTTTATTGCTGTCGTCAGCAGACTTTTATCGTAGTCAAAGCCGGGCTTTTTCATTATTTAGTATTTTGTATGTTTTTCCCTCCTTCTTTAGAGCTGGATGCAGTGGACTAGTGCGTGATGTTTGGGGTCGTGTTGAGCCGGACAGCCTCTAATACAGGGGGCTTTAGAAATGCAATTTCCACCTCTCTCTCATGCTTATTAGAATATGAAAGTGTTGGCGGTCTGTGTCCAGCTCGCTCTCAGCATACACGGCCTCATGCATTAGACATGAGAGGCTGCAGTGTGTGTGTGTGTGTGTGTACATTACATGAGTGCACATCTTTTGAGCGTGTGTGTGTTTGAGTGTGTAAATGCATCTTGTCTGAGTGGCTCACTTTATGCTTTAATGTTTGTGTCTTATATATATATATATATATATATATATATATATGTTTGTGTGTGATGCTATAAACCATAGACCCCACCCCCACCCACACACACATATGCCCAGCTCCTCTTCCTGGTCTCGGACACAAACATCCATAATGAGGTGGGTTTGATTCCTTTCCTCAAACAGCTCCTGAGAGGAAGAGCTCTTTAGTCCACACTCTGATTCTGCTCTTTCCCTGGGAGATGAGGTAGTGTGTGTTTAAAGCGCTCCTGCTTTTGATCAGGCCGGGGTTTTAACCAGCAGCGGAGCTCAGGCTCTCGTCTGTGCTTAACAGGCAGCTGCACTGGGGGAGGAGAGGAGAGAAGAAAAAAGGGGAGAGGAGAGGGGGCCGCACAGCAACTTTTAACATTTCTTTGATGGAGGAGGAAGAAATTAAACTGCACTTGACATTCCTGAAGTGAAATGAGGGGCAGAATTACCATTCTAAACACACACACACACACAAACACAGAGAGAGAGAGAGAGAGAGAGGGAGAGAGAGAAAGACACACACACACACGCACGCACCTACTAATTGTTTTCCTAAGCATGGCTTTCTCATCGATTAGACCAGGTTTGCCTTCTTTCTCCCTTGTTCATTTGCTGGAGATTGTTAGCAGCATGTGTGTGAATGAAAGGGTGAGTGAAAATAGCCTGTGTGTGTGTGTGTGTGTGTGTATGTGTGTCTGTGCTTTCAATTCCTTTATTATGACAGGGGTCCAGTATGGGATAAGTGATGTAAACAAGTTGTATAGGTGTTCTCCGTCTGCCGACTCCCAGACGAGCCTCCAAATCCCACCAGAGCTGCAATCAGAGCAGGGGATTGGCATGGAAATGAAGGAGAGGTGGAGGGGCGGAGAGGGCAGGGAGGAAGTGTGCCGCTGCATCCCACTCAGGCGGAAGTAGCCCCGCACGCCCGTCTCCCGGCAGGAGACCCGCAGATCGCCGCTATCCTGGGCCGTCTTGGAGGAGAGCTGCTTAGGCAATCCATCCCTATGGATGAGCACACCGCTGGGCACTCCAGTGCCTACTGAGTAGCCCCATGCCTTGTGTTTCACTAGCTCAGTGGCGTTAGCACTGGGTCTGCTCTACCAAAAGACCCACCACTGGGTTAGCACCTTAGAAGGTGGCAGCTGATTTTTCTGATTTTGAGTAAAAACTTTTAGTTGATTGGCTTTTGAGGTAGAGGCTTGCATCCTGACCTGAGATTGATTGGTCTCCTCTGGCACAAAACATTCCAGCCAGGCTGAGTTTGAACAGGAGCTCTTGAGTTTTAAAGGTGTCAAGAAACACTTGGCTGAAGTATCTGAAGTGGGTGCTGTGAGAGATGGATTGGGGTAGAACACAGAGCCAGGTGGCCACTGATGGATGGCTGAGGATGAGATGGTGAGGCGGGGATAGAGTTACTCATGAAACTCCCCTCAACAACCTCATTCTAACCACACACTCAAAGAGCACACACTGAGCGGCACTTCACTCAGACAGCACAGCACCCTGTCTAAGACAGGGAGAGAGAGACAGAGATAGAAAGAGAGAGAGAGTGCAAGCGAGAAAGAGACAGAGAGAGATGTACAGTGAGTAAATGAGGCATTGTGAAAGACTTTCATTGTGAAGACAGTCAATATGGTAGTGGGTTGAAGGATCTGGAGATGTCAGAAACATGGAGGACTTCACCCTAGTTGGACTTCACCCTTTATCTGAGCTTATCTGGGATAAGCTCAGATAAAGTTGAAGTCGTTTCTGTGCATCTGGCAACCTTGACCTGTACACCTGTGCTTTTTGTGTAAGAGATGTAAGAGCAATATGTTTGTATGTTGCTAGCTGGAAAAAGAGGGAGGGGTAGAGGAGTGGATGGGAGTGTGGGGTTGTGACTGTGTGTGTGAGAGAGAAGGCAGTTGTGCCACATATGAGCAAGGGAGTGTGTGTTTGCATCTGGACTGGAAGTGTGTGCTTGCATCACTGGCTCGCATTTGGACTTTTCCCATATTCCTGACCTCACACACACACACACACACACACACACACACACACACACACACTACTCTCACTCCAGTTTACAGGAGGACAGAGAAAGTGTCCTCCCCACTACACACATACACACACTGAGAGCAGGTTTAATTGGGATGTTTGTGGGGGGTGCTGCTGAAATGCTTCAGTCTGGAGAGGCTTTGTTCGCACACACACACACACACACACACACACACACACACACACACACACACATACAAAAACACACACCCCTGGGAAGACTAGGCTTCCATCCGGTGAGGAGGATGAGGGAGGGAGGACTATTAGACAGAGAGACTCGTTGTTCACGATGGGATGAAAACACTTGACAGTTGCCTCTTTCTCTCTCTCTCTTTCTCTCTCTCTCTTTCTCTCTCTCTCTCCCTCCCTCCCTCCCTCTCTCATCCGTGGTGAGGTCAGTGTAGTGTGTAATGGCTGAATGTCGGCTCACACTGGGAGTATATGATGGCAGCCGGGGCTTGGGCTGGGTGGAGTGGGGAAGAGAAGACCAGTGTGTTACCCCACGCCGATAACCTTTCACTGCCTCTCCACAATAGCCTTTTAACCAGCTCAGATGAGGAGTGTTTGTCTCTGTGTGAAAGAGTGTGTGTGTGTGTGTGTGTGCGCATGTGTGTGTATAGAGAGAGAGAGTGTGTGTGTGTGTGTGTATAAGAGAGAGAGAGAGAGAGAGTGTGTGTGTGTGTGTTTGTGTCTGTGTGTGTAAGAGAGAGAGTGTGTGTACATGTGTTTCCTCCTGAAAGAAGAGATGACCTTGTGTAGTAGCTTCTGTGGAGAGGGCTGTGGTTCTTTATAATGTCTCTATTTTCCCTTCACCTCTCCTCCCAACCTCCCCACCACCATCTCCTGTGTTTGTGGGCTGGAGCAGGTGTATGTGTGTGTGTGTGTGTGTGTGTGTGTTTAGGAGGGGATCGGGCTTGTGTAGGGTCGACCTGGTGCTTTAGAGAGCTCTTACATCATCCTGTCAGGGTGAGTTGGCCGTAGCCATGGTGACGCAGCGGCCGTTGAGCGGCCCTCTCTTGGCTCTTAATTTAGACCTCCGGGTCGACTCTGACCGGCCAGCCGGACCGTGCTGATCCCCTCCCCCGCGAGGGCAGCCCTGGTCTGGTGTGGTCGATCCTGCCCCCGGCCCTGGGGCTAATGCTCCTGGAGGCCTCAGTCAGACCTGGCTCTCGCCTGATCCCCGGCCCCCGCCACCCCACCGCCCCCCCCCACCCCCCTCACCTGGGTTAACCCCGCTGAGGGCAGGGCCTACAAGAAGATTAATGGAGCAAGCTGCCAGAAAAAGCTTTTGTTTACTTGGGCGAGCGGCCGGAAGAAAAGAAAGGCAGAGAGGAGTGCGTGAGGCGGTGGGATGCGGCTGGACGGAGAGTTGGGGATTTGAGGGAAGACAGGAGCGTGGGGAGTGATGGAGGCGGAAGTCCTTCTGTGATCTCAGTCTTGTCATGAGCTGAGCTCTTTCAGCTCTTTCTGCACAACCTCCAGAAAGTTGCACCAACTTTAGTCCTCCAAGTGAGACTTCAGCCCGTGAAGTTGAATTGGGTTTGCTGTAAAGAAAAAACATTTCTAGTAATACATTTTCTATTAATCATATCTTTTTGGTATTGTTCTAGAGTACTAGAATATGCTTTTATATACAGTATAGTGTATATATTTTAAACCCTTTTTTCACCATTCAAAGACTACTGTTATACACATAGAAGCAGGTCAATATCATTTCCAACTTTCCTGCATCAAACTTTATGGAGGATGGAAATATATGGTAATATATTGGTGATATATTACTCTGTGCATCTGCATTCATATGGAATTTCGACTTTGAAAACCTTTAAAAAAGTCAGGTTCAGTTTTTCCCAGCATGGCCTGCTGTAAGTGATGTTTGTCAGTGGTATGGTATTACCTTGGTGTACCTACCGGGATTTACTTTATGAATATTACCTGGTAAACTGTGGTTGTGTGTGTGTGTGTGTGTTTGAGAGCCTGTGTATGAGGTTGTGCTGTGTTAATAATTAGTCGGTGACTCTGTGGCATCTCTGGGCTGGCCAGGCTGGTGTGTTTGCGTCCTGACGCAAATGACCTTTATTTAGCAGGTAATTGTGCAGACCCATGCCAGTGTATGTGATTGTGATCTCATTCACCCTTTCTCTGCACTCTCTCTCTCTCTCTCTTTCTCCCGCTCGTCCCCCCTCTCACTCTCTCTCTCTTCCTTTTCTGTGAAAGAATGCTGTTTCAGCAAGGTTTTTTGCCGGCGCTGTGCTGTGCTGCACTGTGTGCTCCACTCCGCTCTGCACATGCGTGCGTGTGTGTGTGTGTGTGTCTGTGTGTGTGAGAGAGAGAGAGAGAGAGAGAGAGACAGAGAGCTGCATGGTCCTCTCTTCATTCTCAAGGTGTCCCTGCTGCAGCCCCCCTTTCCAGGGCTCTGTTTAATGGATTGTCCTGATATACCTTCCAAATGGAGGAGTCGGGCCCCGCGCTGCGCCGGGCGTTAATTCACCGCCTGATAAAGATCCCTTTTAGCTTCTCTTTCAGAAACTCCTGCGCTGGAGATACGAAGTCCACGCGCGCGGCGAAGGTTAGATTGGGTGCCCAATCCTCACATGAGGGAAGACTTTGTGGGTGCTGGAGGGGGTGAAGGGAGGGGGGGCCATAAACGGGAGGTGAAAAAGAATCAATTTAATTGCTATTCATGTTTCAGAGGAGGAGGAAGAGGGGGAAGAGGTACATGGCTAAATGGAGAAGTTTTTTTTTTTCTTTTTCCCTTTTTTTCCTTTCCCCTCTCGCTTTCTTTCTGAAGAATTGAGTCTGTGTTTGGGAGGAGAAAATGGAAGACTATTCAGGGAGTGTGTCAGGACGCAAGGTTATCTTTGCCATCGCTAAACGGACAGGTATAGCTGTCGAGCAGGCCGACACCGCTGCCCTCACAAGCACATTAACACACGCGCACATGCATGCAGACACACACACACACACACACACAGATAGCTGTGCAACAGTGGTGCGAGTCACTTGCAGATAGCTCAGAGGCTTGTTTAGGTTTTTTGCATGAAAGACCATGTGTGTGTGGGGGGTGGGGGGTCTCCTCCACTTATGCCTTGTTGACCACAGTGTTAGTCAGTTTGTGTGTGTGTGTGTGTTTGTGTGTGTGTGTGTGAGAGAGAGAGTATTTGAATAGCCCCATGTAGTGATGAGAAGGTTAGTGTTTTACTCTCAGTGTCAGAGAGGCAACAAAGCAACTGCACACACACACACACACGCACACACACGCAAAAACACACATCAGTCCCGCAGCAAAGCAAGCAGCCAGGAAGGGAGGCAAAAGCTGAGGGAAGAGAAGAAAAGAAATCAATTTGGCGTGTAGGAGTCAGAGCTGAGCTGTTTGTGACAGAGAGAGGGCGACAGGAGATTTGCATAGCTTATTGCTCCTGTGTGTTGGATTTGTGCATGTGTGTGTGTGTGTGTGTGATTTTTGGGTATGTGTGTGTTTAGTATGGTATGTGCTATATATTGTGTGTGCAGGTGTGTGTGCGTGCGTGCGTGCGTTCACGTGAGGCAGTGCAGATGTGTATGTATGTGTGAGTGTGTTTGTCATTGAGTGCACGTGTGTGTGTGTGTGTGTCTGTGTGTTGTATGGCAGTTCCCAGCCAGCTGAAGATTCCTCCACCAGCACTCCTTTCACCTGAGTGCTGCTTTATTCCCAGTGAAGTCAGCCTTGTCCCTTCCTGTGCGCCGGCATACAAATGCAAATTGCACACATCTCCTATTGTGCCATGCGTGAGCGCCACGCACAAACACACACACACACACACACACACACACACACGACACCACTGCAGATAGGCCGCATTTACATGCCCAAATCACCAAAAGAAAATATGAGAAAATTGATTTTCTTTTTTCCCATGGGCCCGTGTAGCTCTTTGTTTTAACACCTCAGTGTGGTTGTTTTCACTGTAGGCCTGCTATCTGTTTGGAATGCTTGTGTTTGTGGTATGGGTTTGTGTTTCTAAGCTGTTAAAATATGATTTCAGACAAAAAAAATTATGAAAAAAGTATATTTAAAAATAATGAAAAAAAAAAAAATTGGTATTTTTATTGTGATAAGTGTGTACCAGACAGACAATCAACAGTTGATTTGTGGTTTCCTCGTAACCAATAAGGTCTCAATTGCATAGGAATGTAATTAGTTACATGACAAGCCTACTTCAGACAATAGAACTGATTCACTCTCATTCGTTCTTTGCCTCTCTGCCCTACATGTGTAGCCTCAGCAGCTGACTCCAGACCAGTGATAGGAATGTTTTTTTTGTTTTTTTTTTATCCCCTTTCCGTGTTGAAAAGCTTTCCTGCCCAGACTGTTTGGCCCGCTTGCCCAGTGGAGCGTGGCTCTGTCTTTTGCACGCGCTCTGTCCCCTCACCGCCTTTAAGAAAGTACTTTTGGGGGAGCTTTGTTGGGTGCCACTGAACGACGCAGCGCTTTCACTTTGCAAATGCTTACGACAGGAGTTTCCTTTAAGTTGCGGGCTTAACTCCCCACACCACCAGCACACCCCCCACCGCTACACCCCCTTGTGTGTTCTCCACGCACACCTGCACCGCTTTTAGGCACTTTAATCCAGTTTTATTTAATCTGCTCAGTTTCTTAACATCCCCACAACACACACACGCACACACATAGGTACACATATGAACACACACAACACTCTTACTCAGACACAAAGATGGGATGGGGTTGTGTAGAAGTCGAAGTCGCGGAAAAAAAAGAGATGCTACAAACTTGTTTGCAGGTGCTTGCAGGTGCTTTGCAGGTGCTTGTTTGCTCTGTTAGACTCGATCTGATAGTTTTGCACATTGAACAGTATATTTTCTGTTCATGATGAGTGTTCCAAAGTATGAACACCCCCGCCCCCCCATCACCAATGTCAGTCTCTAACAACATTTTTCCTCTTCCTGCTCCAAGATAAAGGGGAGGTGTGACCCCTGACCCTGTCCTCTCTCTTCTGCTCCTGTCTCCTGTGTTGCTTGATGTGGGCATCCATGAGAACTTGCCCATACTGGTGAATAGTCTTGCCCTGCGCATGGACCACAAGGGGGACTGGAAAGAGGAGATGCTCTGACAAGGGTGGAGTTGGGAGCTGGGAGATGGGAGATGAGCGTGCATGTGTGTGAGTGTGTGTGTGTGTGTGTGTGTGTCTGTGTGTGTGTGTCAGGAGTCTCATGTGAACTGTGGGAGCAGCCCGTATTAATGAGGTTCCGAGTTGTCGCAGTGATGAATGACAGGCCGCTGTGGTTCGCTCCCTACAAAAATGTCACCCATTTACTCTCGTAAAGGAAGAGAAATGAATCCTTTCCGCCTTTGAATCTACACACACACACACACACACACTCTTTCTCTTGCGCACTCACACCCATCCTCACATTTCCTCATCTCCACTTAGCATAAAACGCAGGGCGCCTTGACATTAGGCCTAATTTAAAACCATGTTTGATGCATTTTTAAACAGCTCTGGACTTTTCAAGTTTCGGGGTGTACATAAGCTCACATCTGAAATAATTTGATCATCTGTCCAATCACGCTGAATATTTAACTCAGTGTAATGTCTTACAGCGCCAATTCTCCATCTCCAGCCGTGCCGGTAGCGACCCCATAAGAGACAGCTCTCTGTGTAAGCACTCTATTAGGTCTCGCCGCTTGACACTTGAAAGGGAGGGGGGGGGTGTGGGGGTGGCAGTGGGAGTGGGGGCTTTTTTTCTCGTCTTTTTTCCGGTAATTATCATCATGTTTTTATTATCAACTCTACGCACTCTCTCTGTTCGATATTAAAATATGAGTGCCTTCAGAGTCGATTCTCTTTCAATGTCACTGGAGAGCGTGGGGGAGGCAGGAAGGGAGTGTGTTTCTGTCGCTGGCCATGAATGTGGAGGAGAGGGGTGGAGATGCTCCACTCGCGCCGAGACATGAAATGAGGAGTCACACTTTGTGTTGGAGTTTGGGGGTTTAAGAGGAAGTTGAGGTGACTGTCGGCTTGCTGCGTGACCTTGGAGGTGTTCACACTCACACACACACACGCGCGCAGACACCTTTTGATCACGGTGAGGCTTCTGGCCAATGTCAAGACCTGTGTGCAACACACATCTACACATAAATATCACACACACACACACACACACTCACACTCTTTCAAGGAAGCCCTTACCTGTATAGCCCCCTAGCATCCCTGTTTTGGCAAACACAGCCTTTTTGCTCCCCATGATGCATAATGGCTGAATATTTATCCTGGCAGCTTTGTGCAAGTTGCAGTAGAATTGATTTTTACAAACTGTGTTTTGAATTGAATTCAGTGCCTGATGCATTTGCATAGAAATCATCTCTGGAGAGGTAGATTCAGAGGGTGACAGAGAGGGAGGGACAAGAGAAGGATGGAGAAGGAGAGAGGGAGAGGAAAAAAGAAGGATGGGGAAAGAGAGAGGAAGGGAGGAAGATGGAAGACATTCAGAGAAAAAAATACTTCTTTGTACACCTTCCATGATTGGTTCACTGTCTCTCTCTCTCTCTCTTCTCCTTTCTCCATTGCTCTGTAATTCTCTCATCCCTTCTATTTCTCCACTCTGCCTCATCTCCCTTTCTGCCGGTTGATCATGAATTTGCTCCTGTCTTTTTTTCTTTTCTTTCTGTCTTCTCTTCCATCTTTCATTTTCCTTTTCTTTCCATCTCTACACATTTTCACACATCGAACAGGAAAACACACACACGCACACACACACAGATACGACACATTGATAGCCAAGTGCTTTATGATCAATAGGAAAAACAATGGACAACCCATTGCCAATATTTAGACAAGTGAGTATTGTAAATTGAGGCAATCCTGAAATGATTAGGACTCTCAGTAAATTAACGAAGCGCACAGATGGCCGTTTCCACGGGGGAATTATTTACTCGATGCACTCCACGCGCTCCCTCAGATATGTTCTCCGCTCGTCCTTTTTTTTCCCCTGCGCTCATACAGACGACTTCCTGTCTTAATTGCAAACTAATTTGTGGTGGGGCTGGAATCAATAGGCTTATGTTCAACTAAAAGGGAATTCAATTTCATCAAAATCGTTTCTCATTTTTCGCCGCTTGCTTCGCTGCTCCCTCGATTCCCAGCACAGCCCGGCACGGCACGGCACGGTACAGCAGCGGCCCCCAGATATGACGGCGTTCCCGACTAGCGGCCCTGTCGGTGGGTGTAGCGCTGCCTGTGTCTCCCCATGCTCATTTCCCTGTCTGAACACATCAATCTTCCAGAGGATGTGGGAAAAATCAGTAACAGGAAAGAATGGGAATATGAGTGTATGAGTGAGGTGCTCACCCCTTCTCGTGCACATACACTCATGTCTCGAAGTCCCTCCCATTGCACACACACACACACACACACGCTTTTGTCTTACTTCTTCAAACAGTGGGCCTAATCACCCTCTACTGAAGTAAAATTTGGTGATTAGAACTTCTTTGCTTGGGTGGGGACAGTATGTGTGTGTGTGAGAGAGAGAGGAGAGAGGGGGGTTTGTCTGTGCTGTCCATTGCCTGGGTGTTGTTGCTCTACTGTGAATGTCAACTCCTTGCACTGGTAACATGTAGCCAGCACTGATGACACGCTGATGAATGGCTCCTCCGATGGTGCACACACCTGCACCAAGTCCACACACTCATTCTGCTCTGTCTCACATACAAACATACACACACACACACACACACACACACACACACACACACTCGCACTCACACAACAAAGAAAAAGAAAAGACACTGTTGCTGTGGCCCCAGTGAAAGTGAAGCCAATGCAGAGGCAGTCCTCAGGACTGAGGACACAGCAGCAGTGACACCTTGGCCCGGCCGCTCCTCTTTCTCCTCCTCTCCCGAGCCCCACAGTCCCTCTCTGTGGAGGAGGCCACACGTCACCCTGTACGCTAGGCCGTGTCCGCGCCCGTGTCTGTGCCCGTGCCCGTGCCAACGCCAGCGCCGGCCCAAATGAAGACTGATTAGCCGTGCGTAATTGCTGTTGTGTAGTGATTAGGTGAGGTCATCAGTGACAGAGGCACAAGTGATAATGATGAAATATTCATAATAATTAAAGGGCTGTCAGCGCAGGCGCCTTCCCTCACACGCACGCACGCACGCGCGCGCACACACACACACACACACACACACACACACACACACACACACACACACACACACACACACACACACACACACACACACACACACACACACACACACACACACACACACACACACACGCGTACGTACGTACACGGGGCTGGGGCTCCGGTGAGTCCCGGAGTAGATGGAGGAGTGTTGGGGGAGAAGGAGAATGATGCATAGCCAATCACACCTCAGCGAGCCCAAACCAACCCCCCGCCCCTCCCAGACACACTGCAAACGCATACCACACAAAGGTACAATTAACCACAACACCAGTTCAGTTTTAATTAAAACTACAATTAACAGCATGACATTCACTCAGTGGACTCTCTTCACTCTCCTTCTCTCTTTCTCTCATCCTTTCTTTCACTCTCTCTTTCTCTCTCTGTGCGTCTTTCTCTCCTTGCTGTGGGACTGCTGGCTCAAAGTCATGTTGTTCTCTTAATTGCTCTGTACAATTTCACCCCCAACACCACCTCCACCACCACCTTGACTTATTCGCTTTGTAAATTTCAGCTCCATAACTCCTGGTCCATATACGAATGGCGGAACAGATTGAATTAAAACAATGAAGGTTTAATAAGATAAAACCCAATCAGAGTAGATTAACCTTCGCGGGGAACGGGCCTTGACTGGCCTGTCCATGTCACCCAAGGGAGAGGGGCTGAGGTGGGGGGAGAAGACGGGACCCAGACCTCCAAACTTTAATCTTCATTATGGCCTTTGATTTTCCCCAACAAAGGAGATGCATAATTTAGGCCCTTTGAAGTAATCTCGATAATACTGACAACATGTTACCTTTAATCTGCCTGGCCCCCGGAACATTAAATATTTAGTCATTTTTTTGCAGAACAAAGGGCTGAGCAGGGCACACCTCTTTACCTTCTCCTGTCTTGGAACGTCACCCATTCTGCACGTGCCCATGAAGGGCCAATTAACTTTTTTGTGTGACTTCTATCCGTATGTGTGTGTGTGTGTGTGTGTGCGTGTGTGTTGTCTTTCTTTTTCTCCAGTTTTCACCTTTTTTCCATCATGCAATTCCCCTTGAAGAAAAGTAAAGTGCTATCGTGTGCAAAACCAAGCGCTAAAGTTATGTGGTTGACTCCCAGGCTAACCTGCTAAGTATTTGCCATTCGCTCAGGTGGGAATTTGAAAGTGTGTGTTTTTGTGTTGCTGTAATATGCAGCTCTCTCTGTTTCCCATGTGAGTGTGTGTATTTGTGTTTGTCTGTGCACCGCGGCACATTGGGGGGTGTGTGTGGATTAGGTAAAAGCCTCGGCGGGGGACCCACGGGAGGGGAGACTGGGGATGCGATCTGCACCCCTCTCAGGGGAGGGTGGGGGCTGGTGATGGTATGGGAAGGCTGGGAGGTGGGAGGCTGATTCCTCCTGAGGATGATGATGGTGCTGACAGTCTCTCCGCTGGCGTCAGAGTGGGCTGGGGATGCGCAGTGACACGCTGGCCCATTTGGGCCTCAGCCAGACACAAAGTATGCTGAGATATGCAGTCTGTTGCTCTCCGTCTCTCTCTCCCTCTCCACTGCTCTCTTGCCTTCTCTCTCTCTCTCTCTCTCTCTCTCAAAATCTCCTCTCTGTCTACATTCCTCCACCCCCCCCATCCTTTGTCTTTCCCCTTTCGTACTCCTTCTTTTTCCCATCCACTTTTTCTCTTTTTCAGTCTCTGATTCTCTGTCTAGTTCCCTCTTTCTGCCCCATTTCAGGTTCGTTTCTTAATAGGCCACTTCAGATTTATTGTTTCATTTGGGCCACATTCCATTCCTCTTCTCTTCTCTTCTCTTGCTCTCTCTCTCCCCACCTCTCCAGTGCTCTAATTCTGTTTCTCTCTCTCTCTCTCTCTCTCTCTCTCTCTCTCTCTGATAGGCTAGCCATCCCCCTCTCCTCCAGTGCCATACATCAAAATCTGGGAGTCAGATGAGGGCTCCATTTGCAAAGTTTAAGGAGCTTTCATCATTGATTTTGTGTACAATCACATTTCTATAACAATATTATAATGGATGGGATTTAGCCGGGCCCCATGAATCATGCTTTTACTGAAAGGGGGGGGGTTACAGAGAGAGAAACGCCGTGGCCTTCCTCCCGTGTGCAGATTGGGGTCGCTAGATTAGATTAGGATGTTAGCTTCGTGCAGGAGGGGCGAGAAAGCCGCGGTGATGGCATCTTATCTGGCCGCCTCTCCGGCTGTGTGTTAACACCTTGTGTCTGCTATCACATTATAATAGAAAATTAAAGTGTGAAATCCAGTGGTGCACCCTGCCCAACTCTCCATTCTGCCCTCTCTCCTTATCTTGGAATGATATGATGGGGCACCACCCTGCCCCCCAGACTAGCTTTGTAGACACATACACACACACACACACACACACACTCTCACTGGCCATGACCTCCCATCAGGATGTGTCTGGTTGTTTGACAGAGAAAAGCATACAGTAAATGAGCCCTTACACACACACATCCCCCCCCCCCCCATCCTCCATCAGAATGCAGATACACCATCATCAGCATAAGCTGCCAACGGTGCTTTCCATAATCTCCCAGTTTGGGAGGCATCACGCACACACACACACACACACACTCTTTCATCTTTGAGCAGATGTGATAGCTGCCAGCCTTTGGGCTGTCAGTCAGACTCAGGCACTATCCTATCACTCTGCTCCTGTAGTTTACCCAAACATCCATCCATCCATCCATCCATCCATCCATCCATCCATCCATCCATCCATCCATCCATCCATCCATCCATCCATCCACACATCCATGCATCCATGGTTCCAGTGGGGCTGAAAATACAGCTCCCTCACTGGACACGTGCATTTGTGCAGGTTTAAGGTCATGGGGAGTGGGGAATATGTGTGTGTGTGTTTTTTGCTGAGCATCAGCATTTAGTGTGGTATGTTTGTGTGTGTGTGTATGTGTGTGGTGTGTGTGTGTGTGTTGGAGTATGTGGGTTTGCATATGGGGTCGATCCCAGTATGAATCTTCTTACCAAACAGTTTCCTCCTTATCTCTTTCCTCCTTGATCTACTTGTGTGTGTGTGTGTGTGTGTGTGTGTGTGTGTGTGTGTATGGCGAGAGAGGGGAGGGGTTGTATGTGTTTGAATAATTAAAGACTGTGCCCTCCACGCTTCCTGAAATTGAATATGATAACACACAAAGGTGTGAAACAACTAATAGAGCACAGGGGAAGGAAGGGCCATTCACCAGCATTGTGTCTGTACCACACACACACACACACACACACACACACACACACACACACACACACACACAAGACACACAAGTCAACTTTTCTGCTTCCTTTGGAGATATTTCTATGTTTGATGGTGAAGAGCATTTATTGAATGTGTGAGAATGAGTCCATCCATTGGACTGTCTCTGTCTCTGTCTCTGTCTCTGTCTCTGTCTCTGTCTCTGTCTCTGTCTCTGTCTCTGTCTCTGTCTCTGTCTCTGTGTCTGTGTCTGTGCTTGGATCTGCCTGTGTCCCTCTCCCATCTCTGAATCTGCTCCACAACATTTCAACATTTACTTCTGCAACTCTGTGTGTCTCTCTTCTGCCTGGTACTTTCTTCTATCTATCTCCTCTTATCCTGCCTTCTCTCTTGTTTTCTCTCTTCCTCTTCTCTGCCTCATTGAGAGGACTCTATGCACATTTAGAATGGTGCATATAGGCGCCTCTAGGCTCTGCATTTTTCTCCTCTCAACAGAGCATTGATTTCCCGTTTGACTTCATCAGCCCGGTACCTGTCGGGGGCGCCACACAAGCTCGCACAGCCTCCCCCGACCTCCCATGCTGCCTCTGTGCACCCCATCCCCCACCCTTCTCAGCACTCACCTCGGCCCTGCGTCATACGCTGCCGCATCCCACAGAACGCCACTCTTCCGTGGTGTGTCCGTATCCGCGCCCCACTCCATCACAAGTCTTTGTTCGCCATTGCGCCACTGAGGCGGCAGCAGCCTCGCGCGACCTTCCTCCGGCGGTCATGTCCCGGGCATCACCACCCCGGCGAAACGCGTTGGCCACGCGGAGCGCTCTGAAGGAGCTTTATTTCCACCTATTAGCATAAAGCAGGCATTTGGGGGGCAGGCAGAGTCGTGCTGTACGAGCCCCAGATGAATGCCTGCTTATTATGGCATAACTGCAATTGAGTGTGTCATGGCTCGCCATAATGACCGACACTGGTGCTTCGATCGCGAGTGGGAATGTGTGTGCATGTGTGTGTATGTGTGTGCATGCATGTGTGTGTGCTTTGATGGGTATATGTGTGTGTGTGTGCTGGGGATGGGTGTGTGTGTGTGTGTGTGTGCTAGGGATGGGTATGTGTGTGTGTGTGTGTGTGTGTGTGAGTGAGTGCTGGGGATGGGTGTGTATCTGTGCGCAACGTGTGAAGCTCCCCTCCTTCCTCTAATGATAGAGGCCGACATGTCTTCCCGAGTCGTAGCATTCATCAGGTGATCTAATGTTCATTACACCCCACAAAAGGCTGCGAATGAGCGTGTGCAGCCCTGTCCATTAGTGGCTGCTGATTGGGTACCAGTGTATTGCACATCTAATGCACACAGAAAAATAGTGGGCCGATAATCCATCCGCACAGCCACAGATCAATACAGTAAAATAGAGTTTGGGGGCCATGCTTCAGTTCCCAGGAGGCACAGTGTCTGCCATCATAAACATGGAGGCTCTTGTTAAAGTGCCAAGGTGTGAGAGACGTTATGCTTTGAGTGCTTCATTTTCCATTGGTTGAAGAATACGTGAAGGCATCCATTTTTAGGCTGCTTCTTAGACAGTGAGGCACACAGTGTGTCACTAGTTGGAAATATTATGGCAGGAGAGCTTTTTTCTGGAAAAAAAAATCCTTTGGAACTGTGGTGTGTGTCATGGGGATACATTGAAATACACACTTGTGTGTGAAATATATTTCAACCTAGCATGGATACATGTTACTTGAATTAGAGTTTGTGTTTTGTGTGTGTGTGTGTGTGTGTGTCTGTATGTATATCTGTGTGTGCACGTGACCCTGCTCCATGAGGCGTTCCCACTGAACTGTGCGTCTGCGGCTTCTTTGTTTGATTTCCTGGAGAGTGCGTGTGGCAGGTGCAGTGAGAGGCTAAAGATAGATGTGTTTGAGATGGAGAGTAACAGAAGATTCCAGAACACTTTTCCCTCCTAATTTCATGAAGACTTATAGCATGCCTCCAACCTAAATTCCCAGTCTCCATCCTTGCTCTCCTCACTGAAGGGGCTCACATTGTAGCACCTTTCAGACGTGAAGAGTATGTGTTTGTTTGCCTTGCTTGGAATCTGATCCTGGTACAGTATCTCTGCCTCTCTATGCAAACTAGTGCTGTGCTCTTGCTGCTGTCCCAGTGCTACTTTGGGCATGATTCTGTGTTTCCCTCATTATGCTCAAGACTTGCAACAATAAAATAAATCATGGCCTTGGTGATTGGAGAATATTAGCAAGCTGAGACAACAATGTCTTGACATTGACCTTCAGGACTGAGTGAACTTGATGTGTGTGTGTGTGTGTGTGTGTGTGTGTGTGTGTGTGTGTGTGTGTGTGTGGGGACATGCACATATGTGTTCCGCTCACAGTCCCCCGCCCATATGTGATGTGCTTGTGTGAAGCCCAGACTAGTAGACCAATCTCCTCAGCCCCTTCCCCCAGCTGATGGCTCGCAGGGCTGCTTAAATTTCCCCATCCTGATGTGTGTGTGTTTGCATGTGTGTGTGTGTGTGTGAGAGAGTGTGTGAGTGGCCCATCAGACGCCTCCTGCTTGGCTGCAGACCACAAGGTCACTTAGGGAGCAAGGGAAGAATGGAGAGAGAGAGAGAAAGAGATGGACAAGAAGAGGGAGGGAGAGAGAAGGGGATGGACAGAAAGAAAGAGAGAGAGAGCAGTGCATTGTGGATGTGGTAGTGTATATAAGGTGTCTAGCTGTAGACATTGGCTCTCTCTGTCACAAAAAGCTGTAATTCCATTTTAGCTGCTGTGACTGAAGCCGAATCAGCTTATGTGACTGTTATCACTGGACTATCGCAGCTGTCTAATCGCCACAAATGGCAGGTATTAAAAAAGAAATGGACACTCCACCATTTTTAGGCTTTTTCCCCCCTCATATTTCCGTTGGAGCTCCTGGACAGACGGTCATTTGGGGTTTAGAGGTGGCGGTTACATTGATTAGATCACTCTCCACCTTTTACGATTTATTCCTCCTTTTCTTGGGTCAGTGCAGGAGAGACATCTCACCCATTACCCGGATTAGGCCATAAGTGAGTGGCGCTCATCCGTCTGTGTCTGTCCGTCTGTCTGTCTGTCTATCTCAGACAAGGCACCTAAGTCACTCCCCCTATCCACGGAGTCAGGCGGACCCTCAAAGACTTAGGCCAACTGACATGAAGCAGTCAGTCATGTAGTCAGTTCATGGCCGTTAGTCTGTGAGGGTTCAGGGCTTAGAGGGGCACGTTGTCTTTCTTCAAATTCTGGACTTTTATGTGTCAGGCGATAGAATCCTCTACACTAATAAAGTATTGTGAGTTGTGTATTGCTGTGTTTCTGTATGGAGTTATTATGTGTAGAGTGTGTCCCTGGAGTGTGTGAAAAGTGTGTGAGCTGACCGTGTGCTATGGTGGTGGAAAGGCCGTTTACGGCGGCGCCGGAGGTGTAAAAGTTTATCCTTCCTTTCCAGTTTAAGAGCCTGTATTATAATCGCATAAACTAACATTAAACATTCCACCCAACCACGCCACTTCTCTCGTACAATACCAATTAACTGCTTTCAGATTTGACACTGCCTTAATTAGAAGGTGTAGGGATGTACACCCCCAACCCCTACACACACATACATACACACACACACATCCACACAGGCTCACCGACTTACACACACATACGCAAGCAGCAGTCTTTTACTGAAAGGAAAGAGAGGGAGGAGGGAAAATGAAAAGAAAAGCATGTTTCTGACCCTGCTAGCCAAGAGACTAATTAGCATTTTTATGTAAATGGACTGTTTCTACTCGTCTTGGCTCTGCCTAATTATTTCTGTTATTTCAATATCAGACTGGCTTTGATGTCCCAATTCTGTATTTAAATAGTGTTAGATTCGCATCACATCCTCCTACTGAGGCAGAGCAGGGAGAGAGAGAGAAAGGGAAGAGTGCAGGGTTGGGCTGTTAGACACAGGGGCAGCAGATAGTGCAGCAGGAGCTGGAGCAGGAGTAGCCGATGTTTAAACGGCCCAGTGCCTCAGAGGAGATAGAGGTTCAGCAGGCTTGTTCATGTGGAAATGGACTCTCCCTCTCTCTCTCTCTCAAGCAAGGGACAAAGCTATCACACACACACACACACACACACACACACACACACAAGCAGTATACCAGCTCACCTGAGGGGGGAGCTATCAGTCAGAACACTTCTTAGATCTGTGTATGCATGCGCGCACACGTGTGTGTGTGTGTGTGTGTGTGTGTGTGTGTGTGTGTGTGTGTGTGTGCAGTGTGTTTAAGCAGCATCTACTCTGAGAGCCTTGCTCTTCTATGTGTCTGTATGGAATCTGCTGTATTACTTTAGATGGTGTGAAATGATACTGTTGGTCTTTCTGACCTCTAATGATGTGATTCACTGATGTGTTTCTGAGCGGTTCAGGGCCAGAGGACTCATACTGGACCTTCTCATTTAATATTGAATCTATTAAACCTGTGGCTTATTGCATAACAAACACATGCTGCTGCTCTCTAACCATAATTTGCAGTGCCCACAACTGAATGGAATCAATCACAGTGGAATGGAACTGCCAAGACACATTACAAGCAATGAAATGTTTAGCGATTGTGACAAAGGTAAAGGCCACACATTAATGTCATCAAACAGAGATAATCCAGGGTAGTAATTTGATGCCACTGGGTGCTGTTTGTGTTGGGATGCTGTAAGGAATCGAGTGTGTGTGTGTGTGTGTGTGTGTGTGTGTGTGTGTGTGTGTGTGTGTGTGTGTGTGTGTGTGTGAGAGAGAGAGAGAGAGATAGAGTCAGTAAGTTTTATGGAGCCTGGAGAACACTGTGCTTTGGATAAGCAGTGAACTTGTTGGGATTAGGTCACATGAAAATGTGTGTGTGTGTGTGTTTATGTTTAAAGGGAGAGAGGAGAGAAGTGTGACAGGTCCTTCAGTTTGTTTTATGGAGCATTCTGGAGTGTGTTTGTGTGTGGTGGTGGTGGTGGTGGTGATGTTGGAGGTCAGGCAGGCGGATCACACGGCATTTTCATCATCCACTCCTGTAACACGCGGTGCGTTTTCGCTAGCTCCAGCACTGGCCAGGCCACCACTGGCTAGGCTTTCAAATTATACAGTGTAAAACTATCATCATGTATTTTCATAAAGATGAAATATCACAATCCGCGCTCACTTACACGTTTTTTTATTAATGACGGCCTGTCAGGGGCGAGATGCCCTGCATATTCGCATATTAAACAGGCAGGAACTGAAATGCTCCTTTTATTGCCTCCAGGCATAAATCAGTGTAACACATCCCCCCCTCCCATCATTCAGCCTCCCTACGGCCAAGTCCTCTCTTATTTAAATGAATTGGTGGCGCGCTCCCATTGGCTGGCCGGCCGGGTGGCTGGTTTAGCTGGGGCGATTGGGTGACACCACAGCCGTTTAAATTGATATAGTGTTTTTCTGTTGCAATTGCTCAGGCTGGTGCTAGCCGTTTGGAAAGACCCCTCCATTTTCCTCTCCTCTCTGTTCTCTCTCTGTTCCCCCTCAAAAATGGCTCCAGGAGAGAAAGAGAAAAAGAGAGAGACATAGAGGGATAGAGGGAAGCAGAGGGAGGATATGGAAGATGTATTATTCACGAATGGGAAGTGAATTTACATGGAAGGGACTAGTTTGCGACTGCCTCCCTGATTTAATGTTTGTGTGTGTGAGTGTGTTTAGGTGTGTGGGAATGCTTCAGGGCACTGTTGTGATCTGTTTTTTTTTTTTTTTTCCAGAGTGTTCTCTATCACAAGTTTAACCAGGTGGTCTTGTTGTTGCTTTTGTGTGTGTTTTTTTTTTATTGTTTTACTTCTCATTTGTGTCTGACTTTGAATGTGAGTGTGTCATCACTGACTCCTGCTTTGAAGCAGCCCCGCAGCCTTTCCTTCAGAAGCTTTTCATCTGTGCTTTACATTAAAAGAAAAATGACAAAAGAAAAGATACATTTTTTTTCTGCAGCAAGCATGTTGCAGGCCTTTCTCCTTCTTGAGTTTCCATGCATATCAGCGAGGCACATCCTTTAAGTCGAGCTTGTTTTATTATAAACCATATCCCTGGCAGTCATAAAGCACTGTTATTAATGGTGTGCTTTTCCCCTCAACTGCTCAACTTTATTAATGGCCCTTTTCATTTAAATCCATCAAAGCATGTAGCAGAATAGCGGAAAGCACTATTATTTTTGCTGGTGTGAGGCTAACACTTTAGTGTCAGAACCATTTATCTTGTGACCTAGAATAGATTTAATTAACAGGCACATACAGTGGAGGAACGAGAGAGAGAGAGAGAGAGAGAGAGAGAGAGAGGAATACTCCAGTCTGTATTCTTCCAGTTAGGCTTTGAGAGAATAAGCACAGACTATGCCATGTGAGCATTGTGTCATTTCTCAAAATACGTTGCCGTGTGCATCCATGTGCTCCACATCAGGGCTTTGGGTTGGGGTGTAAATTTTGCCAAGGCCTTCAACTTAAATTGTAGATGGCATGGCATTGTTTGCTACTGTCAAGTGACTACCTAGCTGTTGGGGAGATATGGTACATCTGCACGCATCCAAATACTACCTGAATTTCTTACGTGCACAAGATGCCATTATGATGCCATTTCTGCATGGTCCACATTGCCATCTGACATGAGATTATCCAGTCACCTTCAGTGTCAGTCTGTTGAGCTTTCCTGTCTTTTCTCCAATATGATTATTTCAGGAATAGTTCTATCAGGAATAGAGCTCATGCCCTGTCGTCACCCAGAGATGACAAGTTTGTTCCCAGATCAGTCTCAGAGGTATTACCTATGAATGCTCACGTCTGACTGCAACTCACACAGTGGCTGTCCTGAGTCAGACTATACTATGTAATTCAGTTGTTTCTGAAATCAAGTTTCTGACCTTGCAGTCTTCATACTCCCATGCTATGAAAGTCTGCTGTGCAGATCTTAATAGCCTCTTAATTACAGCGGCTTCAGTGAGGACTGCTGAAGAGCAGCGTAGTCCTGTACTGTGGAGTGGAGTAGTGCTGTTTTTCTACCTGTTTCTGATAGCACTCAGTGCCAGAGCCCAGAGGCGAGTGGTGTATTTGCGGCCATTAGAGGCCTGTTCTAGAGCACTGCTGTGTGACTCCATGTGGGTGTCAGGTGCTGCAGTGCACTCACTCCCTCACTCTCTCCACTCTGATAGCAGCAAGACGGATGGAGCCCCCACTGGCCCCCCGCTTTAAAGTGCTGCTCCAATCCAACCGCTGAAAACTAATATTAATCTGGAGCAGCTGCTGCTTTCATTTACCACTCTGTCTGATTCAGAGAGAGAGAGAGAAGGAGAGAGAAGGAGGGAGAGAGGGAGAGAGAAAGAGGAAGGGAGGGAGATGGAGCAGGCATGCTCCTAGAGACTCAATAAATTTCCAATGAAACATGAACATTTCCTCGCATTGCATCAAAATGTCGTTTTGCCATACGGCCGCAGCGGTGCTCCAGCAGTGTTTCTCTGTTTATTTTTAATACAGAGGCAGAGGTAGGGCCTGGCCAGGGGGATTATGGGGGAGGTAGTGATGTGGGGAATTGGGAAGAAGGGAAAGGGTTTGGGTTGGGTGTTTAAATAGCTTTTGGGACACTTGGGATCACCATGGTGCATCATCACAGTCTCCACTCAACACCAGCTGCTATCAACATTAACCCCTTCACATTTTAGACACACACACACACACACACACACATACACACACACACACACACACACAAACACCCTATTCAGACCCCCACCTTACCCAGGAGAGGATCTAATGCGTTCATTCAGGCATTGAGCCCTGTACATGTTTCTTCCATATTGTGTGCACTAGACGGTGTGTGTGTGCCTGTCAAAGCTGATGAACAGCAGTCAGAAAAATGCTGCTGCACTCGTTCATCTCTCTGCTTCCTGATCATCCCCCTCTTCCTATTGCACTCTGCTCATGGGAGATGCTCTGAGAGATGCCATCCAGAGTGGCTGGGGAGTCCCAGAAAGTGATACTGCACATGAGTCACAGTACATTCTCTCCCCTGTTTCAGCATGTCTGTCTGTTTCTTTGTTGCACTCTTTGTCTGTCTGTCCGTCAGTGAGGGTGTCACTGGGCGGTAAAGGTGAGGCTTCGGAGGACTGTGTCCCTGCTCCCACCCAACGCTCTTGTGCCCTGCTCCTTGCTCCTTACGTATGGTGCCCCCACTGCCCTCCACGCCTCAGCCTCTTCACATCTGGCTGCCAAGCAAATCGATTTCCTCTGTTTTGCCTCCAGAAGCACAAACCTGGCTCGGTTGTCATTACTGTTCGTTTATAGGTTGGTCTCTGCAGTGGGAGTTCTCTCTTACTCTCTTTCTTTCTCTCTCTCTCTCTGTCTCTTTCACTCTGTCTCTCAGGGCTGAAATTTTGAATCTTGGATTAGGGGTGCGGCTGTTGGGCCTGGGTTTTTTGTTTCCTATTGAATGTGCGAGCAGATTGAGTTATCCATCCCACAGCACAGCTGAGACAGAGATGGCTGACAGCTCCTGGGCTGAGCATGAGCAGAGCAGACGGAGAGAGTGAGAGAGCTGATGATGAAGGGAAACTTTATTGTCTGTGGCAGGCCGGGGCCTGGAGAGTTGGCCTTGTGTAAAACGGAGGCCTTGTCTTTCAAATCCAGAACAAGAACCAAAACTCCCCGTCCTCCCCCACCTTTCTCTATCAGCCTCTCTCTGTCTGTCTTGTCCCTTGTACTTTCTCTTCTTCCCCTCTCTCTCTCTCTCCCCCCACCCCATCCTGGCCGTATTGATCAGGGTGTTTGCTAGTCTGTGTCTGAGCAGTGTGTGGGGAGCTCAGAGCAGCAGCTGATTAAAGGCCTGGAAGTCTTTTTGTTCACAGGAGCATCTTCATCTCCCAGTCTCTCCGCTGGCCTGCAGGAAACAACATTATCATAGACCTGCAGGATCCCATAACACACAGCAGCAACAGCAGCACAGCACACTGGATTTGACTTATGGGCCTCTGACAGGCTTGTGTGTGTGTGTGTTTGTGTGTGTGTGTCAGTGTGTGAGCACATGTGTGTGTGATAAGTGTGTTTAGATGCAGTAGGTGGCTGAAGGTTGTGGGGTTGTGACTGGTTCTGGGTCAGGGGATCCATGTAAATGTAAGCCCCAGTGGGTTTGATGAGCCGACGGCTGCCACTCCATCTCCACTCGCCATTGTCATTCATCACGGCCAGCTCCACCTGTCCCCACTCGTGTCCACTCATGTGTCCACTGCTTCCAGCACCGCGTCCCTCTGAGCCCATTTGTCTTGCATTCGTCTCGCCATCAGGCCGTCTCCTCATCCATATGAAGATCTCACGGTTCCAGCATAGCTCCTCCTCTATAGGCCTAGTGTATAGGCCTCATGTGTGGTCTGTGTGGGTGCTGTTTCCAGTGACCGCACCAGTGTTTGTAGGGATCCAGAGGTCGTTTCTTCTGCCAAGGGTCCAGGTGGTGTCCAGGCTAACCTGCTGCAACCTGTCGTGAGACCTGTCACAGATCCAGACACACACACTCAGGACTTAAACACTGTATGTAATGAACATATAAATAAAGGATGAATAATATATAGATTAATATATTTGCATTTTGGATTAATTTGGTGTGTGTGCTGTGATGTATCTTTCATAAGTGGAAGCATCTTCACTGGTCTGTGTGGTTCTTCTGAGCACACCTCCCTCTCTGTCCTCCCCTCTTGTCTTCATTTCACTCTCTTTTTCTCTTTCTTCTCTCTCTGTCTCTTCTTCCCTGACACCAACATCTCCTCATCTCCTCACCCCCCCCCCTCCTCCTCTCCCTCCTCCTCCTCCTCTATCAGTGTCCTGGCTGCTTGACCCTAATTGATCCTAATGAGAGTGGGATGGCTGTGTGGGCTGTGGATGTGGGGGCCATGGGCATGTGGAGTGGCCTCTTAGAGGGGAGGAGAGCTCTCTCTCTCTCTCTTTCTCTCTACAGGGCTCTCATGGGCTCCCCTCCTCCCAATCACTCACTCACTCACGCAGACCTGCTCTTTACATGAAAGCATGTTGACATGGAGCACAGGGATAATGACAGGCTTGTGTGTGCGTGTGTGTGTGTTGCTGGTGCTGACTGCTGCTGAGACAGTATAGTGGTGGTGTCGTACTGAAACCGGGAAAAATTTAGCTGCCTGATCAATTTATTATGACACCCACCACCCCCCACATCCACACACACACACACACACTCAGACACAGACACACACACACACGCACACACATGTTAGGCTTGACTCTCAGGCGTACAGACTCTTTTTTCTGTTCATTTGCTTTCTTCCCCATGAATGATTTTGCCGTTTGTATTTAATTTGTTGCAGGCAACCATTGACCTAGCTTTAGACAACCTGCTCTGACCTCATTGCTCTGTTATTTACACACACACACACACACACACACACACACACACACACACACACAGTGCACCAAACAGATTCCCACAGTGTGGTTGGTGCACACTCTTGTAAAGCGCACCAAAACATTGGTATTTGTGTGTTGCTAAAATTCTCAAGAATGACTCAGAATGACTCAAGAATGTCAAATTACAAAAGGCAATAGTTTAACAGAGTTGCTTTGGATGAACAATCCAAAATGAAAATGTGTGCGTTGTTGTTCAGCTTTGTCTGTTTCTGGGTGTGTTGGTGCACGTGTGGGGTTGTGGTGTTCTCCAGTGAATGGTGAGGCTGCCCACAGAACACAGAGTGTTTGTCTGAGGGTCCAACCCTCACCTACCCCCCTCGCTTGTCTCCTGTCTCCTGCTGAGGGGGAGTCCATGTGTAGATGTATATCAGGAGTGTGTGAATGTGTCTACCTGAGACCATATACATGTCTGTGTGTGTGTGTGTATTTGTGTGTGTGTGTGTGTTTGGGCCGCAGACAAACATCTACTGACCTCAGGCTCCAGGCTTCCTCTCTGGCCACTGTGGGCCTCTTTGATTGACTTCTTGACAAGCTCGCCTTGCCCCCTCTCCCCAGGCCTCTGCCGCCTTTCTCAACTGAATTATTAACTAGCTACACACACACACACACACACAGACACACACACATGCACACAAACACACACACACACTCATTCCCCTGACCGGCCTCACTGTCCTTCACACAGTCCTAGCCTGAACCCTTCACCCAACCCCTGTTGTTTGTGTGTGTGCCTCTGTGCTCTGTCTGTGTCAGTATGTGTGTGAGCAAGTGAGCAGAGCGGTATAGAAACCCCACGCAGCAGGCAGCCGCTGATTTTCCCGCATCTAAATAATAAGAAGCATAGAGAGAGAAAGAGAGAGAGAGAGGAGTGGAGTGGATCGGAGGGCGGTAGCGACTGCTCCAGACTGACCCTGCCATGTCATAGCGTCTCTCCCCGCTGAAGGCGAGCGAGCGGCGGGGGCGAAGACGTGGAGGAGGGCGGTCGCCCATGACCCCGTCGCAGCGCGCTAATAACCCCAGTGACAAACCCACAGTGACAAAAACACCAACTCAACCGCCATCCCCCTACACCGCACACACACACACTCCCAACACCAAACATGAGCACTCAGAGGGTGAAAGAGAGGCTCACCTTGAGTTCAAGTGGGTGCTGTCAAGAGCGCCACGGTGGCAGAGGAACTAATTGTTGGTTAGTGAGAGGCAGTGGAGCGTAGAGAGGATCAGATTGTTGTTTGTTAATGGGACTCAGCTGTGGCAGTGTTGACCTACGTGTAGCTTTTATGAGAAGGACTAAATTGTTTCATTTAGGCAAAATCAAAGTCCCAAGCTTTATTGGTATGGCATATTTATTTTGAATTGTTGGAAATATTCACACATTTCACCATTTCTCTCTCTCTCTCTCTCTCTCTCTCTCACACTCACACACACACACACACCCCCAGATCCACACACAGAGAAAAAGAGACACATACCCTTTCAAGAGAATGAGTTATTTAATCCAGCATGGGGACTCTCTCCTTTAGGGGGATTTAGTCCCTGTGATCCGCTCCCCAGATACTGAGCTTCAGTAAACACATTAGCTGGCACCCGGACCACAGCGCCTTCATTAGGGACGCCTTAAACAAACCGCCAGGCAGCACAGCCGTGCTCTCCTGCAACAAAGCAAACATGGCACAGACGCGCACACGCACACACGCACACACACACACATACACACACTCACACACACACACACACACACACACACACACGCACACACACAGGGGATCAACTCCTCGGCTGGGTATCAAGAGACAAATGGGTTTACACACACAGCCGCACACACCTCTGTTGAGTTCATTCCTAATAGAGTTCCCTGCCTCAGACACTGTAGCCTTTCCACTTTTGAGCCCTTTGACTTGACTAGCACAGAGACTGAACCTGTAGTAGAATTTAAGATCTGTTTTATAGAATTAACTTATTGGATAATATGAGTTTCTCCAATGTCAGTTTAGCGAGCACAATTCCATAATTCAGTTGATGCTCAGTTGATCATCATTTGGGGGGCACTTAAGTTTTCCTACTTAAGAGTTTCAGAGCACTTTTTGATGAAGCAACCTTTTAATGCAGCTGTAAACTCTTTTAAGAGGATTGGGAGTATACACACACACACACTCTCACACACACACACACACACACACACACACACACACACACACACATACATACACTCATGCGTTTTTGATGCTGTTAATTATTATTGCCATTTAAAGATAGGAGAGCCAAAGGGGGAGTCTGGAATTTTGCCACATTTTACAGCAGTAGGCTGCACTTTATGGTTGCCCACTCCCATGGGATCCAGGGTGGCAGCCGGCTGTTTGGAGCCGACCACTCTGGACCAGCTGCCACCAGCTGACAGGAAGTGATGGGGACATGGACTGTCACAGAGAGCCCATAAGAGAGAGAGGGGAGAGGTGGGAGTTTGCTCTATGACAGCAAGCTGAAGACAGATATAAATATCCGTTCTTGTCATAGTTTTGTTGGAGTTGGCATACAGTCTGTTGAAATACACCTGAGACTGATGTGCCATACTTCGGTGATATAATATAGGCCACATGCCGCTGATCACACTTATTTCCTCCACACACTGGAATTTTCCTAGCTAAAAATGGACTCACCAAACTAATGAACCAAACTCTCCTCACTAAAGAACTCTAATAAGTTTAATGTAGTCCCACAATCTTAAAAAGCGGCCAGAGAGAAGATTATTCTTATTAATGCTCCTGTGTGAAATTTGACCTTTGACCTCGCCCAGCCTAGCATTGCATGTCAGATGAAGACTCTCCCCTCCTCCCTGTCTCCTCCTCCCAATCTCCTTCTAATGAGACGTGGGCTCCTCCATCTCGGCCCAGAATCCCTGGATGAGACTTTCTTCCATTCACGGCACTTAGCAAAATGGCACTTGGTGTAGCAGCAGCGGATTGTAACCTTATATTTAAATGTCTCTGCCTAATCCTGCCATGCACATTGGACTTGTGCTGAATAAAAGGTTAGCGCTGCAGTGTGCGAGAGGGAAATAATTACATATTAAATCCAATTAGCACGCTCTGGCTCTCATTTTCAAGACTATCGCAGCATGATGCAGCAGAGACTCGTTCGTAATTAAAACGGGGGGGCGGGGGCAGACAATTAGCGCTAATTAATTCTGAGAACACAGACGGCTTACGCCAACATACTATTCATAAAGATATGGGCTGAATGGCGCTTGACTCTGCAGCGCCAGCCTAGCCTCCGTCTGCCCGTCCAGAAGCGGCAGAGGGCGGGCCGGGCCTTGCTCAGGGGACACAGCAAGCACTCGTTGGTGGTCTTACCATTTACATTTGCTTACCCAGCGCCAAATATGCTGCAACCATCATATTTAGTCCACTGCCTCAGCTCCAGTCCACAGTATGTTTTGTGATTGTATGATTCAGGACTTTCTACCCCATCCACAGGCAGCTATAGAGATATCAGTGCGTGTGATACATGGTAAGACTGTGGGATGAGAGAGATAGTGTCACTGGGTAGTATTTTTGATGGAGGAGGAGTGACTCCAGGGCAGGGCATGTCTGAGCAGGGCTGGGAAAGGAGGCTAGAGTAGCAGAGGAGGTGTGTGTGTGGGTGTGTGTCCCCCAGACAGGACAGGAGGCCTGGAGTGCAGACAGGCAGCAGACAGCTCCCCAGCCTCAGGATAGGGGAGCCATCAATAGATAGACATATTGATCAGGGCGCATGACTATCAGATGCTCCCCCTCCACCCCACCCCCTGTCTGGGGTTTTGGCAGGCAGGCCGGACGGCTGGTCGTCTCCAGGAGGTGGTGAGGAAGCCGAGGTGAAAGGTCACCTGGCTGTGTCTCTGTTCTCTACCGTGACATCTGAGGTGAAAGCTTGTGAGTGATGTCTATTGATCAGAGTGTCTGTGTGTGTGTGTGTGCGTGTGTGTGTGTGTGCGTGTAAGGCAGACATCAGGTCACTCAGGAGGAAGACCTTACAGGTGAAACAAATGTAGAACAAATGTACAGTTTGATTTTCTTAGCTGCTTTCTACCTGAGTTTGCCCACATGTCAAGTCAAGTATCAAGTCAAAGAAAAAGAAAAGTTGTTGGAATGAAGCATTGAAACCAGTCAGTGTTTAAGGTGTGTGTAGGGGGACAGTCATCCAGAGCTCCGGCAACCCTTCTCTTGCGGGTCAGTTGGCTGGAACCCCCAGCCAGAGAGAACGGAGTAGAGCACAGGTCAGTGTCACGGTGTGTCTGTGTGTGTGTGTGGATGCTTGCGCTCCGCTCCGTGTTGTCTGGGACGTCGACTGGTTGAGAGATCAATACCAACAGAAAAGAAGCACAACCCCCCCCCCCCCCCCAAACACACACACTACCCCCTCACCTGTCTCGCCTGCCATAAACACATGCATTTAAATCACGCGCCCAGCTCGCCCAGCGTAACAATGACAAATGATGTTGTATGTAATTTTTTTCTATTAACATAAAGTAATATAAACTGAAGGACACTAGTCTATGGAGAGAGTTAGTGGCTAATGTTCCATATCAGATGTGGACAATGTCAGGACTGCATACAGATTAGTCCGTGTCCTTCCCCCCCGCCAGGGAATTAGGGCTCCACACACAATTGGCTGCCAAGTGTATTAGTGCATCTCGCTGGTGCTAGCCCCATCTTTCCCTGGACTATTAACCCTGATGCATGCTGGACTGGACCCTAGACCCCGGCCCGTCATGCTCACACACACACACACACAATTGCATAAACATACATACACACACGCACAAACAGTGTGCACAGACTCCATGCTTAGGCTCTTACCCTTCATACTGAGGTGTCCCCGATAAGGAGTCCCCTGTGTGTCCCTGGGTCCCCTGGCTAAGATGGAGACACACACACACACACTTAACCTCCTCTTTTAGTCCTCTTTAGCATGTTTAATTGGGCTTGTGGAAATGGGATCAGTGTGAAGCAAGTGTAGTGCTAGAGGCCAGCTGTTGCCCGTGTTAGCAGGCACCTTAGGTGTGTGTGTGTGTGTGTGTGTTTGTGTGTGTATATGTGTATGTGTATGTGTATGTGTATGTGTATGTGTGTGTGTGTGTGTGTGTGTGTGTGTGTGTGTGTGTGTGTGTGTCTATGTGTGTCTATGTGAAGACCCATGCCTAACTAGTTCAGTGGTGACTCCAAGCTGGAAAGGCAGACAAAGCTGATGGCAGAAGAATGGAAGGAATTTCCCCCCAGCATTCAGTGTGTGTGTGTGTGTGTGGGGTGGAGGGGGTGTCTGCACAAGGAGAGGTGTGTACAGAGGGCTTTGGGCAATGCTTATATGTGCGGATCTATGTTATATGGATGTGTATGATTTTTGTTTAGAGTGTGTGTGTGTGTGTGTGTGAGATGAATTCTGTAAAAGACTGGGACTAGATGAATGCAGTACAGATCCAAACTGACAGACGGCCTCTCCCCTCTGACTGTGTACACTCACTCCACACTCACACAATTGCTCACTCTCTCTCTCTCACACACACACACACGCACATGCATACATACATACACACACACACTTTACACATATACACACACAGAGACGCTGATGGAGTGTTTTCCAGCAGAAGTATCCCACTTTCTCTGATCTGGTCCATGAACTAGGACATACAGAACGCTTGCATGTGAGGGAGAGAGAGAGAGCGTATGTGTGTGTGTTGTGTTGTGTTGTGTGTGTATGTGTGTGTTTGAGTGAGAGAGAGAGAGCGAGAAGGAGAGAGAGTGAGAGAGAGCTTGTGTGTGTGTGTGTGTGTGTGTGTGTGTGTGTGTGTGTGTGTGTGTGTGTGTGTGTGTGTTTGAGAGAGAGAGGGTGTGTGTGTGTTGTGTTGTGTTGTGTGTGTGTGTGTGTTTGAGTGAGAGAGAGAGAGCGAGAAGGAGAGAGAGTGAGAGAGAGCTTGTGTGTGTGTGTGTGTGTGTGTGTGTGTGTGTGTGTGTGTGTGTTTGAGAGAGAGAGAGAGGGTGTGTTTGTGTTGGAGAGAGAGCTAGGGTGTGTGTGTGTGTTTGAGAGAGAGAGAGTGTTTGAGACTAAGAGAGAGAAGGAGAGAGAGAACTTGTGTGTGTGTTTGAGAGAGAGAGAGAGGGTTTGTGTGTGTGTGTGTGTTTGTATTTGAGAGAGAGCTAGTGTGTGTGTGTGTGTGTGAGTGTTTGAGAGAGAGAGAGTATTTGTGTTTGAGAGAGAGTGAGTGTAAATACTAGGATATTTATTTCACTGTTGAATAGAGAACAGCAGTGAGTGGAGACAGAACATAACTCCAACAGGCTCTCTGCTGCTGCTCCACAGCTCTGGGTGGATTGAGGAAATAAGCATTGTTAGAGTGACTGGACAACCAGCCAGTCGCACAGATAAGCACTTATTTCTTACCACTATTCTCTCTCCATACAAACTCCATTGCTGCTTGGTGTGCTATTCAATGAGCAGGTCTGCTTACAGTGTAAATGTAAATGTGAAATGTGAAATGTGTGTTTACTTTTGTACGGTGATGTATATTTCTAGGGCTTGAAACTTGCCCATTTCTGTATGTATGTGCTGTGTGTATAGTTTGTCTTTGCATGGGAGAGAGTTATGTAGAGTTGCATACTGTATACTTTTTGTGTGCATAGTTTGTTTGTGTGTGTGTGTCTGTGTGTGTGTGTGTGTGTGTGTGTGTGTGTGTGTGTGTGTATGTGTGCACAGATGCACGTGTGTTTTACCTGGGGCAGCCCAGAGCAGCTCCATGCCTCCCCTCTGCAGCCCACATCATCAGAGGCTCTGCTAACCTTGCAACAACAGGGTGACATCCTCATTTTTCACTGGACCCAACTCCTCCCCAACACCCCCCCACCCCACCCCCTTCCACTTCTCCTCCCTCCTCCTCGTCCACCCACCACCCCCCCACACACACACATCCCTCTCCCAGCAGCACTGTGGCGGGGCGAAGAGGTGGCTGCTGGGATGCCGGTGGCAGAGGCCAGCCCTCAGCATGAGTCAAAAGATGTTTTAACCCACCGTGGCGAGGCAGCCACCTCACAGAGGATAGGAGAGGATGACTTAGAGGCTCCTGCTGGCCTTTGACCACTACACCGTGTAGCACACCACACCTCCCGTCCATAAATAGCGACCCACACCTCAGAGGAAGACACCGTTAAAATGGTTGTCAAAAAAGTTTATTCAAATTCATTCAAAGGTTCATTTCATGCATGTGGTGGCAGCTGTGATTGTTCAAATGCAAAAAAAAAAAAATTTTTTTTTTTAACTGTGGCAATCTGAACTCGCTAAGTTGACAAAGTCCTTGCATAATATTTTTTTTTGTTTGGAGATCATTTTGTAGATTTGACTGTCTCTCTGCCTGTGTCAGATGCAGTTCCTCTGTCTGACCCACAGCTCTGTTAGCATAGCCTACTAGAGCGTCTGTGCAGACACGTGGCTTTGGCACTAACTGATGATCCACCCCGACAGAAACACAATTTTGCCCCACTCCAAGGCCCACCTCCATTATTGCTCTTGCAAGGAGAGGCAGTGCTGCCCCCTGATCAGCCGTTCCATCACCCTTCTTTTGGGCCTCATTCCTGCCTGTCCCCCCCCCCTCTCTCTCCACCCCCAGAGCCACCACCACCACCACCCCTCTCTCTGTGTTTCTGTCAGGGACCCACTGAGTCTATGAGTGGCTTCATGTGCTCCGTGCTGCACGTAATCAATCAATCCTGGGAGACGCGCCCGCAACGCGGCTCCCGGTTATTGCTGGTGGAAAACGAGACCAGATCCTCCCCTCTCGGTGTGGCGGACCCAGGCTAGGTTGAGAGATGATTAAAAGAATGGAATAGATATGCTAGGCGCTTAGCGGCGGTGTGTGTTTGGTGCAGGGCCTTTTCAGTCTGAATGTGTGTGTTATCCATCACAGTGGACTCTGATGAATAGTGCTGTCCTTCATAAGTTTCCTCTGGACTCCCTGTTGGGCCCTTACATCACAGTAGAGTGACAGGAGGACACACACACACATACACACACTTACAGCACATTCCAACTGACATTTACATAACATGTACACGCATTGACAGTCAGACCTATGATCATGATGAATTCACATGCTGATTTTATGGGCAGACCCAAAACTTCAGACACACACACACAGACACACACACACACACACACACACACACACACACACACACACACACACATTTATAGATCCTGTATGTCCTTGTATGTAGACTCGCACAAAGCCATTCTAATAGGCAACCACATAGTTTGCATGCACATCTCTGTAACTGTTGAAAGACTCACATACATGCACACACATACACTTAGTATAGTTTACATACATGCACTTTTCAGTTTTTCACCTTGGCTCCAGAATGCTCTCATAACTCACACTGACGGGAGATAACTCATAATGTTCACACACACACATACACAACCCCCCCCCCCACACACATATACACACACAGACAACAAGAGAGGAACACTACCACCAAACACCCCAAACAAAACAAAACAAATAGACAAAAAAAAAAGACCAACCCAAAAATACTCTCAGCAGGACTCTCTGCTCGCCTGAAGAAGACACATGTTTCATGGCAAGGTCTGTGACATTGCTTATATTTAATATAAAACAAGGGGAAAAAAACTGCAACAGCAAACCGTCCAGTCTTGCTGAGTAGCCTCTCAGTCTTCCATTAGTCCTGCTCACGCAGCAGAGGGAGGACACGGGGACAAATGGGCCACTGTCCCGCCGCCGGGACGCTAGGCTCCACGTCCCCAGCACCTGCCTGCAGAGCTTCAGACCCTGCTCCCTGCGCCCAGCTCCTCGGGCCAGGAGGCACCCTGGCTCACCCAGGTCTCAGCACCACACATAAATCCAGCCCTGAAGCCGCTGCGTGGGCACAAATAAGCTGGAGAACATAAAGAAAGAGCTGCTACCTTTTGTGTCCTGGCAAGGATTTTGATGTATGGTGAAAACATGGCATTTAGGATTAAGTAAAAATATTTTTTTATGTGTTGCAAATACTAGTTTGTGGTGAAATCAAAATATAGTTGTTGTTTTTTTTTTAGAAAATAGTCTGTGAACAGTCTAGTGATAAAAACTATGTTCATTAAAGGAGAAATCCGGTGTGAATCAATCCATAGTCCTGTTGTTCGGGGTCACTGGGTGCTGTTAGTAGGGAAAAAAAGAGAAAATTTGATACAACATAAAAGACCAAATAGTGAACTGGCGACTAACACTAACTGAATGGGGCACAGAAAGTCACTTTCAGTTTCATTTTCTTGCACCATTCAGTTAGTGTTAGTTGTCTGTTTGCTCTTCGGTGTATGTTGCATCAAATGTTCTTGTTCTTTTTCCTACTGACAGCAATTATTGACCTCAATCAGCAGGGTTATGGATTGAATACCGGATTTCTCCTTTAAGTCATCCTAGGCATTTGAGAAGCACAGTTAAATGACATCAAATGGAGTTTAGTTTCAAAGGGAGATAACCACTTGAAATTAATAAAGGGAGATCATTTATGAGGCAAATATTGTGGATTTTTTAGATGGTTCCTGTTGTGTGTCGTGAGACTGGTCTGTGCTGTGTATTTGGTGTGATGATGTGCAGTGAGACAGATCTGTGCTCTATATTGTTATGATGAGGTGCAGTTAGACAGCTCTGTTCTCTGTATTGATGTGATGGTGTGCAGTGAGACAGCTCTGTGCTCTGTATTGGTGTGATGGTGTGCAGTGAGACAGCTATGTGCTCTGTATTGGTGTGATGGTGTGCAGTGAGACAGATCTGTGCTCTGTACTGGTGTGATGTTGTGCAGTGAGACAGGTCTGTGCTCTGTATATGTGTGATGGTGTGCAGTGAGACAGATCTGTGCTCTGTACTGGTGTGATGTTGTGCAGTGAGACATGTCTGTGCTCTGCATATGTGTGATGGTGTCGTCCTATGTGCCTGCCTGAGGCCGGGTGCTGATGGAGTAGTGCAGGGCCATTAGATTCCACTAGTGTTTGTGTGTTAGTGGGAGACAATGTCCCTCTCCTTTTCACCTCCACCTCCACCTCCTCAGTCCCTACCCTGTCTTTCTGAAACACATACACTCTCCCTCCCTCTCTTTCTCTTTCCTCTGCTCTCTCTCTCTCTTTCCTTCTCTGTGCCCCCTTCCCTGGGAACGGCGATTAAAGGCTCTCACCTGCGCAATGGCGACTGCCCTTGAGGACGTGTTTCCTCTCGGAGGGGTCAGAGGTCGTCCTGCTCTCAGCCATCTCTAATGGGATTGACTCCAGCAGAGGTGGGCACTCCCCACCACCCAGCCTCTCTCTTTCTCTCTCTCTCTCACTCACTCTCTCTCCCGGAGTAGAAGTGTTTATGAAGCAGACTCAGTCCTCTCTTTCCCACTCTGGACCAGACTCTGTTTCCACTCTTTAGTGTTGTATACTTTACCTACATGAACATGAACCACTCTTTAGTGTTCTATACGTTACCTACAAGCTGTTCTTCATGCATGGAGACATTTTTTGTAGACAATGAATGAGAATTTGTGCTATGCTCCATATTCACATGGTCTGAAATATGTTTCTTCTTCCTTTACTCATTGCTGAACCCTGCTCCTCCCATCCATGCACACGCACACACACACACACACAAACCCACACACACGCACACACATGCACACACACGCAAACACATACACACACACACACACGCACACCCACACACACACACATGCACACACACGCAAACACACACACACCGCCGTGCACACACCACCGTGATTCCCCTGACTAAATGATGCTGTCTGCTCCCCCTGTGACTGAAATGGCCCTTTGTACCATGAATCATCTCTCTACTCTGATTTACATTGTATACATTATGAATACTATCTGAGGACTCTCAGTGGAGGGATCCCATAGCCAGTGTATTTGAATTATACATTACTCCATACAGATAGCATTATGGGATGTGTGCTTTGTCTTGCATCCTGGCTCAGACTAAATGTTTTTTTTATGTTGTAGAGTTGTCTTATCAGAGGAATATTATCCCAAATGTGAAAATTTGTGGAGGTTTGGATGCAAGGTCAAACGCTCATTACTCACTCACTTGTGTGTGTGTGCGTGTGTGTCTGTGTTTAGTCTGTAACAAATGGAGTCAGACAAAACAGAATGTTCCTTTCTCAATTTCCAGCTTTAATTGCTGTGCTTTGTAGGTTGTGGCTGGCCTTATTTTTCCAGAGCACATTAAGAAAGAGGAGTGCAATGTTTTTGTGCAATTATTTGGAGACCTCCAGTTTGCAGCTGAGTTTGTTCCAAAGCCATTCTCTTCGTTAAGAAGGAGAAATGGCGGCTGTATCAAAGTTGAATATTCATTAAACACTTGCCACAGAACTGATGTTAGCAGAAGATGTAAAATGTCCACAGGGGAATCTTCCCTGCCGAGGATACTCCTCACATCTACAACTTCAAGGACACCCGTTAATTTCAAGATCTATTATAAATGATTAATTTAATATTTATGAATATTTAAAAATCTGCTAATAAATTATCATGTATGCTATTAGGTACAACATCTATCCGCAGCGACGAGGCAGGGGATCTTTAACACACATGCACGCACACACACACACACACACACACACACACACACACACACACACACACACACACACACATACACACAAAGAGGGAGTGCTTGCCTTTACACTGCATTACCAGATGCTCTGACACAGGTTGTATTTTGACATTTGATTTATCCCACAATGAAACCATTTTTATGCAAGCCATTATGCAATCTATAAAAATGTGTGGGTTTTCCGAGAGGCCCAGTCCGCGCTGCACCGCTGCAGGCATACCAAATGGCCACTCTTCATAAATCCCCGGCATGTTCACCCCCGCCGCACCATGCCACACCGCCTGGGCCGCTCCGGCTGTCTGCGCCGTGGCTAAATGTGCCATTGGCTAACAATGAGCAGAGGCCCAGGGCAGGGGCAAGGCCATTACTGGCAGTGGGAGTGGAGTGGGGGGTGGGCGGCTATATGCTGCACAGATGCAGAGGCCCCTTTTTATGCACTGGGGTGTAAATAGCAGTACCTGGCCCCTGCACGAGGGAGGCGGTGGGAGGGGATTGGCAGGGAGGGAGCCACGGCCGTCTGAGCAGAGTGGAGCTGAGGACCAGAACTGTCCGCGGACCAGGTGGGATGTCCACTGAGAGTTCACTGAAGATGCAGTGATGGGACGGAAATGGGATCTGAAATAATCCAAAAATACCAAGACAATGTCAGGAATCTACTTAACTGTTCTACTTTTGGGAGTTTATGGCTGTGTTTCAGTCTGATTGTCTGAGGTGTCATCATCTCTTTGAAACAGGAGTTACATATTTACATTTAATTACTACATTTCAACATGTGTTTTTGCAGTCCCCTCTTTCACACACACTGTTTGCATTTCTGCACTGAAAAACATTCTTACATTCTGAGGCTTGTTTTCATCCTGAGAGCAACAGTGGACTAGAAGCTGCAGGTGTTCCTGATCCAGCGCGTCTTTAACAGCTTTCAAAACATCAGTCTTGGAATGAAACAGATTTCATTAATGCAGGTTTGACCTACAAAAGCTGCACAGGCACTTTGGCAATTAGGAAGTGTGTATTTCTAAATAATAAATGAAAGGGATGTGGGAGCCTGTGTGTGTGTGTATGTGTGTGTGTGTGTGTCTTGGGGAGGATGTGGACTCTTGTTAGTGTGTTCCTCCACCATCATTACCCCATCTTTGGGGACGTTTGTATGGATCAGAAGGGGGTGGAGGGGGGATAGGAGCATCGAGAGTGGGAGAGGCTGAATCCTCTCTTTTCATGTTTCATTCTGGAGAATTGGGTGGATGGAGTGCCCAGAGGAATTCAGACAAGCACAAGCACACACACACACACACACACACACACACACACACGGGCCAATTCTCCATGATAGACATCCAGAAGATGGTTGCTGTGAACAAAACCTTCTGATGGCTCTTCAGAGGCTGGAGACTGAATAATGAGAGTCTTATGCCGTCATGTCCTTTGGAGGTGCTCTTCTGTTCTCCCTCTTGTGATGGCTGTGATTTTGATTGCCTGCCTGCGCTCTCTGCACTGTGAAAACACAAACAAAACACCACACACTTCCTGTTCTGACACACCCAAGACAGACTTGGAATTCAATCAGTCATGCAAGTAAAGGAAGCCTCACTGGTCTCCTTGCTGTGTGGCTCTGTGGCCCTGTGTCTGCTAAAGCATTTAGCGATAGAGACCCAGGACTGAGCCTGCGCTCTGCACCAGAGGCTTCGGGAGACGCCATGTCTTTATGAGGCCGGCGATAAGCTGACAGCACGACGCTATGTATCACAAAACAATAGATGTGTTTTAAGAGGCTTATTGATTCGGGGAGTGGAGGTGGGGGGGGGGCATTGTCATAATCATGGGCTCCACTATGGATCACCGCCGCTGGCCTCTGATATGCACTAAGTGAGGCTCCTCTGAGAGGGGTCGAGCTCTTCCACTCCTCTCTTTCAACCACGTCCATCTCTCCCTCCTTACTCATCCTCTCTTTCTTCTTCTTTTACTTCTCTCACTCTCTCTCTATCCCCCTCCCTCCCTCTCCATTTCCCCTGGTCGCTAGCGCTCTGGTGACTAACCCCTGTGGCTGGTGTCAGTGTTTTAATAATGCTTTAAGGTGCTGCTCCAGCTTTTAAAAGAATTGAGATGGAGTCTCACCAAGGCCTCCAGCGGTAAAAACGGTGATTTCGAGTGTGGTTAAGGGGTGTGAGGGGAGTGTGTGTGTGTGTGTAGGGGTGTGGCAGGGGGTCTCAGGTAGGCAGTGTGGATGGCTGCGCGTGCAACACTTTGGACCCCCCCTTGAGTGCTCTTGCGCCGCTCGATACCATCCCCAACCTTTTAACTCACTCAAATTAGGTTTAGCTGTCCTTCAGAAGGCCACGCTCCATTCATCTCCCATTTGTGCCCCATTGAAAGGGAGCACGAGCTGCCGCAGTGTACCGCTGTAAGCAATACAATATCTATTAGATTAGTCTGCCAGCACTTCAGCCCCCTGCGCTCCGACTCTCTCTCTCGCCCAAGCCCGCCCTGCCCAGGTGGAACACTGGACCCAGTCACACTGGGAATCTTTCACTGGAGCCTGCCACACCTCCACCATCACCACCACCTCCACCATCACCTCCCACCTCCACCCAGCGCTCCACCCAACTCCCCCCCTCCACTGCCGCATGACCAGGGGGCAAAAGGGCAGGGAGCAGCTAAGAGGTCTTTGTAACATGAGAGGCTTTTAATGTGTGGGTTTTGTAATGTCTATTATGTTTTTTTTGTTTGTTTTTTTGTAAGTCAGAAAGTGTGTGTGTGCGTGTGTGTGTGTGTGTGTGTGTGTGTGCGTGTGTACACTGCAGGGGGATTTTGTGGTTATCTGAAGGAATCTCTCTTTATTAAAAGACTTGATTAAAAGTGTGAGGCATTCAACAAGGACTTGCCTGTATTCCTGCTGCTAGATGCTCTCAGGCTGTTGTTGTACGTTTATTTGAGTGCATTCTTGATTTTTAACTTCCATATTCTTATTGAAATGGGCCTCACTGCTGACCTGAATGAAATATAAGCCCACGGTTCTCCTTCAGTGTCTTGCAAAGAAAGGTCTGATACAAGAACACCAAATTCATGTGTCAGGCTGTGACAGGTGATTTTGTGGAGAGGATGGGGGTATTAGAGTAAAGCCTTGATGGCCATCCTTCAGCCTGTCAGTGGTGTGTTATTGGCGTAAATCACTGCTGAGGTGCTCCTGTCTCCTGTTGAGGGGCCAGAGCATTCTGCAGTAGCCACAGTGTCCATCACTCCTGTAGTGCCCGAGGTGTGTTAATGGGAGAGCGGGGCGGAAACACAGCCACTGATGTGTGGATGGTGTAGGGCTGGAGCACCTTACACACACACCTTGGGCCACTGTGCATTGACAGCATTCATTCATTCATTCATTCATTCATTCATTCATTCATTCATTCATTCATTCATCATCCCTCCACTTCCTTGTTTGTTGCCAAGGCCATCCATTTCAGGATGCCCGCCAAGGTGTGTGCCCCATGGCTGTAGTTAAGGTGGAAAGCCAGGAAATGGGAACTTTCTAGAAATGTGCTGTGTCTCTGCAGTAAGAAGTGTTTCACACTCCCTTAGGCACAGTCATAGGCCTCTCCCTCCTCTACCTTTCACTGTCTCAGGCATTCCAGTCTGTGTGTGTGTGTGTGTGTGTGTGTGTGTGTGTGTGTGTGTGTGTTAAGTAGTGTGGGGATGTTGAGTTGAGTTGACTTGGCGCAGTGTGCTGTTGTTGACTGTCAGAGGGATGTCCTGCTGCTCGAGAATGGGCTCTTCACTGCTCCCACCCCACCCCACCTCACCCCGTGCCGCACCCTCACCCCCCCACCCACCCACCCCCCCACACAACAGTGCCCGGGGGCGGCTGATATGTTTATGTTTCATCATGCATGCTTGGCTGCTCTTAGTTGTATTTTAATCAATAGCAATCTGATTACCCCTGCGTAGCTCCGCTGCACATGATTAAAACTGGACAGCGTTCTGCTGGACGTTTGCCTTTCAAATTAAATTTGGCGACAATAATGAATGCGCCAGGGCCACCAAGCAAGCGAGCCAGGAGCGCGTGATTCGGTATTGACCCGATGCACTCATCCACCCGTCCGGTCCGCCTGTGTGTCCTGTATGTCTATATGTCCATGATTACTCTGGCCGTAAGCATCCAGTCACCGCGATCCCCCTGAAGATGCCGTCTACACAGGAACTGACAGTGTCGGGAGCCTTAAGGATTAATTATTGCTAATTTTGACAGGCGGATCAAAGTGGTCAGGAGTGTTCTGCTCAGACGTCTCCTAGCTGATCGATGCGTCACGTAACAGGGTGGTGGCAGTGTGGGTGGAGGTTTGAAGATACAAGCCTCTTCTATGGAACTTGCTGCTGGAGAACAGAAGAACTGTATACACATGTTCCTCAGAGCACAGAGAGAAAGGCCTGTCAAAAGTAAGGTGGTGAACACACTGGTTGTATGGTAAGTGTGTGTGTGTGTGTGTGTGTGTGTGTGTGTGTGTGTGTGTGTGTGTGTGTGTGCGGGTGCATGTGTGGACATGTGTTGTGTGTTCAGGAGAGGGCAGATCAGTGCTGGCCCAGGGTAGGTGCCTTTGGCCGGGATCAGACCCCCCACCCCCAGCAAGGGGCCAAAGACTTTGGCAAAGTCAAGGCAAGGAGTGTGAAGGAGTTTCACTGCCATGGATTCTGTGACCCCGGGAGTCTTCTGGCCACCTCTTTCTTTCTCTCTCTCTCTCTCTCTCTTCCTCTCTCTCTCTTTTTCTCTTTCTCTCTCTCTATCTCTCTCAGTGTGTGTGGTGTGTATCGGGGCAGAACTGTGTGTGTGTTAGGGGTATAAATGTGTGTGTGCCAGAGAGATGAAAAGGGGGTAGGCTGAGAGAGAGAGAGAGAGAGAGAGGCCTAATCTTACCTGCTATCATTTCCTGAATGACCTTCGCTTTCATGCTGTGATGGATTATATTCTGCTCATAGACATTCATTTTCCTGAACAAGAGCAAAAAAAAAATCTCCTCACTCAGGAGAAGAGTGTGTTGGTGCAAGGGTAATTTTCTAAAACAACAACTGAATCAGTGGAGGGTTTATGGACCTTTTCACTGTCATGTCAAATGAAGACAGATTTCCAAGCGGCTAAATTGACTTGTGTTCATCCTCCTGCCTGATGTGCACATAAATATTATATCTGTGTATAAACCTGTGAGAAGACCTTCAGTCAGAGATTAATCTTGCACTGTGCATCTAGAGTGTCTCCTTAATCTTTTTTTTTGGGGGGATGACCAAAAGTCATTTAAGCAGTGGAACACAAGAGGGAGTGTGTTATCGCAAAATAATGTCACGTCTGTGATTTGGTCATAGATCATCACAGTTTGATGCTATTAGTGATAACACACAACCATGTGTTCAATTACTTTTTAAATGAAAGTAAGATCCGTTTATTATTATTATTTTTTTAAGATTACCTTTGATGTAAGTAGTAGGGTTACCTAATGCATGTGTGTGTGTACCTCGTATCGTAAGTAGTAGGGTTACCTAATGCATGTGTGTGTGTACCTCGTATCGTAAGTAGTAGGGTTACCTAATGCATGTGTGTGTGTACCTCGTATCGCCGGTGACTTTTGTTCAGATGTGTGAGTTACGTCATCTTGTTTGAGGGCAAGTGAAATGACACCACTACAGTCAAGTGTTGCTATTGCAAAATCCCACCACTGTTATAGCCTGTTGTAGTTGCATTGTGTGACAGCATGTATGAGATCAGCCCAAACTGTTTTCATGGCTCCAGTAAGGTCTATTTGTTTATTTTCTTCAGACCTATGGAGGCCTAAGAGACATGTGTGTGTAGTCTCTGGTTTGAGGAACACCTGAGCATGTATGCATGACTGAATCTCTGATCTGTTAGCATTTTAGTAGCATCTGGTAGTGGAGCTGTCACACTGTTCTCAGGTCTGTGTGAGGCTGAGTGTTCCGTACTCCTTGTGTTGCTGTGGTTGTAATTACCCAGGGCTCCAGCGTTATGGATGGTCGTGGGGGCGAGGTGAGCTTTCTTAGGCTCCTTGAGCTCATTTTGGGGGTATTATCATAAATAGAGCACATTAACATGTGTTCCTGCCTGTCAGACCCTGAGTTAAGGCTGCAGGTGTCCTGCCGTGAGTTACCCATGACACTAATTACCACACCATAATTATCTCTGTTCGACTCTCCTCTTCTATTTACTCTCTCTCTTTCTCTGTCTTCTCTCCCATTTCCTCTCATCCCCATGCCCCCCCCCCCCCCTTCCCTGGCCTCATTGGCTCATTTGCCTCGCCTGCACGCACGTTCATCTCGATTCTCGACTTTGCAATCAGGCGAGAATCATCTTAAGATGTGCTTAGAGGATCCCCGGGACTCGACAGAAGACAATGAAACTCCTGCTGCCGGTGTCTTTATTGCTGTAGCGGTATTGGAAAAAAGGAAAGATGGCTGGAAGCAGTAAATGCGGATGACCAGGCCAGATGGAGATTGGGCTGTTGTCCTCAGAAACTAATGACCAGCACTCAGTCACTGGCTTACACATGACACACTCGATGCGGAATAGCAGTAATTAGTCCAGCTCAACAGACTGAGTTCAGTGGAATGAAGTCAGTGTTACTCCCTGTTCCTGAGCTGTGCACATCTGGAAGGCTCCGGTGTTAGAGTCGAGAAAAAGAGAGAGAAGAGGAGGAATACTGACGATGCGGCGTGGAGGTTTCACTCAAGCAGTCTGCGGTCAAACCCCAGCCAGATTTCGGCACACCGCTTTCCACTGCACACGGGTCTCAAGGACAACATGCAGGCCTCAGTCCGCTGTCCCCCCAGTTGCCTCTCAGGTAACAATAACAGGGCTTTTGGTGAGGGCTGGAGGCGAAGGGTGTGTGTGTGGGGGGTGTGGGTTTGTGTGTGTGTGTGTGTGTGTATGTGTGTATGTGTGGGTATTGGTTGCTCCGCCCTGGAGTCATCTGGCTGTCTCCTCCAGTTGTTCATCATCCCATCCCAGGCGACTGTCTCTGTGGCCTGACCCCGTCGCCATGGCTACATAAAAACTAACACTGGAGGTGTCTCTAGTGAAATCCTGTCCCAGACACACACAGGGGTCTACACACACGCACACACACAGACACAGACACAGACACACACACACACACACACACACACACAAACACAAAGAACCACAAACAGATAGGAACAGATGAGGATGTTCTTACACACACACACACACACACACACATACACTAAAGCAGTCATCCATACATATAGAGCAGACTGCCTTCCACAGAGACCTGCAAAAGCCAAACTGCTGGTTGAGTTGGCAGGCCAGACAACATGGTTCCAGCAGACCCTGAGCACATCCCAGTGGCACTGCTCTCCCCTGCCTGCGTACTATACATCACAAACTACCTCATGCCTACACTTCCCACAGCCTAGCTGTCAACCACCACCACCCGCACTCAGACTGTGCCTCAGGCCTTATATAGGCTACACTATGCTTCAAATGCATAGGGTTTGTGGCATTGCTTGCATTTACATTAGTTAGTTTGCATAAAATAAGAGAAAGTTTAAAAGCACTGTAGAATATAGGTTGTGCTGATATGATGGACGTGTGTATGAGATATGAACAGTGTGGGTTTGTGGAGTAAAGATACAGCAAGTGCAGCCTGCAGTTACAGAACAAGCTCTCACAAAGCAGTCTATTTCTGTAAGCACAAACAAAGCCTACTTTCCTGATCTATATGTCTCCAGCAAGACCTGATTTCAGCACACTCTTGTGGGCTGTAAAGTTGGAACGTGTGTGTGCATGTGTGTGTGTGTGTGTGTGTGCGACAGAAAGTGTATCTCCTCTTTATAAATATGTTTTGCTCCTGCCTTGTGTCATGTTAAAGGCATGATTTAGCTTGCACATAAGTAAACAGGAGAAGAGGGCTTTTCAGAGGAGAACAGAAACAGGCAAGAGAGAAAAACAAGGTTTTTTGTGGGCCAGCCGTTACTCTCACAAGGAAGTGGCTGCACACAAGTCAGGACGATAGCATGGTGTGTGTGTGTGTGTGTGAGTGTGTGTGTTTGTGTGTGTGTGTGAAAGAGAGAGAGAGAGATACTTTCACTCAATTCAGTGCAACCTAAATGTGAGCTTTCATTTAACTCTTGTGATTCTCACTTGAACAGTCTGAACATGCCACTGTAAAACAAAATAGATTTTATTCCAAGTCTTCACATTCAGTCTACTTTTTCGGCACCCTGTTTTTATAATCACTGACTTCAGGGATTTAATGGTCGTAGCTGGTCATGTGACCTATTGGGCCATGATGCATTCGGCCTGAGCAGTGTAACGTGTAAGGTTCTAATAATGAACCTCTCCATTACTTTGTAGGCCAGCAGCCAAAGGCGTGGGAATCCTATTCCTCGCTATTACCCACAATCCTCAGTGGAACAAACTCATTTCCTCACCTGCGCTCCATCACAACCTGCTGGCCGGCGTTTAGCCACAGTGGATATGGGGATTATTTTCACATCTCTATGTTGAATTCATGTTGTGTTTAAATTTGTTTGGCTGTGTATGTGTGTGAGTTGTGTGTGTGTGTGTGTGTGGGGCTGTGTGTGTATGCAGTTTTTATTGTCCTCTACCTCATGGGCTATACTTCCAGGTTCTTTAGTCTCTCCTGTTCATTTTCCCAAGATCTAATAACCTGGTGGAGGTGGCTGCCTTGTAGGAGTGAAGTATTGGTGTGTGTGTGAGTGTGTGTGTGTGTGTGTGTGAGAGAGAGAGAGGGAGAGAGAGTGTGTTTGTGTGTTTGTGTGTGTGTGTGTGTGTGTGTGTGTGTGTGTGTGTGTGTGTGTGTGTGCATGGCAGGCACAGAGGGGAATGAAGTGTTTGTTGATTATTCTTCCCTTTTGTTTATACAAGTTCCCTGCTTCACAGCTCTTCCGTCTCTCTGCTGGGATGGATAGAGCAAGAGGGAATTTGTGTGAGTCTGTGTGTGTGTGTGTGTGTGTGTGTGTGTGTATGAGACAGAGAGAGAGAGAGTGAATGAGTGCTTGTGTGTGTCCCTATGTGTCTGTGTGTGTGTGTGTTTTGTTTGTATATGTGTTTAAAAGAGCCTTAGAGAATGAGCATTAGGTTTGTATGTGTGTGTGTATCTGAGGAAGATGGAGTGTGTGTGTGTGTGTGTGTGTGTGTGTGTGTGTGTGTATCTGAGGAAGATGGAGTGTGTGTGTGTGTGTGTGTGTGTGTGTGTGTGTGTGTGTGTGTAGCTGAGGTTCCTATGTCCCTGCATCATTACCCAGCTTGTGGCTCCAGCCCCTCATTTCCGTGTCAGTGGCGTATGAGCGTATTATTGGGGTTCGGGGGGCTGCTGCCAGCGCCATTTCTGTGTGTGTGTGTGTGTGTGTGTGTGTGTGTGTGTGTGTGTGTGTAGGGAACGGCCAGCTTCCCCCCAGATTTATGAAACCAACCATTTCCAGCCACATTATCTTCCCCATGCGACACACACCTTCCATAAATCACGGCGTGGCCACAGAGCGGGGGCATTCCTTATTACCACGCGGCGTGGAGCGGCGTGGAGCGGCGTGGAGCGGCGTGGAGCGGCGTGGAGCGGCGTGGAGCGGCGTGTCGGAGCTCCAGAGAGAGCAGACGGCTGGATGTGTTCATGGGAGATAGAGACGCCCCGCGCCACTCGGTACAAATCACCACCGACGGCCTCAAGTTGTTACCTTTGTGCCGCTTCTCAGGGACATGGAGCCTGGTTGTGTGTGTGTGTGTGTGTGTGTGTGTGTGTGTGTGTGAGAGAGAGAGTGTGTGTTTGAGCCTACAGTATGTTCTCACAAATACAATGTGGCTAGGATGTTTCCAGTCATTGATACTGGATAGCTCCCAGCTATAGACCTCTGTGAATGTGTATGTGTGAGTGTGTGTGTGTGTGTGTGTGTGTGTGTGTGCGCGCACGTGTGTGTGTGTGTGTGTGCGATTTTCCATTGCTGCTGAGACGCTTCAGGGTGACCTTGTGTCACCGCACCATACTGGAGGCTGTGGTAGACAGCAGAGGTGCAGGTATTCAGAGGGTATGAGAGGGTCTGGAGGCATTAGCAGTATTGTCGCTAGTGCTAACTTACAACCTGTGAGCCACATCATGAGCACGTAGTGTGGCCATAGCATAATGCAATGACTCAGCTGAGGATACAACATGGTTTTATATGGCCAGCCAAATCCAAAAGTTTGTGGACGTGTGTGTGTGTGTGTGTGTGTTGGTATTACACTGGTGTACAGGTCCAGTATGTGGAGAGAGAGTGGTGTGTTGGCAGGTAGGATGCTGTAGGCTTTAGTCAGTGGGATGGGCGTGGTGCAAGAGCCGTCCCAGTTGACTGAGTGTTTTGCTGCTCTGGGCTTCTGAGCAGAAAGCGTCTCTGTGGCAGTGTCACCAGGACCCAGTCCTCTTGCCCGCTCCAGCCCAGCAGGGTGGAGGCAAAGCTGGGGAGAGCAGCCTGTGTCTGCCCATCCTCCTCCACCTTTCCCCAGCCTCCCCATCCGCCCCCATCCTTCCGGAAGTCTCCTTGCTCAGGGGCATTGTCCTTCACCTCTGGCATCTGTCTCCTGCCTGTGTCTGCTGTGCAGTGGAGAACACAGCCAAGGTGTGTGTGTGTGTGTGTGTGTGTGTGTGTGTGTGCGTGTGTGTGCGTGTGTGTGTTGCCGAAATTAGAGATCAGGAGACAAAATGTTGTTTCAGAGGTGTTAGTAAGTGCAGAAGTGCATATCATGAACATTTAGATATGACTAGCTTCTCTCTCTCTCTCGCCCTCTCTCTTTCACTTGCTCTCTCTCTACACCCTCCCCCCCCCACACACACACACACCCCCCCCCCACACACACAGACAGACACACACACACACACTCACACACAGTATCAGCCATCTGTGCTAAATAGAAACAGATGTCTGTTTGTCAGTTTGCTAGTTTGTTTATCTGTTTATTAGTTTGCTGCACATCCTGTATTTGCTCTCACAATTACCCATACAATTACTCTTAGATGAAGACTGTGTGTGTGTGTGTGTGTGTGTGTGTGTGTGTGTGTGTGTGTGTGTCTCCTAGTATCATCAGCATCATCAGCTGGCATGAGTGTGAATTTTTTTATCTGTGTGCCAGCTCTGTGCTGTGTGTGTGTGTGTGTGTGTGTGTGTATTGGTGTGCTTCAGTGCTCGCTGTGTCCTTGACTGAGTGCCTGTGATGGAGAGCTCAAACAGGCCCTGCTCATCCATGCTGACAGAGCACAGAGCGAATGCACTGGACTGAAAGAGCGAACAGGTGTGAGTTAGACAACAGAGCAGCTAGTGCCTGCTCTGTGTGTGTGTGTGTGTGTGTGTGTGTGTGTGTGTGTGTGTGTGTGTGTGTGTGTGTGTGTGTGTGAGAGAGAGAGAGAGAGAGTAAGACAGCCACAGAGAGAGAAGGGAGAGACATTGAAACATCTCAATTACATCCTGGCCCTTACGTTTGACCCGCCAGCTTTCCTGGGCTTTTTGCTAACAGACTCCACTTTCCCTCCTCTGATCCCTCTTTTTTTCTTCTAGAACTCTCTCCCCCCCCCCCTCTCTCTTCCTCTCTTTTTTATGTATGTATGTATGTATGTATGTATGTATGTATGTATGTATCTATCTATCTATCTATCTATCTATCTATCTATCTATCTATCTATCTATCTGTATCTCCCATCCTGCCCTGTGGTCATGTAACAATAATCTGAGAGTGGGGATGGGGCCTTGTAGAGCAGCTCCCTCAGGGCACCTTTAAAGGAAACATCAGATAGAGGGAGGAAAAAAGAACAAGTGTAGAGAGGAAAAAAGAGAGAGGGGGGACAAGCTCACGGGGCTTTGCTGTCAGGGTCAGTAGCATGAGAGAGAGAGAAAGAGAGAGAGAGAGGGAAGGAGAGATTTGCACAGGTGAGCAGCTACTGTGTGTGTGCATGTGTGTGTGTGTGTGTTTGTGTGTGTGTGTGTGTGTGTATGCACGTGCATACACACTGATCTGCCCTGATCCTGTCAGTGCGGGGAGCTCAGGGCCGGCTGCAGAGAGAATAGAAATGTCACCACATCCCCCCAACTCACTGTCACTGCCAAGGCCAGCAGGCTCGCTCTGTCTGCTCAACTCTCCCGCTACCTCTCTCTCTCTCTCTCTCTCTCCCTCTACCTCTCTCTCTCTCCTTCTCTCTCCCTCTACCTCTCTTTCTCTCTTTCTCTCTCCCTCTACCTCTCTCTCTCTTTCTCACTCCCTCTTCTTCTCTCTCTTTTCTTCTCTCTCCCTCTACATTTCTTTCCCTCCTTCTCTCTCCCTCTACCTCTCTCTGCCTCTCCTTCTCTCTCCCTGTACCTCTCTCTCTCTCCTTCTCTCTCCCTCTCTCTCCCTCTCTCTCCCTCCTTCTCATTCTCTCCCTGTGTCTTTCCTTTTCTCTCCCTCTACCTCTCTCTCTCTCTCCTTTTCTCTCCCTCTGTCTCTTTCTCTTTCCTTCTCTCTCCCTCTATCTCTTCCCCTCGTTTCTCCCTCCCTCTCTCTCTCTCTGTCTACCTCCTGCGTCTCTGTCTTTACCTCCTACTCTGCCTTCCTCTCTCCCTCTCTCTGCCCCTTCTTCCTCTGTTTTCCTCTCTTCCCTTTTCCTCTCTTTCGTCCCAGTTTCCCTCTCTCTCCTCTCCTAGCCTCACTCCCCCCCTCATCCTGTTGGATTGTGGTCATTTGCTGTTGTTTCTCTTCCTTCTCAAATTCAAACCCAAAGTGGCTATGTTGGCATGGCTGCACACATACACTGTTAACAAATCACTCTCCCTCCCTCCCTCCCTCTCTCTCTCTCTCTCTCTCTCTCTCTCTCTCTGATCCATAACTCTAGGCAGCCCCCCGCCCCCCCACCCCCCACCCCCCCTGCTCCCGGCTGGCCGCAGTATTTACAGTGTGTACTCACACAGGGCCTTCCTCTTGGCACGCTCCTACAATGGAGCAACATCTTCATGCTGGAGGATTTGTGGGGCGGCCATTCATCTCCCCATCCACTCCCCGCTTTGCCTTGGCACTGGATGCTGTCGCCATCATTATGCTTCTCTTTCTCTCCGTCGCTCACTCGCTCCCTCTCTTACGCTCTTTTCATCTCTCTGTCTCTCTCTTCTCTCTCCACCTTTCAATCTTTCCCTCTCTCTCTCGTTCTCTGTCAGTGCTCCCCCATTTGAAATGGACTTGGGCTGGACATGAATGAATTCTGCTGTTTGTAGCCTGGGCTTTGATTTGATTGGATGTAACTTTTGTGCTCTTCAGCTCTGTGGGACCTGTCATGAAACACAGGGAGGCGCTCAAGATGGAAGGCTGTTGTACAGCAGTCTTGTGGGGGTAGGGCAGTGTGTGTGTGTGTGTGTGTGTGTGTGTGTGTGTGTGTGTGTCTGTTCTGCATTTTATATGCATGCATGTATGTGTGAGTTTGTGTAACTGAGACAAGGGAAGGTGAACTGTATGGAGCCATTCCTCCTTGCGTGTGTGTGTGTGTGTGTGTGTGTGTGAGAGAGAGAGAGAAAGAGACAGAGAGCGCAAAGGAAGTGGCTCATTGATTCATAGGCCCTGTGGGTGACCCTGGGCAGTCGCCGCCATTGGGCCTTAGCTCAGCCAGTGAATTATTCACCTGACAATTACAGACAGTCGGTGCTAATTTACACGCTTTATGCAGTAAAAAGGGCAAAGATGTCATTTCTCACCAGCTCTTGTGGCCCAGGGAAAGTGTGTGTGTAAGATCGAGAGAAAGAGGGTGTGTTAGACAGACTAACACCAATATTTGTACAGTCATCTGTAATTCATTTCTTTGAACTTGAATTCTTGAAACCTCCTAGTCTACCTCTTGTGCAACTGAAACCTGTGCTATTGGAGTGGAGTCTGTGCTTCATTACACACATGTGGTGTAGTGCTCAGCTCATCTCACAGCAGTGGCAAATACAAAGGCAAGCTTTCCAACAATAGTATAAAAATGTATGTGTGTTTGTGTGTGTGTGTGTGTGTGTGTTGAGAATAGTGTGTGCATTTGTATTTATGTGTACTCTAATTGTATGCAATTTGGTGTGAGTCTGTGTATATGTGTGTGTTCACATGGTTAAGCAGTATTGATGCCATGCGTCTCATCAGTCAGAGCTGTAGCGGGCTCGCTGAAGCTCGTTGAAGCGGAGGAGTGTTGTTGTGTTTTGTTTTGTTTTGTTGTGTTGTGTTGTGGTGTGGTATTGCATCACATTGCGTGCCTGACAGACGTGGGAGGAGGCTTCCTGCAGCAGGTTCTCCGACCGCACCCGTCGGCCTTTAATGGTGGCGCACAGACGGCCCCATACATCACCCCCACCACCGCCACTGCAGCGCGTCCCGCTGCAAAACACGCCGCCAACGGACACCCGCCCCCAGTGCCACCCTGCTCATTTGCATGACACGCACGGCCCCCGCTTCTTTAGAAGAGAGCGTCTATTAAGAAGACTGCTCTATAAAAAGCTTGTTAAAAATGGAGGGACGTGGAGAGAAGCTTTAAAAAACAGCTTGCTGCGCCTTCTGCTGCACACACACACACACACACACACACACACACACACACACACACACACACACACATACACACAGCTCCACCAGCCAAGCCTAGCCCACTCCTCTGCCTCTGACTACCAACACACAGCACAGAGACGGGTTGGTGAAACAAGACAGAGAGATAAACCACCATCAGACACAGTTGAGTGGAGAGATGCAGAGAGAGAGAGAGAGAGATGTGAGGAACCCGAGAGGAACGAGAGAAAAGAGGGAGGGATCACAGAGCAGGAGAACACAGATGGCACATGTAAGAAAATGAACGGCAGGATGAATGAGTGGATCTGAGGAGAGAGGGAGAATAAAGTCCAGGAGAGAGAGAAAGACAAAAAGAGTGAGTGAGAGTGAGAGTGAGAGTGTGAGTGTGAGTGTGAGTGTGTGTGTGTGTGTGTGTGTGTGTGTGTGTGTGTGTGTGTGTGTGTGTGTGTGTGTGTGTGTGTGAGGAAGAGAGAGTGAGTTGTCAGTGTGTTCTCTCCCCTGAGCTGTAAGTCAGTAGATAAAGACTGGGAGTTGAAGTAGACTAGGGTACAGGAGAGGCTCAGAGCGATGCTTGGAGCTCTGAATCTGTGGAGCTCCAGATGTGATGTGGAGTATGGACAATAGATTAACGTTTGGGGGATTCAAAGTCGATTAGAATTATATTATTATATTATATATTATTAATTATATAAATATTTGGGTACGGGGCACATCCTGGTGCAGGGGAGGTGTGGTTGGTGGGGGAGTGGGTCGGAGGATGCAGTGGAGACGTACCCAAAGTGCCCCCCACCCCCCCGGGACAGATAACTTGATGAGCTCCACTGCTGTACTGGATGGATGTAATGCATTTTTAGTTGCTTTGACTTCGCCTCCCCCTCTGAGCCTCCTATTAGGCGTAAGATTGGATTTCCGGTGCTATCTACTTTTCCAATTATGAGCGGGAGTCAGGGCGCTGGCTGGCTGGCTGACTGGTGGAGGTGGTGGAGGTTGAGCTCTGGCAGGCGTCTGATGAACCTCTGGGCCCGTGTGAGTGAGGGGGAGGAGGGGACGTGGTGCTCACGGCAGAGGGAGGAGTGTGACGGCAGGAGAGCCAGACCTCCTCTCCTCTCTTCTCCTCCTCCTTTCTTCTAACAGTCACATGCATCTGCCTCTCCACCCCTTCCTCTGCAGTCTCTCCTCCCTCCCTCTCTCTCTCCCTGTCTTTATCCTCCTGCCTTGACCTTTCTCTTTCATTATTCTGTCTTTCTCATCATCCTGCGCTCCTCTTTTAGCCTGCTTTCAAGTCTCCCTTCTCTATCGTCACTAAGCCCTCACTCTCATCACTCTCACCCCCAGTAAAGTCACCGTCTCCTCTCCTCCCCTCTCCTCTCCTCCCCTCTCCTCTCCTCTCCTCTTCCTTCTTCTACTACCTTTCCTCCTTCCTCCTTGAATTTCTCCTTTCTTCCCTCCCTCTCCCTCTTTCATGCCCTCTCTTTCTCTCTCTCTCTCACTCACCTTAAAACTCTGGTTCACTTTCACCCCCCCCGTCTCTCTCTCTTTCTCTCTTCCTCTCTCTCTCTCTTGCTCAGACATGACAGGGTGTGAGGATAAGGGAAGAGTAATTATGGTTCAGTGCTGCTGCCAGGTGTGATAAATGAGTAATCAGGCGGCTGGGGCCAGTGTAGGAGAGAGGGAGCACGAGGAGGAGGAGAGAAGAAGAAGAGGAGGAGGAGAAGGAGGAAGGGGGGGAGCGGCCTCGGCCTGCTTGTTATCAGTGGCAGGGTGGAGCTCTGAGTTCAGGAGCAAAGGTAGAGCAGGAGAGAGGATCACATACCATCACTGCACACACACACACACACATACACACAGTTTGATGCACTAACGTACCAAGTAGCCCTGTGACCCCTGACACAGCGCCTTATCTGACCCCCGGGTGCTGGAGCACTCATCCAGATAGTGAGAGCTCTACAGCCTGCAGGGGTGGTCCTCTCTCCCTCTCCCCTCCTTCTCCCTCTCCTCTCCTCTCCTCTCCTCTCCTCTCCTCTCTCCTCCTCTCCCCTCCCCCAGCTCATTTATAGCAGTGGGGCTGCTGGCCTCATTCCCTGCTCATTAGATTTGTGTTGTGTAATTGAGAGGGTGGGGGTGTTGACGAGGATGTCATAGCTTTAATCACAACAACAAGCGCCTTGTCTCACGCTCTTTTTCCTGCTGTTGGTGGTGGTGATGGTGTGTGTGTGTGTGTACAACTTGGTCTCCTTTGTGTTTGACTGAAATGAAAATGAGAAAACATATGTGTGTGTGTGTGTCAGTGTGCATGTCAGACAGTCGTGTGTTTGTGTCTGTGTATGAAGTGTGTTTTTGTCAGAGTTGTCTATTCTGTGTTTGTGTGTGTGTTTGCGTGTGTGTGTGTGTGTGTGTGTTTGCGTGTGTGTGTCAGCAAGTAAATGACTGTTGTGTTTTTGTATATGTATGCAGTGTGTTTTTGTCAGAGTTGCCTACTGTATGTACACGCGCATGTGTGTGTGTGCGTGCGCACGCGTGTGTGTGTTATCGGCTGTGCTCAGCGAGGCTGGCAGCAGAGGAGGCAGAGGTGTGAGTAGTGAGAGACTGGGCGGTAATAATGAGAGGGTGGAGTGGGGGCTGGCTTGGAGGGGGAGTGGAGAGGGGGAGAGAGAGAGAGAGAGAGAAAGAGAGAGGGCCCTAATGCTATCTCATTTCAGTGGAGTTAATGGCAGGGAAATAAAGGGGGAAGCGAGGGGGCCTTCTTATCTCCGCCGTGAGGAGGGAAAGAGCGAGGGAGCGGGGCGGAGAGGTGGGCACCGCTAAACGTTCCGTTTCACATTCCGCTAACGCTTCCTGTCATTCCACTCTCTCTCTCTTCCTCTCTGCGGCTCTTCTCATGTCCTGCCGCCGCCACCGACCCATGCTCACGCGCTTAAAACGCAATTGAATGGAAAGCATCGGAATTGGAATCGGACGTATTTTGTGGGCTTTATGAAAGTGCTTTTCTTCTGGAATATTCCAGGTGCTTCTAATGAGGAATAGATGGAAGATAGGCACTTGACTTGAGCGTTGAGTAGATGACTTAAATCTGTGAATGTGTTTAGAAAGCGCACATTTGACCCTGGCCTGTTTTTTTCTGTACACATACTGATACTTTGTGTATGCGTGTGTGCGCCTGTGTGTGTGTGTGTGTGTGTGTGTGTGTGTGTGTGTGTGTGTGTGGAAATGGGGAGTGAGAAAGAGAGGGACAGAGTGATGGAGGGAGAGGGAGAGAGGGAAAAGGGGAGCGGTAAGAGAGACGGATGAGACTGCACTCTCCAAGGGATTCCTCACAAGGACAAACAGTGTGTAACTCTGTCCCTTTGTGTCTGGAGGAGGCTGGGCCTCTGCCGACATTCACCTGGTTCCCCCCACAGGGATGCACTACAGGGGGGGACCCCTCCCCTCCTCCTTCCACCTCCTCCCCTCCCCTCTCCTCTCCCTCCTCTACCCTCTCCTCTCTCCTCTCTCTCCTGCACCAGACTCATCTCTGTGCTTTACTGCAGAAAGCTCCATTACTGTCCCTCATGTTGCTTTGGCACTATTTGTGTTGAAGCAGCAAGCTGTGTGAAATGAAATGCATGTGTGCCAAATTGGAACTTTGGCCAACCTGAGTCACAGCATTTTTCAAACTGTGCTTCTTTTAATCTGTGTTTACATTTCATGTGTATGATCTGACGTTTCTAATTTTATTATTCTCTCTTTCTTTTTTATGTACCTGAATCTGAATCTACCTTCCCGTCTGTACAGGTAAGACATTTTCAGTTTACAGTTTGACAGAGAAACACTGCGGCAGACATGGGTTCCCTTCCCAGAACATATGGTGTTAAAACTGTTGAGGACTATGAACGTCCCACCCCTGTGAAGCTTAAGTGAAAAGAGAAAACACACACACACACACATACACACACACACACACACATTGACATGTCCTCAATAGCCAGATCACTGTTTGGTCTTGGCTTGGTCCTCTGTGTGAAAACTAGTTGTGAGAACCATCCTCTGGTCTCAGAGTCTTTGGTCAGTCAGACTAGAATCTTAATCTGTGAGGGGAGAGCAGATTATTTGTCCCACGGCCCAGTCACAACACACACAAACACACACACCCTCTGACTGAAGCAGCAGCAGCAGGAGGAGGAGGAGGAGGAGGAGGAAGATGCTTTAAAGGAAGGATCTCACTCCTGGCTGTCAGGACGTTTAATATGGCCATGTGTGATATACCATAGCTCTCACCAAATCACGCTGGCAAATGCTCTGCTGAGGTTTAAACGTGTCCTCAGGCAGGAGGCTGAGATGAATGCAATTTCAGCTCCTCTTGTCGTTAGTAGCGACTGAGCTGTGAGCTTCTCTAGTAGATGGGAGAGATCTGAGGACTGACTGACTAGCTGACTAGCCCCAGCTCCACTGCTAGTTTGTGTTGTCCGCTTGTGTTGAGTGCCAGACCAGCTAAGCAGGCGTTCATTTCCCAACAGCACTAAGCTAGCTTAGTTAGCAACTTGGTTAGCAATGTGCAATTGCAATGCAACCACCAAAATGGCTGAGTTAGCATGGTGTATGGAAACGGACCCAATACAAGGGGAGTAGGATGCTAAGGAAGGGCCGTTTTGAGTCATGATATTGGGAGAGAAGAGTTAGCGGTTCAGATTAGCCTCCTCTTCACAACAGAGCTACCAGCCTTTCACCATGAGCCACTGTGCTGTACAGTAGCCAAGAGAGCTGAAGAAAAGGATGGGGTGGGGAGGGGTGTGTGTGTGTGTGTGTGTGTGTGTGTGTGTGTGTGTGAGAGAGAGACCATGATTGGCCATGACACAGGGGCAGCAGGCTTCACCTAGGGCAGGGGGAGTCACGTCCTGAACACACACTCAGACGCTCGCAGAGAGTCATGAGAGCTGAAGGAGCCTGAGAGGGCCTGCCAGCACAGGGACATCTCCAATCTTAACACTAATCTACTCACACACACACACACACACACACACACACACACACACTACTAAACAGTGCTGATCCCAGCTTTGTTTTGGAGCGTCAAAAATATAAGTAAGGCATCCAGATGAGGATTAACCGAGCTCACCATCATTCATTCATCATCCATCCAATCCATCATGTTTCTGGTCGTCTGCAGCCAAAGGAGAGCCGTTTAATGAAGTCTTAAGTCCCTCTTGCTGGTTTGACTTCTCTGACTGCTGCATACCTACACCACCTGGCCTGATAGAGGCTTGTTTCCAGGCCCTTCCTGTCTTGTCACTCTCCCCTCCTCCTGAATCAGATGCACAGAGGATTGGCACACCTACTGCTGGGTCTGTCTCTGCCACGCCCCACCACACACCTCCTGACTCTGCTCCTCACTGTGTGTGTGTGTGTGTGCATGTGTGCAAGAGGAGGCATTTCTCTCCTCTCCTAGCCCCGGAGGAGACAGTGGCGTGCTCGTCAGCCCTGAGAAGGCACCTCTGTCTTGGCCCTCGTCTTTGAGTCTGTGTATGTGTATGTGTGTGTGTTTGTGTGTGTGTGTGTGTGTCTGTGTCTGTGTATATGTGTGTGTGTGTGTGTGTGTGTGTGCGCGTGCGTGCGTGAGTGGCTTTATGGCCCCCAGAGGGCAGCCATCCCATGCCTGAATGCCTTGGCCTTGTTCATGTTCCAAAGTCATGTTGAGCACCGTGTCACACACCATGACAGCTAGTTAACCTCTAGGTCTGGTGAGTATGGCTGTGTGTGTTCGTGTGTTTGTGTGTGGTTCTCTGTGTTTGTGATGTGTTAGAGTACATAGTTTGAATATGGCTTATATTAGGTGTGTGTGTATGTGTGTGTGTGTGTCTGTGCATCTAGTTTTTATTGTAAGACATAACTAATGTTCAAGTATTTGTAAGTATTCATGAATTTTATTCTTTAATCACTCTCAAAGAAGGTTTTGAGTTTCAGTGTGAGAGATTGTGTGCAGGCATGCATTAGTGCTCCACCCCCCTACACACACACACATACACACACACACACACACGCACACACACACACACATACTCCAGAGGTCAAGTCCTTGTGTCCCAGGCTGTATTCTCCCTCCACGGCCGTAAGTCACACAGCACCGTGCCCACCCTCGCCCTCTCCCACACAGACCCCTGATGGGATGGCCCCGTTTGGAGGGTAGAGAGGTTTAAGTGTCCCCGGCCGTCCCCGAGCCCGAGCCATCCTGCCGCCTCTGTGACCCCCACGGGACACCTTCAGCTCCGCCATTTCCTCCAGAGGGGCCCTCAGGGGGGCACTAATGGGCCCCTGCTCCCCGTCCGAGGGACATTGTGTCGGAAGTGGAGCGTGCGGAGATGGACGCGGCGTGCAGGCAGGCCCTCACCTACCACCGCCGCCGCCATCTCCACTTCATGCGGCGTGTGTCCTTGCAGTTGTCATGACAGGTCAAACTGCACATCTCGCATGCTCAAGTACTACTTTCTGCACACGGGTGGCTCTCCTGTGATAGCGACTGGAAGCTATGCTAGCTTAGCCACTCTCACGATCTCAGGGACTATAAAAAGCCATTTTAATTGGCAGGCACTAATTCCCTACCATTTTGCTTGTGGTTTGTTTGATTGATGAGGGTTGAGTCCTGGAGGTTCTCAGTAGTGTTCTTTGGCCAGCCAACCGTCAAGTGCGGCCCTTAAGAAGTCTAAACAAGGCACTGCGTCCTACAGCATCCATGGCTGTGTGTTGGGCGTGGGAGCTGCTCAGGAGGTGTGTTAGTGCTGGAGTTGTGCCTTCCATGATGCCACGCTACTTTTCTGCTTCAGTTTCGCTGAGAACAGGGGAGCAATTAATTAACCAATGTGCGAACATGGACACGTGAATGAGAATAAGCACTGGGACAAATACAGCTGCTCAAACACTGTGTTCCACCAAACACAGTCCCGCTAGCTGTCTCTCTTGCTGTCTCCTCCTTATTTTGCACACACGCACACGCACACACACACACGCTTGTGCGCACACACACACACACGGGACAGACTGGTATTTAACCTGCTGGATGTGCAGAGTGGAGTGGTAAGCGGTGGGACTGGAGAGGGAGCGCTGAGGAGCTTCTCTCTGCCCCCTCTAATGAGCCCGGAGCTGGGCTGAGCTGGAGCCCCTCCACCCCCCCTCTGCTTCCGCCTCCACCTCCACCTCCACATCCGCTCCACCTCCAGCCCTCCACCACAGCGCAGCCCCAATGTCTGGCACTGCAGACAGACAGTCCTGATGGACAGCCTTACCTTCTTCTCTTCATCCTCTCCATTCTCTTCCTCTCTCTCTCTCTCTCTTTTTCACTCTCTCCCTCCCTCCTTCCCTCATTTCCGCCCACTCGCGGCTACATATGCTCACACACCTGGTCCACATCGTTACCTGTTTACAAATGACCAGCAATTTTCTGCTTGGTTCAGCAGCAACTGTTCTCCCTCCCTGGTGTCATAATTAGGACTTGAGAGTTCATGTTTGGTTATTAGGCACGTCTCTAGTGTTTTGTCCCTCTTGTTTTGTACACATAATCACAGCCCTCTCTCTCTCACTCTCCACACACACACACACACACACACACACACACTCTCTTACACTCTCTCTCTCTCCCTTTCTCCCTCTGTCTCGGTCTCTCTCTCTCTCTCTGTCTCTCTCACACACACACAAACACAAACACCTTTTCTGTTAAATTATGCACTCTGGGCCAGATTGCTCTGACTCCACATTTGCATGCTTTATTGGAAGTGGCTCCAATTGTGTGTGTGTGTGTGTGTGTGTGTGTGTGTGTGTGTGTGTGTGTGTGTGTGTGTGTGTGTGTGCTTATATTTGCTTGTTTGTTAGGCACAGTGAGAGAGAGAGAGGCAGGGTGTAATATCTCATGCTAGTTTGCTTTAAGACTCCCATTGTTTTATAACCCTGCTATGCCCCGTCAGTGTTCCCACAGCCCCTGCTCTCTCTCTCTCACGTTCTCACTCTACTTAATTGAACTGAGGAAGAGCCGGGGCCTGGTGGGCGACCACTGACACCACCACAGGGACGTGCCCGGCGCAGGTTTGTACGGCGGCCATTTTCAGTGCATCACGACGATTGCCCGCCAGCCGTCACATATATCTGCCACGGGTGACGTGCCGCCTTCACGGCACGGTGAGTGCCACCGCGGGCAGACCACACACTGCTCCAGAGAGAGAGGGTCGCAGCACGGGCAGGGAGGGTGTGTGTGTGGGGAGGGGGGGGGGGGTTGAAATATGGGCATGGAGGAGATGGGAGGTGGAGGCTGTCTTGCTCAAATGTCTCCATCACCCATGAGTGAGTTCTCCCAGGCTAGACAAGAGATTTGTGTGAGTGAGTGTGTGTGTGTGTGTATGGACATCCATGATTGTCCATTAGGCCAACCATATCCATGAAGGCTAATCTCTAATACTTGTAAAGTAAAGTGTAAAGTGCAGTATCTAGGTATATCTAGGTAAATTGTATGTCTTTATTGTGTCTTTATAATCAAATGTTGTGGCCCTAACTGTAATCAGTGGGCAGAGATTTGCATTCTGCCACCAGCTTATTGGATGAGGGAACTGCAATGTGGATGTTCTGGAAGCATTCAGGTGACTTCTCAAGGGCATCATTCCCTCTCTCTAATCATCATTATTAACCTGGAGAATTTCTGCACGATTTGGAACCTGTCTGTGGGGAAGAGCTCTCAAAAAGGATTATCTTAAGAGCTGAGAACCAGACCACAGACACCAAGATTCCATATGGATACACACACACACGCGCACACACACACGTGCACACACACACATACACACACAAACACTCTTTCTATGGTGTCACAAATCCTGATGCGTTCTCTCACACCCTTTCTGTCACACGCTCCATGCAGATAAACACAAGCCTTACTTGTCTTCTGAAAACACATTCTGTCTCCTCCCTCTCCCTCTCTCTCTATCTCCCTCACTCTCTCTCTCTCCATCTCTCTCCCTTCATTCCTCCCTCTCTTTTTTTGCTCCTCTTGCAAATTAAACCCAAATTATGCAAATGATATGATCTCCCTGCGCCAAAGTGTTGGGAAATAAGAATAAATCAGAGTGCTCCTTAAAGCCTTCAACTGTGCTCCACCACCCCAGTCCTGTTGTAGGCCACGTATATCCAATTAGTCCAGAATGCAAATTCACTCTAATTAGTTTCCATTTTCATTTCATGGGCAAAGGCACCACTTTGGTGCTATTTGCATCTCTGACTAATTCTTTTTGCGCTAAAACCTTTAATCTTTTTAGTTCATTTCAGAGCCTAAATGGGAAGGATGTGAATATTAGCGTGATGATTGGAAGCACGTGGGATGCCGAAGTGCCACTCAGAGAAAGATGAGAGAGAATGAGAAAGTGAAAAAATGAAAGAGGGAAAAAAAGAAAGAAAGAGTGCTTTTGACGGGAAGCCATTTCTGGCTCATTGTCATGTGTGCGATTCCTCCAGTGTTGAGTGGCTGTGTGCTTCAGGCAAGTGCTGATGTAGAGAGAGGAGTCTTATTTCCTTAGTGTTGGATCAGACTAAGTGGGCGTCCTTCTTTAAGGCCCAAGCAGGTCGCAGTGGCCCTGCCCCCCCATCCGCGGTGTGAGCGTCTCAGGTGAGGTGTTATGTAAGCCAGTCCTCAGTCAGCTCAGCCTGCTTTCCCAAAGTCATTCTTCCCCTGTGTGCTGTCCTTTTTTACCCCTCTCCTCAGCTCGTTTTTTCTCAGCGAAGGAGAGAGAGAGGAGAGGGAGAGAGAGAGGGAGAGGAGACAGACAGAAGGAGAGCGTCTGAGAGGCTTCGGTGTCAACGCTGCGATAATGGTCCCCCCACGAGACGACGCTCGCTGAAGATTTATGCCAGAAATTAGTCAAACGTGATCAAATAGGCCTTCAGTTAATCTGACCTGCCCGGGGAGCTCCAGCTATTTCATTTTATATATATATATAATTTTTTATTTTTTTTTTACATCCCCCCCCCACAGGCATAATTAAAGACGACTGTTTTGTGCGAGTTGTGGCCGAGGCCCCGCTCTGAGCAGGAGTGAACGTGGGAGTGCCGAGGGGCTGGTGTGAGCCTCTGTCACCATGATGAATGTTTGTGCTGTGACACAGGGAAGGGGAAGATTGTTTTAAATAGGTGCACGCTTAAGACCCCCTCGCCGTGGCCCCCGCACCATTTGACTGATTGGTCCCCGACCCGCCTCTGAAAACTGATATTAGCTCATTTGTTAAACTTGACTTGTTAAAACAGCGACAATCGCTCATGCAGGCCCTCAGCTAACCCATGTCACCCGGACACACAATCACACACACACACGCACACAAATGCACACATGCAGTGGACTTACACTTACTGCAGCTTCTGTCTTGCTCTGTGCTATATATGTGTGAGTATATGTGTGGAGGTCTCTGCTGTCAGTTTATCCAACACTAGTACATCACTCACTAAGAGCAGTCCTCTCACTCACTGACCTGCTCTCAGGGCTTGATTGGTTTTTAAAAGTGTTTACATTTTCATTGTTTAGTTTGTGAATCTGCAAATTATGATTTGAGTGCCTAGACAATGTCTTTGACCTTTTCTTATGTATGTGTGCACGTAAACGCACGTGTGTGTGTGTGTGTGTATGTGTGTGTCTGTTGGGGCACAAACACACACACACAAAATGCTTATTTCCATGTGTGCATAGCTGCCTTCAATTGTCTCCATGGCTCAATGAAGTCCTTCTGCTGATGCTTCAGGGAGATTTAGCAGTACAGTATTCTCATTTCTCAGTCTGCAAAAAGCTTGGCCATTCTCATGCGCACATAATTACCTTAGTCTGTCAGTCTCCTTCTCCCCATCACACACACACACACACACACACACACACCTTCTCCTTTTCAGTAGGGGCTAAAGACCCATTGTTGAGTAGAGCTAGAGGATGGATGAACTCCCAATCCAGCTCACAAAACTATTGTATGTGTGTGTGTGTGCATGTGTGTGTGTGCTGGCCAGGTGGAGGATGATGGATTGCTGAGACATGTCAGGTTCCTGTGGTTAGCATCACGCTGCTAAACTCTGCATCCATCAGAGCTGTGATCTGCCCTGACTGTTGAAGGCAGGGGTCTGAATAAGCACGTGAACGCAACACCCTTTTATGCACACACTCTACAATGGATACATACATACACACACACACACACACACATACCCACGCACACACACACACAACCCGGCAGCTTTTATACACAGTTAGTTATGAAGTGCCCTCCTATGTGCAGTATTGGACGCAATCTGTAGAGATCACTCAAAGCTTTACCTCACACAGTGGCTTTCCCCCACCAGCTCATGGTGGCACTCCTGCCTCTTATCTAGGCTAGTGACTGGAGGACAGGAGGGCTGCCACTGGAGGACAAATACAGCACATTAGCAGACAACACAGCTGATCTCCATGCACTCTCTGCAGCTGTTCTATGACCCCAACACATAGACGTGTCAGTTGTTTATTTACGTCTTCATTTACACATGACTTTGATCACGGTGGCACGGTGTAGATGCCAGTTTGATCACGGTGGCACGGTGTAGATGCCAGTTTGATCACGTTGCCACGGTGTAGATGCCAGTTTGATCACGGTGGCACGGTGTAGATGCCAGTTTGATCACGTTGCCATGGTGTAGATGCCAGTTTGATCACGGTGGTGCAGTGGGGGCGTTGGCAACTTAGCAATGCTGGGCCCAGATTTGATCCCCTGATGTTGTGATTTCCTGTTACATTGGATAAAAATGTCCACGCACTTCTCGTTAGTCACTATTTCACCATTTCACTATTATTTGGCTGTTTCATTATTAGTCCTCTGCTCACATAGTGAAGGAAAAAAACTCTAGTAACTAGTAGAGTGGGTATGCGTGTGTGTGTGTGTGTGTGTGTGTGTTTGTAGTGTTTCCTCCAGTATTTCCTCTGTGGCTCCATCATTCTAAAGATCCCTGCCTGTAAACCTCTTCAGCTCCTCCCACATGTCTGCACAAAGATTAGTGTGTGTGTGTGTGTGTGTGTGTGTGTGTGAGAGAGAGAGTCAGAGAGAGAAAGATACATCACCACTACCAATGTACTGGTAAATAAAGATGTCAGTGGTGTGTGTGTATGTTTGTGTGTGTCGGAGGTGGGGGCTTATGTTGGTGTACAGAGTCTCTACCCATGACTGAACTGTCCACAGCTCTTGATTCCCCATCTTGTGTTGAGCTATGTGTGTGTGTGTGTGTGTGTGTGTGTGTGTGTGGGTGTGTGCATGTTCATATGTGCACGGACCCCAGTGCTTAGACTTTTCATGCTCTCTCTGACAGAGTGCTAATAGAGACCAGCAAGCCTGAGGTGTGTGTGTGTGTGTGTGTGTGTGTGTGTAAGACAGGGAAAAAAATTAGTTTTTAAAATGGTTAGTAGGAGGGATTGGATTGTCTAGAGAAAAAGGGTTTTGTCTTAATTTTTTTTTTTTATTATTCATCCTTATTGCCTACAGTAGCTGGCAGGTCTTGCCCATGCTCCCTTTCTCTTCACACACACACACACACACACACACACACACACACACACACATACACACACACACACACACTGAGAGATAGTTACTCATGCACAGAGAGACGTGCACAGCTGTCTGTGTGTGAAATATGGCTGACAGGTAGCCAGGAGCTCCATCTCTCTCTGACAGCTTAATCTGAGTGTCAGTTCTGCCTTCTGGCTAAAACAAGCACATCGGGCCTGCCTGCCTGCACAGCGCACCATGTTTCCTCCATGGCTGTGTGCGTGTGTGTCTGTGTCTGTGTGTGTTTGTCTGTCTGTATGTCTGCCTGTCCTTCCCTTGGGTTGTTTGTGCTTGTGTCCTCTTATATCTGTATGTCCTAAGATTAAGAGTTAATATGTGTAATATGTGTATACTTTTCCTTGAGCCCAGCACATCACATGTAGTCATGCTGTTTTCACACACTACTTGTACTTATATATGTGCTGTGCTCTTATTAGAGATGGATTAAAGCTCATCCTAATGTGTTGCTAGTTGTGTGTATGTGTTGGCAGCAGTATTTTTGTGAATGTGCAAGTGTGTGTTTGTCTCTGTGTTTATGTCATTGTAGCACACATGTATCAGAGTGTTTGTGGTGTGCATTTGTGTATATTTCTGTGTGTGCGTGTGTTTGTGTGTGTGTGTGTGTGTGTGTGTGTGTGTGCATCCTCACTGGCCAGGCTCTGGGATTGAGCAAAAGCTCTATGACTTGGCAGGAGCCCTGAGCTCTGCAATTAACGTAATTAAGAGAAGCTGGCCGGGCCTCAGAGCACCACTGCAGGGATGCCTCCCTCTCACTTACACACACACACACACACACACACACTTAGGCATTTATGAGAGCTGACACAAACATGTGTGTGATGTTAAGTAGAGGTGTGTGTTTATTGTGAGTATCAGAGAAAGTGTGTGTGCGTGTGTGTGTGTGTGTGTGTGGTGCAGGCAGGCAGTGAGCAGTCAGTGCCTAAGTGTTGTCTGTCTGCTGCTGATGCCATTACACAGCACCCGGGGCTTTCTCACACACACACACGCACACACAATCATGTTTGTTCTTTTTCAGCCATGGCTCAGAGCTATCGCTGTTTAATCAGTGTGTGTGTGTGTGTGTGTGTGGTGTGTGTGTTTGTGTGTGTGTGTGGGTATGTGTGTGTGTGTGTGTAAGAGAGAAATAGATAGTGTCTGAAGTAAGAGGCTGTGCAGCTCCGTGGATTTATCTGTGTAAAGGTTAATCAAATTACACCCCAGCCATCAAACAACAGAGAGAGAGCGAGGGCGAGAGAGAAAGAGAGAGACAAAGAAAGACAGAAAGAGAGTGAGACTGTGAGAGAGAGAGAGGTGTATGTGGGGTAGAGATGGAGAAAGTGAGGATGAGATAGAAGAGAGAGAGAGAGGAAGTGAAGGAGATAGACGGAGTGAGAGACAGGGGACTACTTTTGGACTGTCTTGTCCAGTCTGAGGCCGTTTTAATTGGACTTAATGTTTCTCTTGTGTCAGAACATAACTGAGCAGTAGGCTAGGAGGGGGCCAGGGGATTGAGATTCACTCGTATACCACACACACACACACACAGCTATACACACCCAATTATGAAATGCATACTGTGGGAAAGAAAATATGGTAATGGGAAGATTTGGGTTCTTTTGGTGTATGTGTGCGCTTGTGTGTGTGCTTGTGTGTGTGCGCTTGTGTGTGTGTGCATGTGTGTGTGTATGCATGTGTGGGGGCAGGTGCATGTTACAATGCAGACAGAGGCATGTACAGATATAAGGACATGGTTGGAGATAATAAGACAGAGTGAAGTGAAAGTGGCAAGAATGTGGTCACTAATTCATGAGTGAATAAATGAGAAAGAAAGAAAGAAAGAAAGGTTTTCAAGGTGACAAGAGAATTGCTGCATGTAAGAGAGAAAAAGAGAAAGATGAAGACAGAAAGAAAGAAAGTAAGAGAGAGAGGCCTAGAGGACTCTAATGGTTTTCTGGCCTATTACTCTGCCTGGCCAGTACGTCACACATCATTATGCAGCGGGCTCAGTGGAGCATGTGCCTGGAAAACACCCTGTTTACCCACTCCACTCAATATACTCTTCTGTGTGTGTGTGTGTGTGTGTGTGTTTGTGTGTGTGTGTGTGTGTGAATGTGAATGTGTAACTGTGTTTGCAAGCATGAGAAAGGAAGCTCAACTCTTAATAATGTTTACCAAGAGTATACCTCTCAGACAATCCCACACAATTCAGTGATTTGTATGTTGGTTGTAAGTGTGTGTGTGTGTGCGTGTGCATGCGTGTGCGTGTTCACGTATAAGGCTGCAAGACGGACAGAGTGTGAATAACATGCATGTGTGTCAAACCTCTGGTAGATACAAATGGAAGGTACAGTCTCTTTCACACAATCTGATTGCAACCTGATTAGGATGGTGATTCCACCTCCACATCACTGATATTTGCCTCCATCTTGCCTTCCCAAGCCTGCTGGAAAGTTGCCTCACTAGATGCTTCAGGTCTCATTAGTCCCAGTGCATCAACCACCAGCACACACAAGGCAGAATCTTGTGCCCTCAAACTCTATTAGTTGCTTGCTTGTGGAGCTCAAGTATAAGAGCAGTCTGAGACTGAGGCTGGGGCTGATGTTGATATTGATGTTGATATTGATTTTGATATTGATGTTAATATTGATATTGATATGCCCATGACTGGGCCTCCAGCTCTCTGCCCATATGTGTGATTGACAGTCATACTAGTCACACCCTCAGGTGGGTCATGCAGCAAAATAACACCACACACTTTAACTCCGCAATACAGTAGTCATGCAGCAAAATAACACCACACACCACACACATGGGGGCATTAAAGAAAGCAGTTCCCCATTCATGTTACAAACACACTCCAAAGAAAGTTTTGCCTCCAAACCTCGTAGCCTTGTGAAAGGCTAGATGGATATGTTTTGTTGGGAGGAACGTTCTGGAAAGAAATCATTCTTGAACATTTTTTGAAAAAAAAAAAAAAGCGGCATGTAGGGATGGATGTCACAGGCGTGTGTGTGTGTGTGTGTGATGTGGGTTTGGGCTTTTGGAGGGAGTGCTGAGGTGGTTTTATCTGCTGTGAGGCCCGCGGGTGGGGAGTACGGTGCCAGAGTTTCCCCAATCCCTCCTGCTCTCCTCACACATCAATTACTTTAAGTGCCAGAGTTGTGGTGACACTTTATTGCCATCGTTAAACAAACCTTAATAATTTCAAACAAACAACAAATATTTAAAGTAAATCCATCAAGGCTCCATAAACAAATGAATCTCATTTATTGTAATTTATGTCTTATGGAGTGCTCAGGGGATTGCGTGCGTGTGTGTGCATGTAGGTGTGTTTATTTCTGTGTGTGTGTGTGTGTGTGTGTGTATGTGTGTGTGTGTGTGTGTGTGTGTACACGTCACATCTCCATAAACAGCCTCACTTGGGCTCTGCTGGAACAGGCCACTGCCTCCACTCTTGAAAATATGAGCTTTTCAGGGAGGCCCCCTCTGACCTTCTATGCTATGTGCTTGTAATGTAATCACGGGATAACAGCACACACACACGCACACACACACACACACACACAGCACGCGCACACACACTCACACAATCCAGTGTAAACTTGTGTAATAAATGCACGCTACATTAACTTGTCAGACATGACATACATGCAGAATGCATGCACTCCATTTGAGTGACAGCTATATGCAAGGTGCCCTGCTGTTGCCTTACCTGTCCTCCAGTTAGACTGGAGTGGTGCTTGATGGGAAATAGACAGCTGCAATTTCACTTTACCCTCTAGTGTAATTCTGTACAGTTCTCCAGTACACATTTGCATAACATATAGTAACATTATTTGGAATATTGTGAGTATCAGAGACAATAGTATTGTCTCATATATTATGTGTGCATGTCTTGATCTTTGACCCTGGGTGTAGCACGCACATACACACACACACACACACACACACACACACACACATACACATACACATACACATACACACACACTCACACACACACACACACACACACACAGACACACACACACACACAGACACAACATACACAGATAGACACTGTCTGCATCCTTCATCGTTTTCAGTGCATAAGCTTGATTCAGAATCATTACTTTGTGTGTGTATGCGTATATATATTTGTGTGTGTGTGTGTGTGTGTGTCCACTTAGCCTGTGGAAACATGAGTCTGTTCATCATCCCTCTGTATCCTGTGTGTGTGTGTGTGTGTGTGTGTGTGTGTGTGTGTGTGTGTGTGTGTGTGTGTGTGTGTGTGTGTGTGTGTGTATGTGTGTGTATGTGACGCAAGGTCATTTATACTCACTCACACTGCCTGCTCTGGCCCTCGCCACCACCACTGCCCCGGCCACCACAGCCGCCTGTGTGGGTCATGCATGGTAATATGTGGAGAAGGAGGGATCAGTGGGGGGGTGAAGGGATGGCGGGATGAGGAGGAGGTCAGCCTATGCCTTGGGGGACATGCGTGCGTGCATGTGTGTGTGTGTGTGTGTGTGTGTGTGTGTGTGGATTAGGCCTCTAATGGGGTTTCTTAGGGCCAGCACTCGGTGGCCATGCGACATGCACCCACTTTCAAATCCCATTTACGCCACTCCAGCGCTTCATAATGCACCGCCCCCTACACATGTGCCACTGACAGCAGTGGAATATTCAAGAGTCTGTGTCTGTGTGTGTGTCTGTGTGTGTGTGTGTGTGGTGTGCAGGTCTGCATACTCACACACACATGCACACACACAAAAGCATCTGCTGGTGAAAATAGTGTGTGCATAAGGACCGCATTTGTGTGCAAATTCAAATTTATCTACCTGTTGTGTGTGTGTGTGTGTGTGTGTGTTGTACAAGTGTGGATATATCTGCAGTATGTGTCGGCTTGTCATGCTCCATTTTTTGGGAGTCTATTGAAGTTTGAGGTTTAAATAAAAGTAAAAAGTAAAATAAAAGTCACTTGTATTTAGCTTGTATAAAGGAACATGGACTCACAACATGGGGATTTAGGAATGAAACCCGGCTCAACTGATTGTCATTCACTGATGTCACCACTGCTCATTTTAATGCTGACTTTATGGCAACATATCTATGTATATATATATATATATATGTGTGTGTGTGTGTGTGTGTGTGTGTGTGTGTGTGTAGCCTCCTAGCTGCATGCATGCTAAGCGCTAGGCTAACTGTGTGAAGCAACGAGCTGAAGGTCAGTGAGAGCCCTGGTAGAGGACGTCGGGCCGCAGTGGCGTAATCTTCACAAGATCCTCTGCCTCACCCGCTTAATCGGAGCTGTCACGGGGTGGGAAGCAGGAATGATGAAACCCAGCTCTCACTGCCCCGGGCCCAAACGTCTCTCACACACACACACACACACACACACACACACACGCACACACACACATTCTGCCCCCACTGATCCACAGGTCTCCTCTGATCAGCCCAGCTGCCTTCAGCCCAGCTGCTCATCACCCATTTTGTCGGTCTTAAACGGTACAAGCACGCTACCTGGTCGTTATTAGCAGTCGGGCCCAGAGCTTGATTGTTATTAATGACGGGCCGTTTGAAAGCCAGCCGATTCTCTTTGAAGTGTCGCTGATGAAAGGAGGTGCGGCGGACGGGACGGGACAGAGGCCCTTGGGGGACTGCCTGTCTGAATTAGGGGAGGCGGGCCGGCCCGGGTCACCCAAATCCCCATCAGCGGCCGAGATGGACTGGAGGACTTTCAGGACAGGCCACGCCGCCAGGCTCACGCCACCGCCACCGCCACCGCCTCTGGCTCACGCCGCCTACTTTCAGATGTGATGATCCAGCAGAAAAGATACTTACTAGTCTCTCTCTTTCTGTCTGTCTTTCTATTTCTCACACACTCACACACACTCACACACACTTCTTGAAGGTGAGGCAGGACGTGGCCATCTGCGAGGCTGTGCTGGTTGAGTCCAGAGCTGTTAATCAGGCCCTGTGTGTGTGTGTGTCTTCCAGTGGCGGCTTAGGGAGAGTTCCAGGGGAGGTAGAAATGGCTCTGTGTTTGGGAGGAGTTTGTTTGTTTACCTGAGCCTTGATCCTTTAGTCTTTCCACATACTGTTTACCACAGACCTGCTCTATGCATGCACACACACATACATACAGACACACACACACACACACACACACACACACACACATTCGGACAGATATATCACACCCTCTTGTTGCTCACACATGCCTGTCTTTGACAGACAGCTTTTCTCTATGCTTGGGTCAGGGATTGGCCACATTGGGTGTGAAATTTTTCACGGTACCACACATACACACACCACCCCTCCCATAGCACACGTGTGGGAGTGAGAGTGAGAGAGGGAAAGGTTGATCACTGCACACAAATGCATCATTAATAATGCAGTGTGTTTCTAATGAAAGAATACATTTCCCGTGCTGTGTGTGTGTGTGTGTGTTTTACATGCTGGCCCGCCGTTTAAGCCTGACTCCTAATAGGGGGGGAGGGAGGGAGGCGGGGAAAGGTCACTGTGGTAATAGACTAATCTCAATTATCAGGGCCAGTCCACAAAACCACAGGACACCCTCTTCAGTGCGTTCTCTCTCTCTCTCTCTCTCACACACACACACACACACAAAGACACACACACAGATGGAGACACACTGCACACTCCTGCTCACTCGGCGAGGCCCATAGCACCGTTTCAGACACGTCCCAAATGAAATTATAAAGCGGTGTTAAATTTATTAATCATTTAATTAAGTAAATGTTCCCGCAACTACGGCCCAGATGAATGGCATGTCACCTCCTAATGCAATTTCCCCTCGCAGTCAGACGAGAGGTCGCTGCAGAGGCACGCCCGCCGTGTGTCACAGCGACTCCCCTGCTCTCTCTGCGCTCCACAACACACACACACACACACACACACCTACATTCTCTCTCTCTCACACACACACTCACACACACATACACTTCTATATGTGGAGGGTGAGAAAGGTTGAGATAATGGGGGACTGTTGATTTAAATGGTAAAGGAGCCTCCAACCCCAGGGCCCATCAAACACACAGCCTCACTATAGAGGCCCTCTCCACTCTTTCATTTTGTCATCTTCATCTCTCTCTCTCTCTCTCTCTCTCTCTCTCTCTCTCTGTCTGTATGTGTGCGTGGGTGTGTTTGTGCGCGTGTGTGTCTGACACGTGCTTCTGAGTGAGTGCATATGAGCATGTGTATGTGTTTGCATGTAAGTGTGTGGATTGGATGTCTTCATGTAGGCGTGTGGGGATTTTGTGGACGAAAGTATGTATGATCCTTTGTGCCCTTCACTCACTCTCTCTCTCCCTCTCGCTCTCAAATTCTATTTCAAATTCAAAAATGCTTTATTAGCATGACAAAAAAGAAATTAGTCTCCATTTTTCTAAAATGCACACAAGCACACACACACTTTTATATACAGGATGTTCAGGCTGAAGAATCTTTATCTTGATTAAGATGATATTTCTACTTCGTGGGCAGTGCTGATGCTGATGTTTCGATATGCCAGCATGTGTGTGTGTGTGTGTGCACGTGTGTGCACATGTGTACAGTAAACTGTGTTGTGGCACAGTTGCATGCAATCTGTAATGATTTTGACTTAAAAAGGAAGGTGTGTGGTAAAATTTGCACACACACGTGTTGACCCGGTCTTAAGTGAAGTACAGCATGGCTTCCAGAGAAGCACTGATCTTATCAAAGCCACCTGTCGTGTACCAACCCAGTGTAAACTGCTGATGTGGTATGTTCTCGAATGTTGCATTTTGTAATACAAAGGCAAAGTGTGCGTCTATATGTCTTTGTGTGTGTGTGTGTGGGCTGAATTTTGACGGCTTCCTCAGTCTTGGCTCAGTTGTGGCAGGTTTGAAGTAGCGAGTGTCTCTGTCTGCACGTGCTGTATGTGATGTAAGCCTTCTGTTTTTGTGCACAGTACACAGTGAGATCATCCTCCATATCTTATGTCTTACCTAGCTTACCTAGCCTGGGGATGGCTTGAGACTGTCTCCCTCTAGTTGGGATGAGGCCTGTGGCTTCTCCCTCAGGAGCGTGGGATTCTCTCTCTCTCTCTCTCTCTCTCTCTCTCTCTCTGGAATAGAGAGAAGCCTCCCACTCTTTTCGGTTAGGACCCTTACACACAAATGGCTAATTTTCAGATGTGTTCGTACATGTATTCTTTCATTTCAGTCTTTGGTTTGTTTGTGGTTTCTGATTCTCTGTGTGAAATTTGACTGTAGTGACATGAATGTGACATGTGGCTGTTCAAATATCTGCAGAGTGGTTTTGGGAAGTTACAGCTGGGGTTGTTTGACAGCAGTTACATGACTGGTTGGTTGGTTATGTGAGAGTGGTTGCAGCGGTTGGACTCTACTTGTCGATTGCTAGTGTAAAATAGTAGTCTCACAGAGCCAGGCCATATTTGGAACAGCATGTAGGAATCTGGCCTACTGGATGGGCACTGATCCAGTAGTTAGTGTAGTCAATGTTCATGTGTGAAGAATTCAATCTGTGTGTGTGTGTGTGTGTGTGTGTGTGTGTGTGTGTGTGTGTGTGTGTGTGTACATGCTTCCATGCAAGTGTGGCAGTTAAGTTAAGCTTTGATGTGTGTCTGTCTGGTTAGCCATTCAAATGAGCACACAGAGTTGGTTTTAATGAACCTTGTAGTGGGTACACACCTCTCAAGTAACTTACAACTATATACACAAATATCCAGGCACACACACACACAATAGTGATCCAAGCACTTATAGATCAGCAAAGTCTCAGTGGGCATGGCTATCTAGCTCCTGCTCTCAAGGGAAGCCTAGTGTGAGGCGTTGTTCTGTTCTCTGATTGGTGCTCATCTGTTCTATTGGGCAAAGTTAACTCCACCTAATTAGCTCCCTGTCAATGGGAGATTGATTTGACTGGAAAAGGAAATGGGGGGTTTTAGGTGTAAGAAAAACAGCCTGTGTGTGTGTGTGTGTGTGTGTGTGTGTGTGTGTGTGTGTGTGTGTGTGTGTGTGTGTGTGTGTGTGTGTGTGTGTGTAAGAGTGCATTGTCTGTTTAGCTGCAGATCTTGTTGCTGGTTGTTTTCAGTGATGCTTCACAACTGATCATTTCTCTAAAGATGCTGTTACTTCACTATAGTGGCCTGTCTGTTTGCTTTTGTCCTTGTTGCGTGTGACTGATGACCAGCAGATTCAGTGTTGGTTCAGTGTTGGCTGCTGTGGGAGGATGAGCGAAGAGTGTTTGCATGTGTTTGCGTGTGTTTGCGTGTGTGTGTGTGTGTGTGTGTGTGTGTGTTATCAAGCCTCATCAGCCTCTTAGACACGCCACTGCAGTTTGTGTGTCTCGTCTCTATTCCTTATCGCCATTAGTGTGTTTGTGAGAGAGCATTTGGCGTATTTGTGTGTATTTGTGCAATTTTTGTCCCTGTGCTTGTATTTGTTTTCTATGTGTGTATTGTGTCCATATGTAGTGTTTGTATGTTTTGTGTGTGTGTGTGTGTGTGTGTGTGTGTGTGTGTGTGTGTGTGTGTGTGTGTGTGTGTGAGAGCCCTGAGGGCTGACACTGAAGGTGACTGTGTGAGCTGTAACCTTGAGAGGTGAGTGGAGGAGAGGAGTGTATGAAAATGCAGTGAGGGGGGTGAACAGCATCAGCCGATTGGCTGACGGAGGTGTAATTAAATCACTGAGCGTCAGCAGGAAAGCTGTGGTTGCCACTGGCCCAACACACACACACACACACACAGACGCATACCCGCGAGTCACACACACACCAGCCCAGAGCAGCTGAGGACACACTTTCACTGTCTCGCCACTGCCACTGGAGACGTGTGTGTGTGTGTGTGTCCTATGAAGTTATTTGCCATCTGAGACCCCATTCTTTTTGTCTGTGTCTCTTTAGTCTTTTTCAGTGTACTCATACCAGCACCATTCCCCATCCCCAACCCCCCAACCCCTGATGCAGGCATACACACACACACATACACACACACAACACACAGAAATACTCTTGTTTCCTGAGGCTCAGGCACAGTGGCCCACAGTGTCATGAGACATGAACAAACCCTTCATGATGAAAAACTGAAGCAGCTGGAGTGGAATTTGACTTGTGGACAATGGAAATGCTCTTCAGAAAATGTGTTGAATTATGTACACAACTCAAACAAGAAAAGGTTAGATGGGCCAAGGCTGCCAAATGCACATTCAGAGCTGCTGCTGCTGGTGTGCGCTGCATGTGCAGTCTCTGACACTGGCAAACACCACGCCCCCATTCAGACCCGATCAGAGCAGTCAGTCTGCTGTCGGCCGGTGGCCCGTTTGCCCGGTTGCCCATTGCCCATTCAGATGTGCAGGGCCCGGATGCTTTTATGCAGGTTAGGCCAGGAATTGCACGCAGCTGTACATCATGACTGAATGAATGATCAGCACACTAGGATCCAGGCCTGCCTGAAACAAAGCCACTGGCAGCTCTTAAAAAACACAGACGGATCTGGAATAGATGAGTTCCCTCACTGGCCCAGTCTTTCCTGCCTCTCTCTCTCACTCTCTCTCTCTCTCTCTCTATACTGCCTTTTAACCATAGAGCTCACAGTGAGCACAAGAGATTAAAGTCTATGAGTTTCAGGTCAGTATGTATGCATGTATGTGTGTGTGTGTGTATGTATGTGTGTGTTTTTCATTACATTAGAACTATGCTGGTTTCTTTACATTAGCGCTGTGCCTCGTGTACTCAGTGGAGTCTATACTGCACACCCAGCCTAGTCTCTGCACCCCACCACACACACACACACACACACACACACACACACACACACACACACACACTCTCCAGACCCCCCTGTGTGGGAGAGGCACTAAGCAGTGCGTCAGGCTCGGCTAGTCACAGCGGATTACTCTGTCATCGGCCTGCTCTCGACCCACCGACCGCCACACGCACTCACCCCAACAAATAGCGCAGCAAGATGCTTTGTGTGTCTGTGTGTGTGCGTGTGTGTGTGTGTATAGGTGTGTTATGGGAGATGTGTGTGAGTGTGTGTGTGTGTGTGTGTGTGTGTGTGTGTGTGTGTGTGTGTGTGTGGAGGGAGGTGTTAAGAGAAGGGGCCATAACTCAAACCCAGCACACCGGCACTGGGCGCCTCCATTCCAGCAGCAGTCAAGGTCACACTAATCAAGTCAATTACCAGTCCTCTCGGACATTCTCATAATGTTTTCTGCTAGTTGCTCTCCTGTGAAAATGACACAGTCTTGGCAAATTAATATCATTACTATCGGCGCTTAATGGAGCAGCAATACTTTTATTTAAAATAGTGAGGGAGCCAGAGAGAGGGAGAGGGAGAGATGGAACGCAAACGACCTCCATTGCCCGCGAACCACAGAAGCAGGGAGAGATGGAGGAGGAAGTGGAAGGCAAAACTAGAGACAAAGAGGGGAGCAGAAGGATGAAAAGATGGAGAGGGAGACAGACAGAGAGAGAAATAGATAGTTTGGTTACAGTAATGAGAAATGCTCCCAATCACCTTAACTGATCTTCTCCCAACTCGCCGAAAATAAGCACCCATAATGGAGCACACACTCTCTCTCTCTCTCTTTCTCTCTCTGTCTCTCTCTCTCACACACACACACAGGATAGCTCCTGCTCTTCTTCACTCATTTGGTTTGAGTTTATGATTCCTACTCACACACACTCACACAGTGTTTAATCAACACAACTTGCGTACTGCGGCGCCGCTGCCACCTCTATGTGTGCCGACTGCTGTCCGATGGCGGGAGGGGACTCTTGATTTTTTTGTGTAATTGTACCAGCCTTGTAAATCCAACAATTGCTTCCAATTGTGCCATTGGCGACATGCATAATGTATCGCTCCCGTAATTTAGCATAACAATGGTCCGGCAGAGGATCTCATTGTGGCGGGACAATCGGGAAAGCGTGCGCCCGCTCTCGCCGACAGATCTCCGTTCTGGAAACGCCATTATAATCCAGCACAGCGGCTGCCTCGCCGAATGGGAGAGTGTGCGTCTCCTTCAGTTCATTAGTTTCACACGCTCGCAGACACGTCACGAACGAGGCTCTTGTGTGTGTGTGTGTGTGTGTGTGTGTGGTTCTGGCTGACGCTGTATTCTGTTGTTATTACTGGAGAAGGGAGAGAAATGAAGGCACAAGTCTGGCCCTCATTTGGAGATGGAGGCAGTGACGTCAGGTGGAGTTTGAGGAGCCAACTTGAGGAGGTACACAGTGCTGGTCATAAATAAAGCAAGTTTTACATAACAGATTGTGTAACAGTAGAGTAGAGTGTGTAACAGTAAGAGTTGTAAGTGTGTGTGTTTGTGTGTCCATGCGTGTGTTTATAGCCCAGTGTGTGGTGCTGTGCAGGGATGTGTCAGGCTGTCTTGCGCTCTGCTTGGTGTCAGCGTTGTGATAATGAGTTCATTTGGAGAGACACCCCTCGGGCCTCTCTAATGAGTCTTGTGTGTGGTGGGAGATTACACACAGGTGTGTGTGTGTTTATGTTTGTATACATCCTTCTGTGTGTGTGCGCATATTTGCATAAGCATCTTGAGTGTGTGTGTGTGTGTGTGTAGGCACACATTATTGAGAGGGTGAGGGAATTTTCCGTGACGGTGGCCGGGGCCTCTCAGCGTGGTGAGTCTGCGGAGACCAATTAGGCGGGCGGCTGCTGTCGGTGGCCTTATTAAAGCGCCAATGCTGCCGTGACAGAGCTGCCAGACACCCCAGTGCCTTTCCATAATCATCTCATCAGCGCCGGATCCCAGCCGCCGCTCACGCCGCGGGCCTGCACGCCCCCGCCCCATCCTGTCCTGTCCCGTCCCGTCCCTGTCCACCCCAGTGTCCCTCATCCTGATCAGCGCACCGTCCCACACTGTCACCACACAGCTTTGAGCTCTCTCTCGCTCTTCACTCATGCACACCCACTCCTCAGTGCTCCACTAGACACCACTGCATTCACCACTTCATTAGCACTCCTGGAAATGTGTTCACTAGTTCACCATTCACTCCTGGAATTGTGTTCACTAGTTCACCATTTACTCCTGAAAATGTGTTCACTAGTTCACTAGTCACTGCTGGATTTAGTGTTCAGTAGTTCACTATTAACTCTAGGTGTGACCATTAGTTCACTAGTCACTCTAGGTGTACTGTTCAGTAGTTCACTATTAACTCTAGATGTAGCCTTCAGTAGTTCGCTATTCACTCTAGGTGTAGTGTTCAGTAGTTCACTATTAACTTTAGGTCTAACGTTCAGTATGGAATGTCCTCAGCATTCACTTGTGTTTAGTGTGTGTCTGCTGGTAGTATAATGTTTAGTAGTCCACTGTGTTCAACCAATGACAAAAGTGAGGATTTTCAGCATCTCCACATTAAATATTTCCATGATAAATCCTCATTCAGCACAGATCAGCCAGCCTCATAAGGTATAGAGTATTTAAGAGTGTAGAATACACTAGATCAGGCTGGTCTCCAACAGACATGACAGTCAACCTTTGGTGACTTTGCCTTCATTAACGCTGGCCAGCCGAGGACATCCAGCTCAACACGCCATTCACTCTGTCAGTTAACAGTAGGGTTGTGCCGGTGCCTTTTCTCCACCGGTGTCACCAGTGGCTCTTTGTTGGGCTGAAAGCCCCTCTCTGGCTGCTACTGGCCCCGGCTGGGATGGCTTCAACCCCCCACCCCCACCCCTGTCCTGTGGGTCGCTCTCCATTCACTCCAGTGTGTTTCAATGAGGGCCCGGCAGAATGGCTCCCTCATTTGGGCTTTTATGCCTAGGCTGAATGGAGGACATTGACAGAGAAGAGGAGAGAGTGAGCTTTTGAAGAGGGGACAGGTGTGCAAGTCAGGAAGAGCTAAGGACATGAAGTGTGCGTGTGTGTGTGAGTGTGTGAGTGTGTGTGTATATTCCTGTGTGTATTTTATCAATGTGTGTATGAGAGGAGGGCATGAGAACGGTGGCGGTGGGCGTTGATTCCTCGTTGACCCATGCTCCCCTCCCCAGCGATCACCCTCCACCCCCACCCCCACCCCTACCCCTTCCTGTCCCTCCCCCAGTCTGGAGGCTCTTTGTGCGGCTGGGCGACAGTCATCACCTGCAGCTGAAATTAATAAGCAGGGTTAAATAGCAGCCATTTCCCTCCTTCAAAGGGCTCGGAGCACCGCGCAAACGCCCAATAAACCCACACCCACTCATGTATAATTCAAGCCCCATTTGGAGGAGCACAGGCACCCATTCCGCCACTTGGAGAGGAGAGAAGGAGAAAACGGAAAGAAAGAAAAGAAAGTCTAAGCCGATTTTCAAATTCCGAAAAGCCCTTTTATATCTAATCCCTATGCAAGATTTCGCCCCGTTTTTTACTGCCACTTTTAATGAATAGATGTCCAATAAGAGCTTTTATTGTCTTAGCATATGTTGCTTTTATTAGGTGAAAATAATTACGTTCTCCGGATCACCTCGGAAGTCCTCTCTGAAGATAAAAATGAGATAGTTTCACAGTGGCTGCACAAGTCCTTCTGAGGTGCTCGTTTTCCCCTTGGGTGCTTCATGTCCTAACCCCCCCTCCTCCTCCCTTTTCTCTCCTCTCCTCTCTCCTCCCCCCTCTCCCCTCCCCTCCTCTCCTCTCCTTTCCTCTTCTCTTCTCTCCTCTCGTTCTCTCTCTTTCTTGTCCTCCTCCCCATTGTCTTTTTTGCATCCTACATCACCAGCCTCACCACCCACCAGCCACGCCATTGCTCATTATACATATCACCATACACACATAAATACAAACACACACACACACACATACACACACACACACACATTACATACATGACTGTCCCCTCCCTCTGTATTCATCCCACATAGCAGAGTGACAGGAGGCTCTTGACGACTGACACACACTTGATCTTATCAGTGCCCGTGAGTGTGTGTGTGTGTGTGTGTGTGTGTGGGTGTGGGGGATGGGGTGGTAGGTCGCGTGACTGATGAGTGATTGCTACTTGAACATTGTTTATTCCCTGCTGTGCTTCATCCCTCTGGCCTGCTTTCACTCACTCAATCCACACACACACACACACACACGCTCAGTCAGTCAACCCCCCCCCAACACACACACACACACGCACCCTCAGTCATTTTATTCTCAGTCAGTCTGTCAGTCGGTCAGTCAGTCCTGCAGCACTCAATCTAGTTTGCCTCCACAGTAGTTAGTGCTGTGTGTGTCCTGTGGTTCCTCTGATGTGACAGGTGTGTCTGTGTCCCCTCTGGAAGTCCTGTACCATCGCATTCAGGCTTGTCTCCCCATTGTCAGTCCTAATTCCCTCACACACACACACACACACACAAACACACACACTGTCAGGTGAATGTCCAGTGTCCTTAGTCACACTCCTTTGTCCTCCCTTTCATGATCCACTCTTAATGTCTCACACCCACACACACAAATGCACGCACACACACACACACACACACACACACACACACACACACACACACACACACACACACACACCTCCTTCACTGTGTAGGGTGGGTAGGCAATTGGGGCCCGAGCGGCTCGTGCGCTACACCTTTGAACACCCCATTATTACTCACCCTTGAAAGAGCAGAAATGGTTTCTTGCAGGGGAATGGGCCGAACACACACAGGTGCGCACACACACACACACACACGTGCACTGCCATCGTTCCCCGGTAATGTGGCTCAGGGGGAAAGCGGCTGCTCTTGCCGCAGGGAGCTGGCAGCTCTGCCGCGGCCGCCATGGAGACGCCTTTAATGGGATTGAATGCAGATGGAGGGCCGAAGGTCCAGCTGCCGCCTGAGCCCTACAACGATAGAGTCTTAATCACGGCGCTTCAGTTACGGCCCTGTCCCTGCCACGCATTCATCACTCCACGTTCACACACACACACACACACACGCACAACACACACACACACACACACACACACACATACCACACTCTGCACACTTAATGCCTGGTCATCTGATAGCCCTACGTAGCATTCATCATTAGAGGGAAAGAAAGGGAAAGAGGGAGTAACACAGAGAGGGGGGAGGGAGAGAGAGTAGTCCCATCAAAGCCACATCAGGTGTCATATTGGCCAATGCAATGGACAGAAAACTGAAACCCAAACCAGCTGAGCTCAGTGTTGTGGGCAGCCCAGTCAGCCCAGTCGTCCCTGGAGATGACACACTCTCAGCCAGTACCAGCACCAGCACAATGGCCACAGATTCTTATGGTACAGTCTGGCATTGAAGGAGCTGTTTCCATCCCACAACTCTGTGTTCGCTATGTGCACACTTTCCTTTTCTCACTGTCTGTCTCTGCATCGTTCTCTTTCTCTCTCTTTCTCTCTCTCTCAGCCATGGTTTGTCTTTGTGTGTGCAGATTTGCTGGCCCTGAAGAAACTACAGTTCAAGCCACCACCACCCCTCCCCCACCCCATGTCCTTGTGTGGATCCATGTGCAGCACTGGTTGTTTGTTTAGTGTAGTGCCCCACCACCCCAGGAGTGCTGGGCTTTGCACTGGCGTTTCACTGGTGTGCTACGGCAGCGCCCGTCCTCCACCCAGGAGAGGCCACCGAGTGCGTGCAGAGCCTCCCGTGATTGCGTGTGTGGAGCCGCCCATCTCGGCTGGTGCCAGGGCCCGTCCCCTCGCCTGGTGCAAAGTGGAAGGAGGAGGCTCTTTGTGGGCCCAAATCCCGGGCGCAGACGGTTGATTAGGCAGGGAGAATGGCGGAGCAGGGCCTGTTTGTCTGCCGGCCGGGTCAGCGCACACAGCTGGCCCACGCACGCTCAGATGGGCTGTCAGCTCACAAAAGGCCCCGCCGCCGCTGAGCACTAAGGAACACAAACCCAGAGAGGGAGTGATAGAGAGAGAGAGAGATGGTGTGAGGGAGAGAGAGAGGGAAAGGTGAAAGACGAGAGGGAGGAGTGTAAACCTGGCTGTGGTTTTTGGGGGCTTGATGGCAGCAAAAGCTGTCCTCTGAGGGCGTCCCCCTCGACCCTCCTCCTCCTGGTGTTCTGAAGGGGCCAAGGGCTTAACTCTTCCCCGCCAGATGTACCCCAGTGTGAGCTGAACAAATGACCGCATCGACCTCCCCAGAACTCTCTAGAACAGGCCGCACAGCTCACAGCTACATGCAGTAGGTCTGTTTTAGTAGCTTTCTTTGAATTAGTAAAAAGCTCTCATCACAGTGGAGCAGTTATGTGTTTGGCATTTTGTCTTGCATTTACTGCATCCTACTAGAGATTTCTGGTGTCATTGTCCCAGACCCCCTGGAGAGCTAATGTCTGTCAGCTTTAGTGCTGAAACAGAGGCCAAAAATGTGTAAGAATGTGAAAGAAAGTGTGGGGACACAAATGTAATTTTGTTGGATAATGGCAGCAAAGAAATGACATCAGGCAGAATTTGTCTTGTTACAATGATTATTTATTAAATTTAAAATATCTTTAGCACAGATTAAAAATCAGACACCTCCAACTATTATGATCGTCATGGATTGAAAATAAACATTCCTTTAAAAAAAAAACAATAACAACAGTCTTTTCCACCTGAAAGTCCAACCTCTTAAGCAAAGACCGCAAATCTTTTCATAAATATCTACATTTCAATGCATAGGGCTGAGGCAAATCTGACTGTCGCATATATTTGTCTTTCAATGTGAGTTGGGCATCTGCCATCCCATGGCTGTTTTTCAGGCTTTAGGTGCCCTCACCCATAATAATAAACTGAGGCAAATGAACTTGAGTGCTCATGTGTAAATAATAGTGATAAGTGCTTTGTAGAAAATAAAATTAGACTCAGCCTCCTCGCAGGTTTGATTTGGCAGGCAGAGGCAGAGAGTAATTAGGACATATATTGTTGCACTTGTTTTCAGGCATGGAGGAGGATAGATTCACTTTACATTGACCTACAGTACAACCGATAGAGATCATTACAGTAAACAGTTCCACAGGATTTTACTTTTGATCAGAACCTGACCTCTTACAGCACAACTAAACATCCCTGCCATTTCTATTTGTCGTTTTCCTCTTCTCTTCTTTTCTCTGGTCTGCCAATTGCTCAGGCCGGCCATAAAAGTCTCTGAGAGGGAATATGTGTGTGCTTGTGTGTGTGTGTGTTTGTGAGTTGTGAGCATATTTGCCTCAACCCTAACCATTAACACAGACAGGTCACCACTGACATGAGTGAGAGCACGCTGAAAATGGCGGGCCAAAAGAAAACTAGTCACACAGCAGCGCAGTGACAACCAAAGAAGGAACTGCAGGTTTTTTTTCTTCTCCCACTTTTTCTTCAACAAAACCTTCTCTGGTTCACTTCATTTTTCTGTTTTTCTTTTTCCCCTTTTTCCAAAATCACATCTTTTCATTTTTTTGTTTTTCTTGTTTTTTTTTTAAGTACATGCCATATGAGACTGGGATTATAAAAGTACCTGAAAGAATTTGCTAGAATATCAGCATGCATAGCTGTTTGATATGTACATGGGTTATGTACAGAAATGGGCGGCTTACAGACTGGAACAGCTCTAGTGATATTTACATCTGGAGGGATCTGAGGTGGGGAGGAGGGGAGGGGTCATCAAGGTCATACAGATGTGTGAGAACTCATTGCATGCATATGGAAAGAATGGACAGAACACACAGTCTACCGAAGAAGTAGAGGAGATAACGGTTCAATCCGATAGAACAGGACTGGTTGTCCAAGGGCTAAAGTATAGCGTTAACGCCACTGAGCTACTGCACGTCAACTACACTATGAGCACACAATGGCTTTGGGATACTTTTCAAATCACCATGGTAACACATAAGTAATCAACCCCACTGGTAAAAGGAACAGCAAGAACTATAGAACACTAGGACCCAGGGGAGGAGGTTTTTTTTGCTGGTGAATGATATTACTTCTGTTCATCCCAACCACCAGACCATTGACCAATGAACATGGCCACCTTTGAGACAAGCGGTCCCATGACCTCAGTGGGTAGCAGACTCCACCAAACCCTTCATACACATATGGAACACCTGCATAAAGGTGGCCTGTCATGTTGGCCCTAAGGTTCTTCACAAATAACAACCATAAGGAACACAGCTGACATAGAGAAAGTTCTAGAAGTCAAACACAAGCGTTGTACACTCAGTTAACAAACTGAATTCTTGGACATCCTACAATCCCCTTCCTTTCAGAAACTAAAAAGAAAATTGGTGACTTTATTTCTTTGTGTTTATTGCAAATCAGAATTATTTTTTACTTTGTTTCGAGGTCTCATCTTTGTTTATCGTAATGGCACAGAGAAGTAGGAAGACATGACTTTATTAGCAGGCCATTAAGGTCTAGAGTAATTATTATTGCAGATGTCTAGTAAAGCTTCACATCTGGGTTTAGAGGAGATCATAGCATTAGTCTGCTCCATGTTTTACTCTAATCTTTACTTGAAGGAAGGTCTGTGTGTGTGCATATGTGTGTGTGTATTTGTGTATTTGTGTGTGTGTACCACTGAGGTATGTGAGTATGTATGGGTTCATTCAGTGATGCTTTGGCTTTTCACATGATCTGTATTGCTGTAGAATTGCCTATGTATTTGTATTCAGAGCAAAGTAAACACGTTTCCATGAAATAAAACAACAGGACTGGTTAACAATCTTCTGAGACAAAATCAGCTTTGCAGTAGCACATGACTTGTACCCCACTCTCCTGCCCTTTCCCATAGGAATCAATATTAGCTTGTCTGTGCCAGGACCTCAGACAGTGGTTCTTCACATCACACATGGCGACCTCTACAAGCTGTACAAAAACTCTTTTGGTTGACAATATTTAAAAAACAAAATCACAACGAGAGTAGTAATAATTATACACAAAACCCCAACACCTCCACAGACATTAGCTTTTGAAGTTCTTTTTTTTTCAGTTACCACACACAAGAAGAATAAAACCGTCTACACATATTTGTTGTCATGAATTCTGCTTTTTACAGATTTGTACAAGGAACATTGCTGTGTTGGAAGCCAGCACCCCCCCCTCCCTGACCCAACATCCCCTCACCCCTCCCTGCCTCCAGAGCAGTGCATGCTGGGTCGGCACAGGCAGGTGATTGATGGCGATGGCGGGCAGCTCAGCATGTTAATGCCTTATCTCACTAAGCTTATTGCGCTAAAGGGGTCGGCAGGGTCAAGTGGCGCAGGCTTGAGCTAAATAGCAATAAGATAGGACTGGTCTTGCGAAGGCTCACAAAGGCCTGCTGTCCTTTCAGTAGAGCCCTGGACCCACAGCACAGCACAGCACAGCACTAGATAGCCACATAAGGGAATGGGTGAGCAGGGCGGGAAAGGCCACGATAGCTTAATAAAGACATCTCACAGTTCAGGGTGTGTGTTTCTGTGTGTGTGTGTGTGTGTGTGTGTGTGTATGTGTTAGGAGTTGGCGATGAGCTGTTTGAAGCTCTGGATGAGTAGTCGTTGTTGCTGTGTTTGCAGTGGTGATCAGAAGAGGATCGGCGAGCTCGTCCGCCTGCGGTGTCTGCGCGTGTCGCCCAGCGGCGGTTACACTAATAAAGTCATGTAAGCCGCCAGGCAAAGCCGGGGGCCGGCCTTTTCAGCTGCTGCACACCACACACACATCCGCCGCCACGCCACATCTTAAGAGCGTCTCTCTGAGCCGCTAAATCTGCAGCTTGAGAAAGACTAGCCCAGCTTTTTGGTGCCAAAAGCACTAAGAAGAGAGAGCTAAGTGGTGAAGGGGTGTGTGTGTGTGTGTGTGTGTGTGTGTGTGTGTAGGGGGGTGTTTGGCCAAGGGGTAGTGGCATTGGTGGTAACGGTGGTGGCACCTCAGAGCTGAAATTACTCCACACACCGTTTAACCATGGAGAATCTCCAGAGATGCTGAATGCTCTCCACCCCCCCTACCACTGTGTTATTAGCGGCTGCATTAGCCTAGCCACACACACACTGCCACACACACTCACTGCCACACAAACACTGACACACATACACTCTGCCACACAAGCATACCATTGTTAGTGGGGGAGGCAGGGAGGAAGTGATTTAAAGAGCACAGGATGCACAGAAGAGAAGAGATGGTGTGTGTGTGTGTGTGTGTGTGTAGATGGGTAGTGGTGATGGAGCAGAGTGTGTGGTTGAACTGGTGATAGGAAACTGTTGTTCCACCAGCTCATATCTCCACTCAAGCTTGCTCCTCTGAGATGGAGAATCTCACACAAGCCTCAGCACACACAGCACTGGGCTGAACGTGTCAGCGGATGAGACAGAGGATGAGGAATAGGCCACTCTGTCCAGTAGGAGTGATGGATCGCAGGGATGAGGCACAAGTTTATTAACTCTCTGCTAGCGCTCATGAGCTTCATTAAAGTTTAAAGTCATGCTGTTCTCACAGCCCACAATCCCAAACTGCACAAGCGCTTCATGGCTCGTCTCTGCATGGGGTCAGAAAAATCTAACAAAGACCTCCAACACTGCTGCTCAGGCTTGGACATATGTATGACATCATAAACATTCTCCACTCTGTGGCTTTGTGTTCCAACCAATCACAGGCCATAGGCACCCTGTTCCAGCGATAACATTAAGCTTCTTTTCTGAGCATGTCATTCATTCTTGTATGTGGGCTGGCGACTATGCCGGCGTAGCCTGAAATAGTGTTGGGCGTCTGGGGGTGAGGGCCGGGGCCGAGCGGTGAAATGCCCACCCTGGGTGAATAGCAGCTCTGCCTCTTTGTGCCTCACAAAGCAGCCGCTGCACCCGCAGGGCTGCCCAGTGCAGGGAGCTGCTGTGTGTGTGTGCGTGTGTGTGTGCGCGTCGTCTGAAACGGCTGACGGCTGAGTGACGCCCCAGCCAATGTGTATTAACTCCTCACTGCGTTAGCGGCTGGCGCATTCTTGGAGACCTGTCTCTTTTTGATACCATGTTTATTGAGACGCAGGGGAAAAAATAGTCCTGAAGGACATCAAAAGAGCCCAGTGCCCGCCTGCCACACAAACATGGACTTCACTTCACAGGTAGACAGAAAGGAGGGGGTGCAAGGGAAGCAAGGGAATTTTGTTTACTGAAAAAAAATATATGGCAGTGGTGCCGATAGTCTTGGCTGTATTCCTATTGGTTCTGCTGTCTGTGTGTGTGTTTGTGTGTGTGTGTGTGTGTGTGTGTGTGTGTGTGTGTGTGTTTGTGTGTGTTCACCGGAGGTGTGGGCCAGCTTGCGCTGCAGCTGTTTTCTCGGCAGCTCAAATGAGGCGGACAGTTTGTAGGCTGTTCTGTCCCCACTGCCTCCGCCACTGCTGCCACCTACCTCACTAACTCCCCTCCCCTCCCCTCCCCACCCCCTCTCTCCAGCTCTGTGTCGGGGCTGACCCACTAACACTCTTCCTCCTCCTCCTCCTCCTCCTCCACCTCCTCAGCCTGTGGGTTCGGTTTGGCAGGCGGACGAACTTCCTATAGAACACTTCACCTCAGGATTCTCCTTGTTAAGTCGTCTGAGTGGCTATTGGGATCCGTGGCAGGGACATGAATGATGAGCCTTTGAGCATCTGAGTCGCGCCACACGCCGGAATTCTCTATGACATTTCCTCTCCTCCTCCTCTCTCCTCTCCCTCCCCCCTCTCTCCTCTCCTCTTCTCTTCTTCTCTCTCTCTCTCCCCCCATCTCTCTCTCCTCTCTCTCCCCTTCCACCCCTCTCCAAAACAGCCTGTTTGGCTCTTTTCAGTGCCTCTGTATACAAGCCAGTTACAGAGTCACACTACTCTGATGGTCAGGATTGAGTCCTTGTGTGTAACAGCTGTGTGTGAAGCGGCTGTTAGCGGTCCTACATCAGAGAGCGTCTCATCTCTTGTGAGGAGTGGTAGAGTGGGGGAGAGGGGGGTGGATGACTGGAGGAGTTGGCCCTGCTTTACAGCACTCTGATACACCTTGTACTGTCCGCCTGAGCTACATGTAGAAAGGGGAATGGTTTAGTTGGAGAAGTAAGAGGGTCACTGTTTGTGTACGTGTGTGTGTGAGTATATGTGTGTGTGAGAGACAGACAGAGAGAGAGAGAGTGAGAGAAATGGGGCATGAGAGAGAAGGAAGGATGGAGGAAGCACGGGCAACATGAGCGGAGTGGTGGTGTGTGAGAACGATCTGCATTAGACAGTTGGCCAGCCGACAGATTAAGTGTGTATCCCAAAAGTCATTACGTGCTTGTTAGAGGTCAGGCGTCACCCCCCGCCAGACCCACGATTAGGCTAGCAGGCGTCAAGTCATCACATCAAACTGCCATTTCACCAGGAAATTACTGCTAAATAACCTGCTGGGGTTTTTGCCAAGAGAAATATAAGCTTACCATATGTGGCTTAGGATGCTGCCTTATCACTGTGCATGTGTGTGTGTGTGTGTGTGTGTGTGTACCTGCATGTGATTGTGAATTTGAGTGTGTGTATGTCTGTATGTGTGTGTGTGGGGGGGGGGGGTTGCATGTGTGTGTGTGTGTGCGTGCGTGTGCATGTGCCTGTGCGTGTGTGCATGTGTGACCAGAACGGTCCTTTCTGGCATTGACAGACAGCCTCCATTGACTCACTGACGTGTGTAAATCCCTTTGACGTGAGATGAAGGGACAGTGTTTTGGCAGCCGGCCCCCTCAGCTCTTTATGTGCCGCCCTCAGCCAGAGAGCCACACAAACACACACACACACACACGACTGGAAACACACACCACTCACCAAACAAGCTCACAAACACTCTACCCGCACCACGCTGTTTTGGCCAAATCTCCCGTGATTAGACAAAAGCACTGGGGTTGTGAGGGGGAGGGGAAATCATGATAAACAAATGTGGCTGTTTATAGTTTAGGCCATTTTGTATTAGTTTACGTCTATTCCCAGAAACCCAGATTAATTACACAATGCTGCAACAATTTACAAAAAAAACAATGATAGAGGGTAAAAAAGAAAAGCAAACATTTTTAATCATGTGGAGCTTGTGTTACTCCTACCTCTTATCTTTTTTTTTTCTTTTTTTTCCTCTCTCTGGACAAACAGTGCCTAGATATCTATAGACAGCATGCAGGTTTTCTGATGAGTCTTGAACAGGGGTGTGAAGCTATAAATAGTCCATGTACACATACACACACGCACACACACGCACTCACACAAACACACACACGCACACATACACAAGCTCCAGGATGCTCCTGTGCTCACTGTGTTAAGTGTCTAATATGTATTGGAGTGACATGGAGGTCTCACCCCCTCTCTGCCCCCCATACCCAGTACCTTTAGCTCCCAACACCCCCAGCCCGCTGAGGTTCTCCAGGCTTCTTGGGGGTATCGGAATCAGTCTGTTTCCAGCAGCGATGTTCTGGAAAGTTCTAGGCATGGCTCCCTCTACAGGTGTCCCTAAGGAGTCCACTATTCTCCTCTAGGTTGTTCTTTTAAGGTCCACAGCTTCTCCCAGTGCTTCTCAGTCATGATGCTCTTGAACTCATGTTAATGTTTGTTGTTTATTTCCCCCCATTGTTTGTCGTTTTCACAGCAACAGGGCGCGGCGACCATCGTGTACTGCGCAGTGGCGCCTGAGCTGGAGGGCCTGGGCGGCATGTACTTCAACAACTGCTTCCGCTGCCACCCGTCGGCCGAGGCCCAGAACGAGGCGTCCGCCCACAGCCTGTGGGAGCTGAGCGAGAGGCTGGTGGAGGAGAGAGCCAGCGCCCCCCGCATTCTCTGACCGCCGCATCCACCCTCACATACACACACACACACACACACACACACACACACACACCTCCAGCTGAGCATCCCTGTCCACCTCCATCTCTAGCTCCACCACCAAGCCTAGACCAGCAGCAGCTGTAGCCCACCAGCCCATCACCTGGACCAGCTGGAAGAACTGACTGGGAGGACACTGCCTTAAGGGAGGTGTGGGTGATAGGGAGAGAGAAGGAAAGAGGGAGAGAGAGAAAGACAGAGAGGAGTGTATACTGCACTGGACTGTACACAAGAGCTGCCAAAAAAATCTGATGGAATTCCTCCACACTCATCCCCCGTCTGCATTTGAGAGTCGTTTTAAAGTTCAGCCCATCCCACAAACCATAACAAAACAACATAATACAGTTTAATACAAAGGAGATGCCAGTCATTGCTCAGGTGGAGGAAGGGGAGTGAAGGGTGGAGATTAGGGCCTGGCGAGTGATGGAGGGAGAGAAAGAGAGAGAGAGAGAGAGTGACTGACCATCAGGTCCACCCTCCATTCCTCCTCTCTCTCTAGGGAGCGGTGCACTCGTTCGGCCCTGGTAGCTGGCATTCTCTGAAGTGTCTTTTCTCTTCTGCGGGCTAGCCTGTGTGACTAGCCGTTAGCCATCCTGCTGTGTCCCTTGATGCTAGCACGTGGAGGGAACTCCGCTCCTGATGGGGGTCGTCTACACAGCCAGGATCATCTGGGAGGAGAAGCTCGATCTAAAACTACTTCCTCAAGTCAGATTTAATCTACATCAACAAGTCTGCAATTGTTCGAGATAACTTGGATTAAATGGTGTGCTAATTGCATTAGGACAAATCAGAAGGATAGGTGGGGAGAAGGGGTTGAATGTAGGCTTGGAAGATCCTTATATACATATGTGACAATGTTAAGTGGCTAGGAATGAGCCTCTATAGCTTGGCTAGACTGTACATCATTGAAACGCAGCAGTGGGCTAAGTCATACTATGTGGACATCATGATAAGTGGCCACCCAGAGTCCTGGAGAGGAAGGGCTGTCTGCTCTACTTTAGAAAAGTGCTGTGCTAATGGTAATTACAGTGAAGCAGCTCGGCTGAGGGTGAGACTGGGGGCCTAAAGGGCCCACAACAACTGATATGATAGAGATGTGTGTGTGTGTGGAAGTATTTTCTCTGGGTATTTTTTCTTCTGAAAATTGTTAATTTTTTTTTTCCTTTTTCTCGCTTTTTTTCTTCTCTGTACATCAAACATGCTAAGAGAGTTTTTTTCACCCTGAAGAAATGGTTGACCAATTAGTTTTAT
>JAIFZK010000007.1:3612500-3617500 GCA_027481765.1 Tenualosa thibaudeaui | reverse complement strand
TGTGTGTGTGTGTGTGTGTGTGAGAGAGAGAGAGGGAACTAGAGTGTGTGGGTGTGTGGAGGTGAGCCAGCGTGCCAGGCGTGCTCCAGAACAGAAGGCGATAAAGTGGGAACACTGATGAAGGCTTTCTGGGGCAAGCAGGTGTCACTGGCTGTATTGTTTGCAAATGGCCTGAACACAGATAGCACATCTCTCTCCACCTCAGCCCTTCTCTCTCCCTCTCTCTTAATCTCTTTTCTTCTCCATCTCTCCTCTCTCTGTCTCTCTCTCTCGCAGACACACACACCTGTAAAGCTTAGGCTCCAAGCTCACAAAGAAACACATAACAACAACTATATACCTGTAAGATATATTAGGAGACAACATATACACACAAACACACATTTTTGCTGACACACAAACACACACACACACACATACACACACACACACACACACACATGCCCACCCTCCCACTGACATAAACAAAAACAAACACAGCAGCAGGAGTAAAGGAGCTAACTTTAGACAAACCCTTCTTGAAACTGGGGGAAGGCAAAAGAACAGCCCCCCGAAGGAAGATTGACTCTTTTGTCAGTTCTGGTCATAATAACCCCTCATCCCCTGTGGACGGCCCCCAGTGGCGCCACCCGGACCTCTGGAGGAGCAAAAACAATTTGCAGATGCGTCTTTTATAAAGCGCCGCCTCCCCGGGAGAAATAAACGTCTGTGCCACGAAGGAGGAGGAGAGCCGGGGTGACAGCGTGACTCAGGTGATGAAGATTCCTGTGAGGCACCCATCGGTGCCCTCAGCTCCAAAACACAAAAGACAGGAAGAGAAGAGAACGTCTGACGTCTGGAACTCTCCCTCTCTCTCTCTCCTCCCACTGGCATCGCCACTGACCCCCTCTACACACACACACACACCAACACATTCACGTATACACACTCTGTCACCCTGGGGTGGCAGACCCCCAGCTGGGGCACAGAACACACACATGCATATTCAGAGTCCTTTCTCTCTCTTTCCCTCTCAAGCACACTCTCTGTGTCTTGCTGAAACAGCGGGTGCAAGACACACACACACACACACACACCTAGCAGATGTGCTCAGATTAGCATATTTCTAAGCCAGACGTGGCCCACCACTGAACTCAGCTGCAGATTTAAGCAGAGAGGAGCAGAGCCGATCTGAGCGGAAGTGTCTCTCGAGCCGCTAAAAGTCATCTGACACACACACACACATGCACACATAGCACATTTGTTCTGGTCAGCATCCGCATTCATTGTTAATGAAACGGCTTCCTCAAGCAATCTGTGAAGAGAATGAGACAAGGGGCAGCGGAAGACGAGCAAGACTCTGCCAGTCTCGTCTCTCGACACCAAGGCTCTGTGTCTACAATGCGGTCAGTAACAACCGACCCCCCCACACACACACACTCCCTTCTCACCTTAATCCTGGTGAAGTGCACTCAATAGCTGGCAGAGTGGCCTGTCAGAAAACAGGAGACGTGCAAACACACACACACACTCTCTCTCTCTTCCTGATGGCTAGAGTTCAACACTGATGGACACGGTGAGATGGACATCGATGGCTTGAGAGGTCAGGTCAATGGCAGCCGGACGTGATCAGCTGCACAGCTAATTCCCAAATGCAGGGGGTCTGAGTAATGGCAGACAGACAGCCCAGAATTTGTGTGTATGTGTGTGTGTGTGTGTGTGTGTGTGTGTGTGTGTGTGTGTGTGCGTGCGTGTGTTTGTGTTTTGTGTGCATCAGTGTGTGTATGGAGGGTGTGGAGAGGGAGAATCTACAAGCAGGAACAACAAAGATGGCTTTTGTTTTTTGAAGCCCCTGCAGATCCATGAGTGCTGTCCTCCACGGCAGAGGCAGCTTCCTGAGAGCCGGCGCTACAAAGCTGCATTGATCGCTGTATCGGAATCATTTGATAGTTAATCGATTCATTCGCCTTCAGTGAGGAGGCCTCCAGGAGGAGTGGGGTCTTTGATCTGCTAGCAGGGGAGGGGAGGGGAGGGGAGGGGACCCACGTGCTCCTACACACTAAGTCAGCTTACAACACAAGGACACATGCACACACACACTCACATACACACATTCAGCACAGCAGACCCAAATGTGTGGCATCACAGGACACACATCTGACACCAGCACTAAATCCACTTCTTGTGCATTATCATTGCCCCTGTACAGATCTAGAAGGCAAAGAAGGCTGAGTTTGCTGCAAAAATAAAAAAATAATAATAATAATTTCTGATTTCTGATTGTGTTCATACAATATTTTTTCCCCTGTTTATTTATTTGTTTGTTTGTTTGTTGTTGTGTGTTTTGCTGTGTGCTGTCTCCTGGCTACTGGGAGCGGATATGTCTAAATGGGGTTAAGTCCTGGGGAGTGGAGTGGTGTCCAGCTGAGTTGGGAAGGGGGTTTATTAATAACCCATGTGCTGTTCATGTTGCTGCCCTGGGTGGTAGTGGTGGGCAGGAGGGTGGTGGCAGCAGCGCTGCTGAAGGACCAAGACTAACAGCAGCACCCTCCTCAGGCATGTGGGCTCAGCCCCGGCCCCGGCCCCGGCCCGCCTCCAGGTGTCAACCCGAGGGCGCTACATCCCGACACCCACCACCTGAGTCTGTTACACTTCCTGCCGCAAACCTGATGCATCCTGTGACCTCGAAACATTTCCACTTCCTCTGTTATATATCAGTCGCTCGCTGCAGTCTGACCCTCCCTTCCTCTCGTACATATACATGTTTATCTATACACACACACACACACACACACACACATACACACACAAACACACATACATTACACACACTCGTACAGATTGGCTGTAGCAGATTTACACTGTGGGGTTTCCAAGACAGCTCATTTACAGGTGCGGGTGACCTTTGACCTTGCTCCGACCATCCCCTTCCTGCCCAGGAGCAACGGCAAGCAGGAGGAAACGCTCCCCTCTATCACATCTGTGCCCAGAGCCACTGCCAGGTGTTTAATAACGTTACAGCCTCCCACGCTTACGACACAAGAATGAGATTTTAATTTCATTTTACTGGGCCCCGATATTGCTGCCGGTCTTTGGGTTTTTTAAACATCATGATGAGGTTTTAAAAGATTGGTTGACCTCGAACATTAGCCAATCCCCCCATGGCTCCATGCGAGTGTGTGTGAGTGTGTGTATGTGTGTGTGTGTGTGTGTGTGTGGCTGAGGAGCATTGTGGGAAGGTGGCGGCGGCGGTCGTGCTAGAGTGGAAGAGGCGATGACGAGAGTGGGGCAGGCGAAGAGACAGCTGGCTGCCGCTGCTGCTTCCTGAGTAGCCCGTGTGTTTCAGCGGAGATAATGAAACACTAAACACTGTGAAATCATTTTCAGAAACACAAGGGTCTCCACAGAAATTGAAAATCCTGTCCACAGCGCAATTAACAGCAGGTGAGAGCTGGGACGGGCCACTGCGCTCATCAACTGTAACAAGAAACAATTATGATTTTATAAAGAACATGTGTTGGGTCTGCAGAGAAACATCAGGCTAGATCCATTCCCCTCCCTCATCAGGAGCACAGCTCACATCACACTGTACTACGCTCAGCCATCAGGGGCAGCACACACTTCTCATGGGTCTCATGCTAAAATGTGTGAGGGCAATTTGAACAAACTGCTTCATATTTATTGTTTTCACCGGCCTGTGAAACATGTATTTAGACACACTGCACCCTCATTACAATTAAAGTAACTAATAAAAAGATTAGCAATAATTAACTGTTATGTTAACTATTGTAATATTTAATACACATGTATTGGTCTATGATCTTTCTCCTGTTTCAGTGAGGAGAAAATATTGCTGCTTGGAGTGATTCTCTTTTTGCAGCAACATTTTGGCTTCATAAAACATGAAAAATGAAATCTCAATTTTTTATATTTTTGGTGCTTTATCAGAATAAAAGCATGATTAACTATTGTAGATGACATGTTGTCAAGCTCATTGGCTCAAAAATGAAAAGTTATTTGGCAAACAGGATGAAAAATTCCCACATCCCACATTCCACCTGTTAGGCCCGAACACTCCAATGTCAAATTTAACAGCTTCACAGGCCCTAACTCTGAGAGATAAACTTATAAAAAGCTACCCTTGTGGATATTAAAAGAACATATATAACTGTGTCAGATATGTTTTTATTTATTTCAAATTCACACAGACAATCTCCATAACACAGCCTAACAGGGTGGAACTTTAAGTGTGACCCGACATTGGTGGGATTTCAAAAACTACATGAAAAAGAAAATACAAACAGCTGACAGTTTATGAGGTGAATGCCAACAGGTTAATATTGCTCTCGTGCTGAAAATGGTTTTAATGGAATTATAGCCTTTTGTAGAGAGCAAGAAAGTACATAATAACAGGGTGGAATATGACCTCAGGGACACATAGTATATGATTTTAATGCTTGATTAAATACAGTTTACCCTAGCCTATAAAATATTTCAGAAATATTTTGAGGTATTATTATGTTTTGGTTTATAATTCCCATGAAAGTTGATTACTTTGCCTTTGGGACATTAGAAAATCCCATACCTAAAAGTGATAAATAAAAAGTGTGTAAAACTGAAAGGAGTTTTGACAATGTACATTATTTTTGTATTTGTTATGATGTGAATACACCTACATATATTGTTTATAACTATACTATATAACTATGACTGTATTTATAAATGTAGCTGTTTAAATTGAGGAACAAATATGAGCAAGTAAACCACATGGACATGAAATCCTGCAATGAAAAAAGAATCCCCCTTTTAACAAGAGAAAGGGAAAAGAGTCTTCTGCTGTGCTCTCATTTTTTCACTTTCAGTATTTTGGTCTAAATTGACGGTATACCTTTATAATAAGGTGTCACAATAAATTATGTTTTTTAATAACAGTTACTAAATAGTTGTAAATAGTTAATAAATAGGTACTTTTAAACATTTAAAATGAGGTGTCGGAATGTGAAGCAATTACATGCATGGCA
>JAIFZK010000007.1:3605000-3607500 GCA_027481765.1 Tenualosa thibaudeaui | reverse complement strand
TCCCGGGGATGATGTGCTTGTTGCTCCCCCCATCTGATTGTGTTGCCGGCTGGCTGCCTGGCTGGTGTGTGTGTGTGTGTGTGTGTGTGTGTGTGTGTGTGTATGTGTGTAGTGGAGCAGGTTACAGGAGCAGCTTTATATGTTTATCACCTGACAGCCACAGAAGTGTGGCGCTTCCTGTCATGGCAGTGTGGTGAGAGTGAGCCGTGTGTGTCTGTGTGTGTATATGTGTGTGTGAGTGTGTACACCCCGGAGCGGAACACATGGCACCATAAGCACTCAGGCACTAACCGACACACACACACACACTCACAGACACGCCATTAAAGCATCCTTCCTCTACATCACTGAGTGTCACAGACACAACACTAAGGCGTCTGTTGGCCGTAGTACAATTGTCTGTAGACTACAACACAAGTTAATTACAATAAAAGACATTACAAAGACAACATTAAAGTTTGCTTTCAGCATAAAAGGATTATTTTTATTTCTCTGCCTAAACATTCAAGATACACAGTTTTGCAGGCATGACACTTTGTCAAGCCAAGAATACAGAGGTCTATTCAATTATCAAGTGTGTGTCTGTGGAATGATTCACAGCTATTCCGAGAAGAGAAGAGAGAAGAGAAGAAAAGGCAAGAGAAGGAGAGGAAGAACTCTCTGCAACTTTTCTCAAAGACGGCAAAAAAAACAAAACAAAACAAAAAAAAACACAGCTACTGGGTGCTATTAATCACAAAGATAAATATAGTCGTCATTACATTTGATTATTTTAATTGACTAAATGTTAATTGATGGAGGCATTGTGGTGTGCATTAATGCGACCATTCTGAGGTCATATTTGGCAAAGCCGGTCCGATGCAGACCGCAGAGTGGCAGCGAGTGATTTAGTGGCAGGGGAAGATTTACGACATGTGGAGAGAGCGTAATAACAACAGCAAACATAATAACCTCATGCAAAAAAACCCTGCATCTGTAGTCTTACAATTACTATTGTGTATTTTATTGCATAATGAGCCACAACAATGCAGTTAATGGTATTATTGGCTGTCCACCAGCTGAGGCTTGTAAATAAGCCTAATGGCACTTCTTAATAAATTACTCACATCAACACAACAATATTTTAATCTGGGATATGAAAACTGTCCAGACGACAATGGCTAATTTATGAATTTATGGATTTGTCGTCATAATTACCCATATATCTCCTTTTTATATGTGTGACTGTTGGTCAAATTCAGACTTCAATTGAACGGGCCCATGTGACTGAAATTGATAGTGCCCTCCAAGTGCCAGAAATAAGATGCATCATTTTTCATTGTCGAGTGAAGCCTTCACTGTTACAGTTTGTGTATGTGTGTGTGTGTGTGTGTGTGTGTGTGTGTAGACATGTGTGGCTGTGTTCTGTGTTTGCAGTGTTAATGCACTGAGATGGTGCTGAGAATAATTACTGGATGAGAGAATGAGTGGACTTTGCAGACAAAATACATGATCTCAGTAGCCATTATTTAACTAAAATTCCAGCAGTAAATCACTGCAACACAAATACACACACACACACACACACACATACACACACACAGTAGTAACTAACAATTCAGTGGCTGGCTGGCTTGCTGGCTCAGAAGTTCTTAACTGCTGTGATGATGTGGGACCGCATCACATGCACACACACACACACACACACACACACACACATACACATACACAACTGAAAACTCTTAAAAGCTGATATTAGCAGATAAACGCATCATCTCCATGGAGATGGCAGATGAAGGGGGGAAAAAGGGGGGTGATTAGAAGTGCCTCAGACGATGAAAGAAGACATCACACACGCACGCAGACACACACACACAGACACACACGCGCGTATGCGCGGTCTACTCCCGCAGTGCAAAAAAAAAAAAAAAAAACGAGCAGCATCGCCTCCTCGCGCACGACCCAGAGCCTTGAGCGCACTCGCTTATCCATGCCGTTCCATTACCACAGCACCAGGCCCAAGCCCCGATGTTTAGATTGAGTTCCCCTGCCAGTGGCAACTAATTACCACCACACCGCCACACAATCAAGGCCTTTGTGTAGCGAGCGTGATATGCGCTCATTAAGTGCTACTTTCAGGTATAACATTGACATTAAATGAGTGTCATCAAGAGTATGTGTGGGGAGTTGATTACGCCGGGAGACGGCCTTTAAAGCAAGGCCCACCCAGTCTTCCTGTGTATAGGGGTTTGATCCACCGCCACTGATACGTGTTTATTCAGCCTTATGGATCTTTTGAATGCAAAGTGCCTCTGCAGGTTTAAGTGTGCCTCATCAAAATGTAAAGATTGCCTCGGCGCGACTAAAGCATATATTGACAATGGTGTAAAATATGGGCTAGTAATGCATTCTAGTGCAGGTGGTGGGTGCCCTTGCTTTTTAAAGGATGGCTCCCTCGCTGCAGCAAGTGTGTGTATGTGTGTGTGTGCATGCGAGTGTGCGTGTGTTTGTGTGCGTGCGT
>JAIFZK010000007.1:3577500-3602500 GCA_027481765.1 Tenualosa thibaudeaui | reverse complement strand
CCCCCCTTCTCTGCTCTCTGCACTCTTGTGTGTGTGTGTGTATGTGTGTGTGTGTGATGTGTATGTGTGAGAAATAGAAAAAGAGAGAAGAGAGTGTCTGTGTATGTGTGTGTGTGTGTGTGTGTGTGTGTGTGTGTGTGTGGCCCACATTAACACTGGAGGCTAATCCCCAGTGCTATCACGTATTAATGGATTCACAGTGGCTCCTGATATGATCTGCTGCTTACAGATCGGCCCAGAGCTGTGCTCTGAACGACAGCAGATTTACACCGCCTTTCACCAGGCTGTTCTTTCACACACACACACACACACACACACACACACACACACACACTGCAGTCACCTTTGTGGCCTCCATGAGACCCCATGTGTGCCACCCCACACAGACACACACACACACACAGAGGCAGGCCACTTCATGCGGACAAAACTGAACAAATGACATCATTTATGAGGACATTCAAACAGAGAGAGGAGACAGCCCTCCATTTCTCTCGCTCTCTGATCCTTATTCACAGGGAATAATTCACCATCCTGCTATACGCACACAGCTTTGACTCACTCCTTCTCTCTCTTTCTTTCTCTTACACACACACACACACACACACACACACACACACACACACACACACACGTTAGCTATGCTGACAGCAAATTGAGGAAGGTGGTTTTACTACACAAACATGTGGCAGCATCTGAAAAAAAAACCCTACATGCACCCCAAACTGATTAATTGCGAGCGGGCCATATCAGTGTGGCATTAATTAAATCATCTTCACTAATTAGTGTGTGCTTGAAGACCCTGGCATAATGCGTGTCACTGCGAGCCCGCGTCCCTGACCCCCCCGGGCATGCCGGCCAAGTTAATTGCAGCCGCCCCTCTCCATTAGAATGCAGTTTGGTGTGGAGATCACAGGGCCAGGTTACCTCATCGGCATGCAACAACCCTACAGATGAACACTAATCCGCCCGCTCCAGTGATACACTGCGGTAATATTTACACTGTGGCTGCACGAGTGTGTGTGTGTGTGTATGTGTGTGTGTGTGTGTGTGTGTGTGTGTGTGTGTGTACGCATGTGTGTGTGTGTGTCTGTGACCTCGAGCACAGGCTTCTACCTCACAGCCAAGACCACCAGAAACAAAGGCCAAAGGAAAATGGGTGGAGCCAGCCAGGATGCCAGTGAGCATGCCCAGAAGAGTGCCTTCTTTTCCCCTAGGAGCTCTAGGGTAAATGAACTACCCAGCAAACACATGGATTCATTCAGTCTGAATTGTGACATCATTTTTGGCAATCCAAGACAAGAGATTGGCATTGACTCTAAAGTCAGTGCTCAATGGATAACCTCCATTAGAGACATTTTATTGGTGAGCTGACTTTGTGAAGTCACTTCAACAAGTGTAATTGGGAGCCAGAGGCTCGTTCAGCCTGTTATTAACATCTGCACCAGATAAGGCTTCAGACTAATGGGAGAGTAAGAAGGTAAATTGGCCCACAGAGATGTCTATCAGGTTAATGCGGCCTATATGAAGTAAGCTGCCTCCTCAAATAGAAAGTTATTTAGCTGCAATTAAAGGCAATGATTGTCCGAACCTCTGCTGTCTTTTTGCCTCCACTCTCTACACCTCACCCCTGTCCACTCAGCTTTGTTTCTTTCCTCTCCTGTCCTTTTTTCCTCCCCTGCTTCTCTACTCTTTTCCTTTGCCCACTTTTCTTTTCTTTCCCCTTCAACTGCTCACCTCTCCTTTCCCTTCACCTCCTCTTCCTCCTCTCTCCTCCTCCTCTCCTGTCCTTTTTCCTCTGCCCTGCTTCAGTGGGGGCCTACTGTCTTAGATTCCTTTGCCAGAAACTTTGGGGGCTTTGATCTTTCCCTAGGCTCAACTGCTCACCTCTCCTTTCCCTTCACCTCCTCTTCCTCCTCTCTCCTCCTCCTCTCCTTCTCCTCTCTTCTCCTCTGCTCCAGGCTGCAGTGGGGGCCATGGCTGTGTATAGATTCCTGTGCTCAGAAAGCTTTGGGGGCTTTGATGAAGGGCCATAGGCTCAATGATGAGCACAACCAAAGGCACCAGGCAGCTCCTCTGCATCAATAAGGGTAACCTGTCTTTTTGTGTGTGTGTGTGTGTGTGTGTGTGTGTGTGTGTGTGTGTGTGTCTGTCTGATGTGTCTGTCTGTGTTTACCGAAAGGAGGAAGGAGTACTGTGTGTGTGTGTGTGTGTGTGTGTTTTTGTGTGTGTGTGAATGTGTGTGTGTGTGTGTGTGTGTGTGTGTGTGTATTGGCAGTTTGTGTTTGAGATTTTTTTTTCCTATGGCAATCAATCTGTAGAGCCTTTTGAATCTGACACAACAGCTTTGTACTAAAACATCACATCACATCCCTGACTAATGCTACAGAGACGAAAGGAGGAAGGGAGTAACCTTAGTGTGTGTGTGTGTGTGTGTGTGTGTGTGTGTGTGTGTGTGCATGTGCGTGTTTATGTATGCGCGCATGTGTGTGTGTGTGTGTGTGCGTGTGTGTCTGTGTGTGTGTATGTGCGTGTTCATGTATGTGTGCGTGTATGTGTATGTGTGTGTGTGTGTGTGTGTGTATGTATGTGCATGTGTGTGTGTGTGCTGTATTGTTCCACTTTAATGGGTATGAGTCTCCTGCTGCTAGGCTTGTGAGGAGGCTAACATGCTCCCAGTGTGAGCTCTCAGTGATCTGGGAGAGCACAGGGGGCCTGCTGTCTCACAACTGCTCAACTGGAAGAGAGAGAGCTTACATGTCTCTGACAGATACACACACACACACACACACCACACACACCAAACATACACACTTACAAGCACAGGGTAACATACATGCACACTTATATACACACTGCTAGACAAATTTACACACATGCACACACACACACACACACTTAAAATCAGAGTAACATATACAGTACTATATACAGCTAAATTAACTGAGATACACACACACACACACACACACTCTCTCTCTTTCACAAACACTCTCAGTCTTTTCTGTTCTCAGTGTTTGTCTGACTGGTGAGTGAATGGCGCTGACATCAGCAGGGCTGGGTGTAAGCTGAGCTGCGGTGAGGCGCGTGAGTACTGTACATCAGCACAGATGGACGGATCAAAGAAAAGACAGGGAGAAAGAGAAAAGGAGGGGGGGAGGAAGACGGGATGAGCGAAGCAGACCTCGGCACTAACGACGGGATGATTGTCGGCTGGGACCTAGGATAACCGATTCCCGTTTTATCAGTCCGTGACATTCCGTGACATTTAAAAAGCCATTAACACGGATGCGCAGAGTGCAGGGAGGCCGTCCAGCATGGAGGGGATGTCTGAGCCCTGTGTTGGAGACACATCATGGGATCATCCACTCAGGTGCGTGTGTGTGTGTGTGGGTGGGGGGGTTGTGTTCATGTTCATTAGGCCACCAAGGGAGACAACCACGACAGAGGCCCCTAATACACATGCACACACACCCATACACACACACACACACACACACACACACACACAGATGCCCATGGACTCACACACAGCCTCTTGGAGGATGAGAGTTTGAAAGAGAACAACTATTTCAGACTGATCACAGGAGGGGACCAAGACGAGGTGGACACAATCAGAGCACAATGGCAGAAATGAGTTCCTAGATGACTTTAAAGTTTAAGAGGACTAATTCAACTGCCAATCATAAATCAGTTCAGGAATGAGCTGAAGAATGGAAGTTTTGTGTGCGTGCAAGCTGAAAACCTATGTGTGCATTTGTGTGTGTGTGTGTGGCATTGCTGTGATGCAGATTGATCCCATAATGGATTTTTACACTGGTCTGAGCAGAGGTGTGTGATCAGAGATGTGCTGTTAGCTCTGGGCCTCATTGTGGCATCTGTGCTAAGGGCTAATGGCTTTCTGATAGGTGTCAATGAAGCGATGCTATCAGGTGCTCTACCTTTAGACCACACACACACACACACACTGGTCTTCATCTGACCCAATGGAAGCACTAGGATTACCCGGTGTTAGAGGAAGGAAGGTAAAGGGCTATGTTAGAAAAATAAATGCCTGCTCTCATTCTTCTCCTCTACACTCTCTTATGTAAGAGTCTGATAATTAGCATGGCTCCATTCATTGTGAGAATAATACATCTCCTTTTGTTTTCCGTGCTCATTAATACAAGTCTCTCTCGCTTCCACTCTTCTCTTTCTTTGTATTTGCAGGCTTATAGGGCTACCACACATGCTGTGTGTAATGCTGTCAGCATTCTTCAGGTGGATTGCAGGTGTGTTTGGAATGTGAGTGGGTGACATTCTGGGTCTGGGTCTAGGTATGACTGCAGTATGGACTAATCTCTGGCTATGAGCCCTGGTATTTGGAAGTGCTGAAGTTTTGAATTTAGGAACAGTAATTCTTTAATACTTTAGCAGTACTGCATTACTAACAAATGTTACATGACCACATGTTACCTACAAAAATGATTTCAAGTTCATTGTTTCTTTGACAGTTAAAGTGATGTTACATGTACGTTGACTGTGGCCATGGAGACAATCACCACTCCAGGGCCAACTCTAGTGGCCTCATCCCCTCTGCAGAGAGATGTGGATCACCAGGTCATGTTGCAAGGCACGCTGCTCCACTTCACGATCCGTCACTTAAGTTTCTCTTTTCTCGCATAAATCACCACAGAGACAGACAAGCAGTGATCGGCACGTCTCTGTCAGGACCTTCAGTGGAGGAGCGGGTTTGTCTTTGCCAAAAACAGCCTGCTGACTGCATCAGGAACACATCGGGTCAAGCTAATCCTTTTTTTTCAAATGACAGATAGTATCTCATCGCCACTCTTAATGAACAGACATCAATCATGGACGCCTCTGACATTATGCCATGGCCATTACCTTCCCAGTCATCAAGCCATCTATTATCTCAGAGTGGAGGAGAGGGACCAGGCCGCAGAAACACGTGAGAGAACCAACCGGAGGAGAGGAGAGACAGACGCACACAGAGAGTTAAGGGAGAGTCAAGAGAGGCTTGAGAGGAGAGGAGGACTTAAAGACAGACACACAGACAGACAGACAGACAGACAGACAGACGGATGATGAGAGAGAGGAGTGTGATTGCTGCTGTGTCTCAGGTGGAGAGGGCCAGGTGGTCACCTGAGGCAGGACCGGAGCTGTGGTGTAGCGAATTAGATTGTGCTGTGGTGCTGTTCTGTGCTGTGCTGTGCTGTGATGTGATGTGTGAGAGCTGCCTGCTGTGTTTGTAGGAGTGCTTCATCAGCGCTATCAGTCAACCGCCCAATGCAGAGGAAAAAGGAGAGAGAATGAGAGAGAGAGAGAGAGAGAGAGAGAAAGAAAATCATAGTTCTGAAAAATCTGCATGTCCACAACTCTCATTAATGGAAAAACGCACACAGCCCAGAAAGTGATCTTTCACGAACGACCTCACGCTTTCTTTCTTAACACAAACACCCAGTGCAATTTATCCACCTACAGGATGTGGAACCGCAATGAGCGCTCTCTACATTCATAAACGTTCCATCTTGGCTACGTCTGCAAAAAGTCTAACGACAAATCCAATGGACACCCTAGATGAGTAGTTCTGAGCAATACAAAGAAAGAGGGGACAGACCTCTGCGGAAAAGCCAAAAAAAACAAAAGACACAAACTGGTGTGGGGAAAGAAAGCGCCTTGAGGTTGCCAGTCCTGCTGCTATGCGTTGGGCAGGCCCTAGGCTGAGTTATGGCTCTCTAAGATGGCTGACAGATGGACAGTAAGTGGGCATTCTATGGGATTAACTGCACATGTAAACTCTAATAATTACATCCAGGCCCTTTTCATACATGCAGCGCGTGCGCTTACTGTAAACACTACGCTGTTTACGGCTCCGCCAGCGGGGGTTAATTTATGAGCCGTCTTTGTTTGGCCACTGCTGCAATGAGCCCTCTCCCACACATGCGCAGAGCATTCATGACACAGTACACAATCAGGTCCAACCAGGACATAGAACACCCCTTCATTAGTATCACTGATGGTTAGGTTTTCATTTCTAATGTTCTTTCATTTTTACTGTGAATTAGAAGGCTTGCATTTCATAGGGGATAGTCCCTGCTGTGTCTGCATCTCTTCATATATGTGACTGCTCATAAGATAAACAGATGCCAGAATTTCGGTTGCGGTTTGGCTGAAGAGAAATACTGTAATGACTGCACTTGTAGAAAAACTCCCAATAATATTTCTGTGGATTCTCACTCATTGATGCTTGCATGCAGCACCACAGACAAGTGAAGTGAATATCTAAATTGATTCAGGGGAATCTGAGTCACAAGAAAGTGTCATGTAGGACATGTATGCATATATTTCCAACACACTAAACCCCAACACACTAAAGACAGAAAACGAGAGCACAGAGACAGATTTAAGAGAAATAGAGAGAAGCTGAGATGAAAGGGACACAGAGGACAGAAAGCAGAAATATAGAGAGAAAGAGAGAGAGAGAGAGAGTGGGAGAGAGAGAGAATGCTTGGCTCGTATTAATAACGTATTAATAATAAGATCTACTGGGCCCCACTTAGCCCACTGAGCCGCGCTCAACTATCACCACTTCGCCAAATCTGCACTTCTTCAGAGAGCCACCACTCTTTGGCGCCGATAAAGAGCTTTCCAGAGAAAGAGAGAGAGGAGGAGAGAGGAGAGGAGAGGAGCGTGCAGGGTGGGGTGGGGTGTGGGGGAGGGACAATGGGCCCAATGCTGTTGGAAAGGCTCCATGTGTTCAGAGTGATTCAGCAGCCTCAGTGCTGGCGGCCGATCAGACCCAAAGCTGGTCAGGCAGCCAGATAAAAGCGAAAGGAGACAAATATTTATGACCAAAAAATAAATAAATAAAAACTTCAAAAACTCTCCACAATAGCACACTCTGATATACAACAGTTGTGTGTGTGAGAGGGACAGAGAGAAGGAGAGAGGGAGGAACGGAGATCAAGAGAGGCAGTTCATAGATGTTCTTGAGTGTGTGTGTGTGTGTGTCTGTGTGTCTGTGTGTTTGTGTCGTGCGTATGCCAATATATTTCTGATTTTTTCTTGTTTTCTCTGTGCAGCCCTCACAAAGCCTTGGCCTGCTCCTCTCATCCTCCTAAACTAAAGCCATGATTAAGACACCTCTCCACTGTTAGAGAGACTCAGTCCTCCATCTTGTGCTCCATGCTCCACCTGTGTTTACATCTGCCACTCAGGCACAGGGGGCCAGTAGGGGAGTAGTGAGTGGCTTTGTGGCAGCCATACATAATGATGGATGGATGGATGGATAGAGGGAGAAAGGGATGAAGGGACAGAGGAAAAGAGTGAGAGTGGAGTCAAAGCGAGGAGGAGAAGGAGGAGAGGCTCCTGGCAGTGTGTTAAAATCACAGTCCAATATAAACAAAGCTGAATGTACAGTCACTGAACCCTGAAAAGTGTCTGCCTTGTTTCTGTGATCATGAAGCGAGGAGGGAGTGAAATACACACACACACACACACACACTCACACACTCACTCACACACACAGTGTATGTGCTTGTTCAATGGCAGTGCTGTTGAATGACATCTTAGAAAAGAAAGATAATTCCACTGTTCGGTTATTGACACATCAACACACTCACCACACATAAAAATGACAGTAAATGTGTGGGCAAGTAGTTTTGTATGGGTTTCAGTGAATGTGTGTGTGTGTGTGTTTGTGTGTGTGTGTGTGTGTGTGTATGTGTGTGAGTGAGAGAGAAAGAGAGAGAGAGGGAGAGAGAGAGGGAGAGAAAGAGAGAGGCTGCACTCTGGAGGCCTGTGATTTACGGATAAGGTTTTTATCAGGTGCCGTGGTGTAGGTCACTCTCCCTCCCCTGTGCTGGCTGCTGCTGCTGCTGCTGCTGTGGTGGTGGTGTGTGTGTGTGTGTGTGTGTGTGTGTGTGTGTGTGTGTGTGTGTGTGTGTCTCAAACAGCTCGGGGTAATTCTTTAGAAGCAGTCGACTGCTGCAGATCCTGCTGCTTTTATCTCCACCACTCCTTTAGTGCTCCATTATGAAGCTGTGCCGCCGCCCCACTGCTCCTCACCGCGCTGTTTACCGCTAACGTGTGTCAGCTTTGACACCGAGCCCAGATACACGCGCCGTCTTTACATCCTCAGACGAGCAGTCAGGAGACTCAACCGACAGCCACAGCAGGTGGCTGCAAAAAAAAAAAAAAAACCTTAACATGCAACAAAATATATAATCATATGTTTATATTCCTTCATCAATATATACTGGTTACTGCTCACCATTTCTAAAATGTTTTTAGGAAAGATCTCGGTAAAACTTTAGATTAGGGTACACATATACCATTCACTAGCATCTTATTAACATGCAAATTATTAACTCACTAGGAATTTGTTAGCCATTACAAGTCATTTATTAATATCTTCTTCTGCATGACCTAATTCTACCCATAATAGACCATTAACTAAGAATTTCTCCAATACAAACTCCTAATTACTGTTTTTTCGTAGTTAGTAAGTTAGTTGTTGTACATGAATTACGATCTTAGTATGTTTTGGTTAGTATGGGGTTTATAAGGCGATAGTACAACACTACAGTTATTCTCCTTCAATAATATTTAGAAAAGATACCAAAGCATATTTGATATCATAATTCATATACAACAATTATCTTGCTTACTATGAATCAGCAGTAATGGAGAAATTCTAGTTAATGGTTTACTATGAGTAGATTAAGCTCATATAGAGTAATATATTAATAAGAGACTTGTAACAACTAACAAATGGCTAGTATGTTATTAATCTGCATGGTAATAAGATGCTAGTCAATGGTGAATATGTGTATTTAAAGTGTTACCAAGATCTCTGAATATCTTTCATCATCATGACATTATATAAGTCATTTAGGGCAAGTATGAGTGACACTGATCCTCCTGTATAATTAAATATGGCATCTACAATCACTTCTCCATTTAGGGCAAGCATGATTAAATGGGATGATTAGTGAACACCATTAAAAGGTGTGTATTTCTGTTTAGCGCTGTGCACATTTAAGGCATGGCCACAAATAAGCCCTGATGATGCTGGTTGAAATGAATGAGTGTGTATGATGCTATTCTGTCTATACATGACGAACTTGCTGAGCCAATGTAGGGCTGGTGTCAGACTGTCACTAATCCAATTGACCTTCAGCTGTTAATGTGTGTGTGTGTGTGTGTGTGTGTGTGTGTGTGTGTGTGTGTGTGTGTGTGTGCATGTATGCATACACACAGCACAGGCTGCTGTGACCTTTTTGGACTTGTTAAGAGACACAACAGAAATAAACTCAGATGCAGTCTCTCATGCCTTGAAAGGACCAGGTGTGTGTGTGTGTGTGTGTGTGTGTGTGTGTGTGTGTGTGTGTGTATGTGTGAGTGTGTTGTGCCTCAGTGACTCAGCAGTCAGAGATGTGCTTCATGAGGGTGACTGAATGAGTAGTGTTATCTGTGTGTTTTTCCGTTTCATGGTGACCAACTCCATCAACATTTCAAAATATCTAGTGGCACAAAGCTCTCTCTGTTGATCAGCCAATACATTTTGAATCACTTTTTTCACTTTTCCCCCTCAAAGATTTGCCAAGACACTAACCTGTTTAGAAATTGCTGCAACCAAACCCCTTTGCTTTTCTTGATTGAACCAAGGGATATGGAGAGTCCCTTCAGGTTCATATTATTAATACTGTGTGTGTGTGTGTGTGTATGGGGAGACAGGTCTCGGGGTGAGAGCTCACATCAGAGCCGGGGAGATCATCACATGCGGTAGGGGCTCTGGGAGGAGGCTGATCAAATATTAAGAGGTACATGATCTCTCGGCTGGTTCCTCTTAAATAATGGAGCGCCAGTGGCTGCAGCAGCACCTGTAAGCTGTAGGGCTCTGATCCTCCATACCCTCCTCACCGCAAGCCAACAGGGGCTACAGCTGCACACCTCCACCCCACAGACAGCTGCAGCACACACACACACACACACACACACACACACACACACACACACACACACAGATTGTACACGTGTCTGCATACACGTGTGTGTGTGTGTGTGTGTGTGTGTGTGTGTGTGTGTGTGTATGTGTGTGTGTGTGTGTGAGAGAGAGAAAAAGAGAGAGAGAGTGAGGGAGATACAGGGAATATTAAAGGCGAGAATGAACAAGAGAAAAGGAGAGATATGTGCAGTGCCACCAGAGATCTTGACTTGAGTGTTTGTACACATGTTCATTACGCTGTACAAAGTGAAGACCTACCACACACTCACTGTCTCTTATCTGTTCTTCCCCTCCTTTTCCCCACTCTTCCTCCCTTAGCTCCCTCTTTCTCTCTCTCTTACTCTCTGTCTCTCCTTTATGACTAGTGCTCTCTCCCTCCTTCTCTTGCCTGTAAAAGAGGCCTCGTGGCACCAGCTGAATAATGAGCTCGATGCGTTTGATCATTTCTACTCATATAATGAAAGACAAGAAAAAGAAGAAGAAAAAATCTTATTCTCTCTCTTTTCCATTTCCTTAAGTCAAACAAGCCCCTCTGTGCTCCGTCTGCCTCCAACTGGGCTCTCTCATAACCAGAAGCTCAAGCCTGGGGCCGTGGAGTGCCGCTTATTCAGTAGGCCCTCACATGGCACTTGATGCACACACACACACACACACACACACACACACACACACACACACCACTTACGCTAGCTGCTGGGGTGCTTAAAGAGGAACAGAAAAACGTGAGATTGCAATCATAGGGGTTGTTGGCGGAGTGTGTGTGTGTGTGTGTGTGTGTGTGTGTGTGTGTAGTGGGGGCGGTGAATGAAACAAAGATGCTTCGTGTGGGTTTCTGGCAGTTTTGCAATCTCCACTGACCCACAAACACATGGCTGCTTCGTGTGTGGAAACACACAGAGACACACATAGTCTAACCTCACTCTGACACAATTAGCAGCAAATGAACTCACCACACAACCGGGACAACAGCAGGGGACTGACACACACACACACACACACACACACACACACACTAATGGCCCTTTTAAAGAGAGACTATGTTGAAGGATGTCAGTGACATCGATATGAAGAAAAAAATGTCACTGGTTATATAATGTTATGTGGAACCTGATCGAAACAGCAGTGCGAGATGCAGTCTGTACTGCTCAGCCTACACAGGCCGCCATCAAGCTCGGAAACTCAGCGCCTTCCATGGCGTCACCTGACTCAGCCCACAACTTCAGGCGAATTTCATCTTGGCCCACATTCTCATTCTGTCATCCAAGAGAAACTCACTCACAAAAGTTTTGTCCAGTCAGTGTTTAGCAGAATGCTGATTATCACACTCTATGTCGCATTTTTCTGTCCTCCATCGCATCACAAGCAGCAGCAAATGACGAGGTGCGCTTCTTCAGGCGGAAGCGTAGAAATGGCTACGGTGGCGCGCTGGTGTGTGTCTGTCGTCAGCGGGAGCGTGTGATTGTGCGTGTGTGTGTCGCGAGGACTCATCATGGCTAATCAGTCTGATTAATTACGCCAACTGTTTGCCGCAGAGCAGACCACCACCAGGCAATCACGCACCCTTCAGAACAGGACCTAATTGCACTCAGCAAACACACAGCATTTATCCACATACAATCGTAGCCGCTTCTTTAAGATCACAGCACTCAGCGCAAACCTTTCTGCCAAAAGTCTGGCCCCACTTCACATGGATATACTTCCCACATCCTACAGAGTTATGCCATTTACAAGATGCTCTTACAGGGATCCCTGGCTCATAAGACATGTTAGCCTTATAAGATTAATGTTGGCATCAGCTACATAAACATGGTTTAAAAACACTCAAAAGTTTTTGTTTTTATTAAAATCCTTTCACTCGTTAGCGCCCATTGTTGTAAAAAGTGACATCACCTGGTTCAATCTAATCAAGCTGTTACTACACACAGACACCGTCAATATCAACCAGGTGATGTCATTTTTACCCAGAAAGCATTGAGGCATTAATACAATGGCAGCTTACAAGCTCTGCAAATGAAAGGATTTTCTAAAGGTTTTAATAAAACAAAAAAACATTTAGAGTGTTTTTAAATGCTGTTAAATACTGCTGATACCAGTGTCAGTCTTCTAAGGTCAACATGTCTTACTAGCCAGGGATTCTTTTAAGGTTTAAGACTTGAGATTTGTAACTAGGATTTGTAATATGAATGTTTATCAGGGAATAGTATCATTAATCATGTATTTTAGTGTATTGTATGAGTAATGTTTGATGTAAAATGGGACTACAACTTTCCATGTGTCAGACCAGAGGAACTTGCCAGGAAGTTGTGTGTACGTGTGTGTGTGTGTGTATGTGTGTGTGTGTGTGTGTGTGTAAATATCTCGTACTTCTTGAGTGAAGGAGTAGACCTTTGGTGTCAGAGAGCTTCTCCCTGGAGGTGACCCTGGTCAGTGGCTCTTGGACCGGCCCTCTCCCTGCCCGCCTGACACACTCTTGAGGGATATGAGGATTGACGCGCCGATGACAGCACCCCGCTCCTCCTGCTTCTCAAATGGCACACGCTCACATCAAGGGCACAAGGTCTTTCCTCACACCAGGCCCACAGTAAGAGCCTTGGCCAGGAGACTAGAGATGCTTCTTTTTCATTGAAGGGAAACAACATTAAAATCCAACCTATCATCTCCATGAGTGACAAAACGATTATTCAGTTTATGATTCTTCAAATGAATGTGTTGGTACAGTTGAACTGGAAACTGAAGTCCACTTCATCTGCTCAAGTTTTGCATTTTTGCAACATCTAAAGGTGCAGTTTGTCTGTCCTCTTAGCCTGATCTTACAGTAACAGCATTCTTTTCTTCTGTCACTCCGACCTTTGAGGCACACTGCAACATGGTCTACCACACAGTTCTTCAGTTTACTGTGGGACAAACAGGCTGTCACTCCTTGACAATTTAAAATGTCACCATCTAGCAGACAGAAAAAGTCTATGGTAACACTTCACCTCCAGATCTCAATTACAGTAAATCTTCCTGTTCCATCCATAGTGGGAATTCATTTTCAAGTCTTTCTGTTTGACGTTAAAAGTATTTAAGATGCTGGGAATATATTTAATTTCTCTCTTAATTGTGTATTCTGTAAGTGACACCATTAATTCGCGTTCTCTGTGTAAACATAAGGTGCCTTAAAGACACTCATTACATTTGCGGCTTTTGGCTAACGGCACATTTCTCATAAATACCTGGTGCAGGACACAAATACTAATACATTTAGTAATCCACGCCTGCAGGAGCAACTCATATTGAATTCAGAGCACAATAGATTTTTAAGGGCTGCTGAGGAGAAAATTGAGAGAACAGAGGAGGAGAGAGAAGAGTGAAGAGAGAGGGAAAGAATGGAGAGAAGAGGAGAGCGAGGGAGAAGAGAGAGTGCAGACTGCTGTAAACGCTCCTCGTGTCTGGTGTAGGACTGGGAAGCAGATGGTGAAGCCACAGGAGGAGAGGAGCTTCTTCTGTTCCCCTCCATGCTTCTCTCTGATAAGGAAACTCTCTTTCTCTCTTTCTCCCTCCCTCTATCTCTTTTTCTCTCTCCCTCTCCACATAGTCTGTGCACACGCAGAAAATATTGAAATTCTAACAGGAACACTGATGCATATCACAATGGATTATTTTAGAAATAAATGCCACTTTCCCCCCACTAAACAGCCAGCAGCTAATCTCTTGCATTGTTAGAATGTAAATGACTGTGTGTGTGTGTGTGTGTGTGTGTGTGTGTATGTGTGTGCGTGTGTGATGCCTGTGCATTTGTGTGTCTGTGGGTTTGTATATTTACTTAGTTATTGCTGGGAGGACATGAATGTAGGCTGAGGGGGCAGCAGGCTGAATGCAGCGGTAGATGTATTCTCCTCTTCTCTCTGTACGTAAGAGTGTGCATCCTACAGCGGACCAAACAGGCAGCTGTACCTGTGTAAGCAGGATGGGCCTTCGAGCCGCGCAGGAGGAGGAGAGAGATGCACCGGCCCGATGAATATTTCATGGTTTCCTCGCGGGGTTCTCCGATTGTCCCCGAGAGCAGGGGAGCGCTGGTTTGTTGACTGTGCGGAACAAAGACGAACCCCGGCTGGAACTGTTCCGCCCGGCCCTCTGGCTCGGGTTACCGCTGTTTATCCGTTCTCGCTGTGCTGGCGTTCCGCGATGACACGCGATCCCTTTTAGGGAGCTGTCAGTCACCGTCCGGGCGCTTTTTACACCCCGAGGCCGGCCGACTGGGGGCCCAGGCGCACCCCAAGAGACACAGGCGCGCAATCGGCTGGAAATCCAGTCCCTTTTTCCCCTTTCCCACTGTCTGCTGGCACTGAGCCACAGACATTGGTTTGACCCCACCATTTCTGCTGCATAATCACTCATTTCTGATACATTATTCCCAATAAACCTTCTCTTCTCCTTTTTAAAGCAGCAAATGGTGAAACGGCATACTGCTGGGAGACTTAAAGCTGCTGTATGGGATTTTCTCTGAGCCCCCCCCAAAAAATGAACGTGAACAGGGGCACATTAGAGAACAGCAGGCAGTGTGACGAGTCTCTCTCTCTTCCTCTCTCCCTCTCTCTCTCTGTACACTCCGGCCTGTCTGTCCGACTGTTGAAGCTGAAGTTGATGAAGCTATCCTTAGCTGTCACACACAATGAGGTCGCACTAAAATGCACACCGGGGGCCAAAATGGCAGCGAGGTCACACACTCCTGTGGAGAAAAAATATGCAGATGGAAGTTGATGTATGAAATTAACCTTTGGTATCTTAACTCCTGTCTGAGCCTTTCTCCCTCCCCCACCTCCCCACCCCACACAAACTCACTCCACACATAGCATACAAATGATCAGACGGCAGCTCTTGCATATTGATTCTTCCGACTTGGGAAATTGTTTCCATTTTCTTCCCATATGCATCCGCAGGGCTCCTACTCTAAATGGCAAATGTCACGGAATATGGCACAAGACAGGACACATCATTTCTCTCTCCTGCAAAGGCTTATGGTGTCGCCAGTACAAAGCAGTCGACTCTATACCTAACTGTGTATTGTGTGTTGGGGACAATGGAGTAATTATGATATTCAAAATGCAATAAAACAAAAGATGGAATAAACAAGAAAAGAAAAACAAAAGAAAAGAAAGAAAAAAAGAGAAAGAAAACAAATCAAAACAAAGAGAGAATGAAGTTGCTGTGAGTCTGGTGCTGGGCTGAATTATGGAGTGTTTGTGTTCTCTGGGCTCTGTGTACAGTACAGGAGCTTCTGTAGGGTGGCTTGTCCATGACCTCTCTAGAATCTTCTCACTCTCAGATTCCCCTTGAGGCAGACAGAGACAAACCGTAATAAAATCACACCACCGAAACCCCAGACCTTCGAATGACATAAACGCATCAACGGGTGACAGAGGCGCCACGCTTGCCAATCAAATCCGGTGACTTTCCACGGGACGGGGGAGAAAGTTTTTACCTCTGAGAGCAGAGAGGTGAGGGGAAGACAAAAGAGAAAGGAAGAGGATAGAGAAGAAGAAGGGAGCGTGGAGGAGAGAAAAGTGAGGGATGGGGAAAGAGATGAAGGGAAGAGTAAAGGACTAGAACTGGAGCACAGTTCCTGATGACGGGTGGAAAGAGAGAGGTGTAGAGGACAGAGAGATGGTGCAGAGGGAGAGAGAGAGAGGGCGTGACTGAGGTGTCCACCCAACTGAGAGTCTCACACAGCCAGACAGCATCACTCACCCATGAGTCACTCTCAGCCTACAAACACACCACACACACATACACACACATCACCACATACTGGATCTGGAGACAGAAATAATCTCCACAGAGTGGAGAGGTCTGATTGAGTGACCCCTATTCTATTCATATTTTTTTTTCTCCTGAAAACACTGTCAAAATGCAATTAGAATTGATTATTTAACTAGATTGCATTTCTCCCAATGTCCTTTACACTGTTATTGGTCAGATGTTCAAAGAAAACAAGCCTCAAACAAAGTAAACGCTCTCAGATTCTCAGTTCTCTCTCTCGTACTGTCATAAGCAAAGGCCAGCCCTATTACATATGCCCCTCTCACCATAAGGAGGTGGTCATGGCGTCCTGCCAGAGAGAAAGTGAATTTAGACTCAATCTCCCAGAATTCCCATTGTGCTGCTCTGCATTGCAGAACATGCACATCAGGGGTGCCTGCTGTAGTTCCTATTTATAGCCCTTTGATGCGGCACACGTGACTCTCCCACACCCCTGCTGCTCACAGCCCGGCCAGAAGAGACACTCATGCAATGGCTACTGTACGAGGCAGTGACCAGGCAACTCACACCACCACGCCGCCACACAGCGAAACAATAACTGAGCACACAGGCGACAGGGCGAAGGATGCTGTCCAGTTATATTTAGCGCTGACTGCCGACTGTACTGTATGTGACACCTCTCTCACACAGGAATATGCACTCTTGAAAAAAAACTGCAGAGATCCAGCACAAGAGTTTGCTCTGATCAACGGGTAAAGTTCAGATGAGGGTTTGTTGTTTTTCGACTGACCGAGCATTAACTCACTGTGAGCCACTCTCCCTGTGTCCTTGTCATATAGCCCCTAACAGACACCCCACACAAACAGTGAATGAGTCTGTCTATATGTCAGTCTATTAATCTGTCCACTCGAGCCAATCGAGTATTATGATACACCTGAGCCTGTATGTGTGTGTTTGTGTGTGGATGTGTGTGTGTATGTGTATGTTTGTTTAACACAGTCTCTGTGAGACTCTATCCTCCTGCGACCACATAGAGCGCCTATTTACAGTAAGGCCTATTGATAGCAGCCAGTGCCGCTGTTTATTTCAATTAGGAGGGAGGAAATAGGGAATCACGTGTAAATCAATGACAACTCTCCACAGCATTGAGCCAGAGAGAGCCTATTGTTCAGACACCACAGCGATTCAGACACCACAGCACACACAAAGAAGATGGAAATATGAGTTTAGCCCCATTAAGGAAACAATAGACAGGAGGGTTGAATGGACGTGGGGCAGGGACTCCTCATGAGTAAAACCACAGCTGTCTTTGAGTCCTTTATTTACTTTACTATGTGTTTATTTACTCATGGAAGTGGCCCGTCCAGCAGTCACACCAGCTAAAGGCCCTGAGTACACTGACTGCACCACCAGAGATGTAACAGCGCAGGTGAATGCCTTATATATTAGTAAGAACATTCACTTCTCTCTTTCTCTCTCTCCTTTCTCTCTTTCTCTCTCTCCTCTCTGTTTGTGATCACCGTGAGAGTTTGTCATCTGTTCCCAGGGTGGCCATCTGAAATACACGATAGGAGGCATGACACACTCTCTTACACTCTCTCTCTCGCTCTGCCTCTATCTGTCACACACACACACACACACGCATGCACGCACATACACACACACACACGCTACCACCACCAATAAACAACACTCACCAAACAACATAGCGGCCAGGGCTCCGACCACAGTAATCCACACTCTCCTTGGTGGAGGGGGAGGAGGAGGAGGAGGAAGGGGAGGGGGGTATTTGGGAGAGGAAGATCATATCTCAGATCTCATAAATCTCTTTATAAATAGCATCAAGGCAACAGCTAATGAACGCTCCAAATGGCGCAGGCGGTTTAGAGTTTTATATTGATAAGCACAAGATGTGGTGTTGAAAGGAAGACTGGTAATGACAGGAACGCTGACGCTTTTAGTTACGGAGCTGACCAAACACCTGCAAGTCATACAGACCACAAACAAACAGCTACAACTTTTCACATGTAGCCAAAACGTTTTCCTAACGCTGGGATAGAAACATGTGCGTCTGCCACAGGCATTCATTTATTTTATCACAACTTAGCTTTATTTTTGGAACTGTCGCATAAAGTTGCCGAAACATACACAGAGAATTTAGGATCTCAGCGTTTTGAGCGTTGAGAGCGATCACTGCCATCTTCACACAGCCTCCGCAACACAAGCACGCTGATGTGGGAGCGGAGAGCACCCTTCTCCCCGTCATTAGAATCACAGTCACACCATATTGCAACAAGCTCACAATCATTATCTCCAGGAAATTCTCTCTTCTCCTCCTTCACTCTCTCCTTCTCTCTCTCCCTCTCTATATCGCTCTCTTTTCTAACATTAGTGCACATTCTTTCCACCACCCCCCCCCCCTTCTCCACCCTCTCTGTCGGTACCATATATTCCCAAAAGACTATTAGCCTGCCCGTGATTTTTACTCCTCTCTCCTCTGTGCAATTAGCCCCTTGATTGAATATTGAGGCGATGAAGACGAATGAGCCTGCTCGGCCAGTGCGCTTCCGCTGGCGCCATTACTCAGGCTGTGTGTGTGTGTGTGTGTGTGTGTGTGTGTGTGTGTGCTCGGACTGTGGCCCACACATCACACACTGCAGCCCAGAGCTGTACGGACGGGGGTCAGGGTTGCGGTTGCCAAACCCACCTCAGCACTCCCAAGCCAAACTCAGACATACAGTAAGTATCCAGCGGGCAGGGTCCTGAACATTCACTCAGTCACACACACACGCCAGAATGTTCTTTGTTGCTGAGAGTCAGATCTCTAGCGTCTTTGTGTTCCCACTGAGGACATTTCACCTTGGGAGACATTTTTGGACGTGTGTTGTTATCCATGATCTAATGCTGGGGTGGCTGGACAGTGGGACTCTCATGTGACTCATTTGAATCGAGTTTCACATTCTACACAGTGAGCATAACATAAACAAATGCTTTTAATGAGACTATAAGTGTTTTTCTTTCCAGATTTTTCTGCTGAGCCGTGTGTTTATTGGCATATAGAGTGCGATGTGACATGTCCAGACAGAGACAGTGTTTTAAGAGAGCTTGTCTCCGCCTCCACGCATCCATGTCCGCCCATGTCAATGACATAATCATTTCCTCCATGAGGACAATGAAGATCTATTTATCTATCTGGTAGCAAACACACACACACATTCACACTCTCACACACACACACACTCACAACAGTCCACTAGGCCTATAGAGAGGGGCGTTGGGTGACGGATAAAGATCTCTGAGTGGAACACACTGATTGATGTTCTTCAACATCCCCAAGAAAGGAAAGGGGGGTAAAAACAGAGAGAAAACGATTATGGATTGCCACATCGATTTTGTCCGGGCGATGGCCGTAGCTGGACGTATCGAGTCTCAGAAGGAAGGGGATGGGAAAGGCTGTGGATGATTTCTCACTTTCACTCAATATATTTCTGCTCCCACGTTCCGACTCTGCATCAGCAGGGGACGAATATGACACAGAGGCCCTTTCCCTGCTCTGCGAGGCTTTTTGGAACAGACCGGCGGCCAGTCCACAGGTAGCGCTCACTTTAGCCATCGCTCAGTGGCCCAGTGGGGAGGGCTATCGACTAGCTTCTGATCTGACACAGGCAGACTCTCTGTGAAGACACTTTAGTCCCACACACACACACACACACACACACACACACACACACACACACACATGCACTTACACAGCCAGGATCTACACACAGTGCCTTAACCAACAAAAGGTCTCCTTTATAAATGATTCTCTCTCAAGCACATAACAACTTCAATAAGCAAAGAGTACAAAGCTCCTGAAGCACGCCCGGTCCGGCCCACAGAAGCCTGTCATTGTCTTCATATTAAACAGAGCATTTACACACAGCAGTCTGCTGAAGGCTGTCACCAAGGCCCTGCATAGCACAACACCACAACACAGCGGAATCATCTTCTCTCTTGAAGGAAGCCCAAAACAATGCTCACTATTGCCCAGCTATCTGTCTTCCATTGGCTTCTCCACAATCCTCTTTGGAAATAACAAATGCATAAGAAGAAACAAAAAAACTATCAAATCTGTGAGCTTGAGATACGACTCTGCTATAGCTTAATACCCTTATGTAAACCTTCCACAATCAAACGGAAACAAGGAGGGACGTGGCACCACCATGGGAACAATACAAACAGTGCCGGATCCTCTGCGCTGATATTAGACAATGCACCCCCCTCTGATTGGCTGCATTTTTTTTCTTTCATGGCACATGCAATCCATCTTTTTTTTGATTCCCTCATTTTATTTCCTGTAAAAAAGTGATTTAGACCCTGACCTGGGAGACTGCTTTTGATAACTCATTCTCGTCCTCCCACACACCCTCAGCCTCTCTCCACACACACACACACATACACACACACACACCCTCGGAGCCTTGGCTTCCCCCTCTGATCTGCGCTCTAAAGCTGCAGCTTCGGTAAACAAATAAAAAGCACAAATACAAAGAGGGGGAAAAAACTAGAGAAATCTCCACAAAAGCCTCAATTTTTCTATCTAAAAATATGCCACTGACACAAATAATATTTTAGCCTACGAGTGGAAGGCAAACACATCAGACTGGAAAACTGTGCACACACACACACACACACACACACATGCATACTTACACACACACACATACTTACACACACAAGCACACAGGTTCTGATAATCACCCAATCCCAGTCAGGCTGGTAGGAAGTGATACGCAAACTGGGTTTAAATGAGTTCAAAGTGGGTGACTTCACACCCTTATAGTTAAATAATAATAGACTTTTAAAATCCATAGAAGAAAAAGTTGTGTCTCCCACAATAACAAATCAGGAAATGTATTTCAAATAATGAAACTAATGAAATGAGTGTGTGTGGGTGACAGGAGGGGGGCAGAGATGGTTGTTTTGAGAGCTGTGTGTGTGTGTGTGTGTGTGTGTGTGTGTGAGTCAGCTAGCCATCTCTGGTGAGCACTTGAGCTCCTGGTTGTTTTTAAAGAGCGCATATAGCCACAGCTCTGCACAGCGGGGTCCAGTCACCACCCCCTCTCCTCTCCTCCTCTCTCCTCCTCCCCTCCCTTCTCTTCTCTTCTTTTCTCTGCACCGCATCCACTGATGGCTGTTTAGGCAGCGCCTTATTTTCCCATAGGTTTAATTACCAGAAGTTGCATTATAGCAAAATAATATTGCCTGCTTCAAACTCAGAGCACAGATGTTGGAGGCATACTACATGAGTGGGACAGGGGATAATGTTTCTAAAGGTTCAAACTCCAGCACATCTGTTGGCAACATCTGTATTGGTGCTGCTACGCCACCACCCCCACCACCACCATCCACAAGCAGCCATAAGGAGTCCTGCTGAGACGTCCCTCACTGCCGGCCTTTGCTGGCACCTCCACCATTTGTTTCTGCTTCTTGTGCATATAACGCCCTGCCAAACACAGCAACCACAGTCTGCCAGGGATTCACACGGTATGATTTTAAAATAAAGAAAGAAAGAAACAAACGTCGCCAGTTGCCCCCCGTCTCTCATTTTGGCAAGTTGGCATCATCAGCTGGCATATCAAGGGTAGGGATGATTAGCGCACAACTTCCTCAGTCCTCACCAGCGCCATTATCAGCTCTGCTAGTGACCCAGTGGAAAGCAGGTGGTAAATACTGCACGCTTCATAAAGCAGACTTGAAAGGGATGCAATGCAACTTCCTGAAGATCTGCTGATGAAAGGAGACATTTGAGGACCACAGACCCCCTGCGACAGCAGCCAGTTCCAGGCCGGGCATGCAGGTCTGTGTGGCCAGGCGGGGGTGTGGAGAGTGGGGGAGAGATGAGGCTGAGAGGGCTGAAGGAGCTCCTCTAATGAACTAGACTTGGCCCTCATTATGGAGACGGGTGAGTGTCACCTCCTCTAATCTCCTCTAAAGAGCCAGTCTTCTTACACGGTCCTCTCTGCAATACATTGTACATTGTGTACATTGTGTGTGTGTGTGTGTGTGTGTTTGGGGAGGGCACTGTTATATCCCTCCCTTATGGTTAATGACCCTGCTGCCCAACATACTCAGGAAAGCTCACACACCAGACCAGTCTCACACCAGACACCAGGTCTCCCCTGTGAACCGCCTGATAGTCCACACCACCCTCACACACACACAGAGGCTATAAAAGATAGAGGGACAGAGAGGAGGAGGAAGAGGAGAGAGAGAGCAAATAAAAGGAGGATGTAAGATGAAGTAGAAATAAATAGGGAAATATAACAAGTGGATGATGACTAATTGGAAGGGAAAAGTGGACAACAAAAAGAGGGGGATGAACAGAGGTGACATGAGAGGAGAACAAGGGAACAGGGGAAGGAGGAGGGATGAAGAAGAGGAAGTGGAGAAAAGAGGAGAGGAGGAGGAGAAGGGAAGAGAGGAGGCAGAGTGTGTGGTGCAGCATGAATGTTTAATGCTGGGGGTGAGGGCAGGGATGCTGGCTATCTGATGGGGAAGGTCAGCAGCACAGCGGAAGCAGCATGGGGGACAGGGGACTGCAGATGACAGGGAGAGCTTCATGGGACAGCTCAGGCCTGTCACACACTCCTGTTGTAGGGTGTGTGTGTGTGTGTATTTATGTTTGTGTGGGAACAATACACTAAATGTGGTACCTGTGTCAGTCTGACATCCAAAAGACTAACAAAAAACACACATATTACACACACACACACACACACACACACATGCTTGCACACACACATATATGTGCATGCATGCCCATCCAGACATTGTTCTGATCTGCAGACAGGCTGCTGTTGTCAAAAGCGAGTGTAACACTAGCTGTAATTGGTGTCATCCGAGTGGGCAGCCTGGACATCTGGGTGTCTGTTGGAGTGCGAGTCTCTCCTGGAACATCTATTTTAAACCAGAAACAGCAGCAGCTTCACAGCAGCCCCCACTTAGAATATCCATGCAGGCAGAGTTTGCGGTCAATAATTGTCTCTCTCATACCACTGCTGTAGGGTGAATATCCTATATTACGGAATACATCAGGAATAAATGGGAATGAGCATATGGTAAGTTCTGTTTATTAAAGAGGAAAAACCTAGCGTTCGATATCACCGTCTGCAGGAAAGGCCTGGAATATGAATAGGAGTGACAGACTGTTCAGTGACCGTGAGTACTTTATATGGAAGCTCTATGGATGCACCTATGAATATGATAAGTCAAAATAATCCAGTATGGGTGTATCTCTGGCACCTTGCTGAGGCCGTGTGTATGTGTGTGTGTGTGTGTGCGTGTGTGTGTTTGAGGGAAAAGTGAAGATCCTGGGAAGTGTCTAGAAAGTGACAGTGCAGAGCGCTGCAGGATCTGCAGGCTGCGTCTGTGCTGTGTACCCTTGAATAACACCTTATTTATGCACACACACACACACACACACACACACACACACACACATCAAAACACTCCAGTACACTCCACATGGGTGTGTATGTGTATACACTGACATTGATACAAATCCACAACAGCACACGCTCGCGCATACACTCACACACACACTTTTCCTGAACAAACTATACATATGCATGCTGAAGCGTGCATGGCTTTTGAGGTTATGTGGTGGTGTTCACAATGCTTTAGCAGCTTTTCCATCCCAACACAAATGCACGTGTGCGCACATACACACACACGTGCTAACACACACAAACACACACATACACCCACACACACAAAACCCAGCAGCAGGATGTCTGACACATATTCTCGGTCACTTGTGTCCCCATATATGAGTATGGATGCAGAAAGCAAAGCGACGCACGGGCAGGTTTCTCTGTGCTCTGGCGGGGAGCTGTCGGTCGTTAGGGAGAGGAATAGAAGCTCAGCCAGGGACAGACAGAGTTTGATGAAGAGGAGCCACGCCGGTTATTCTTCCAGAATACACCCAGCCCATTCACACACACACACACACACACACAAACTCTGCCTGCTGTTGCACTTAGTCCTGCAGCCTTTTAACCCACTCGCAGTGTTTTAATTAAGAAGCGGATTAAATTAGCATTTAATCTGCATGTCACCTGATGTAATGAATGTCATTTACAATTACTGGAATCACAGAAAAACGGCAGTGGGATTTGTCGTCCTCCGCTGTGCTGCTTCTGCCGAGCCGGGAGCTGGAGGAGCCACTGCCACATGCAGTCCATCCTGAGCTCTGCTTTTGTGGGGTAATGCCTTGTAAAATTGATTTGTTTTTGATACTCCATGTGAGATTAGAGATTCTGCCAGATTTTAATGGGAAATGATTTATAAGCAAAACAGAGGAGGCGTGGGCACAGGTAGCCGACTCCGCCGCGCAGACCACGGGCATCGGGGATGTGTGTCATGGTATGCTGAAACACTGCTATTGTGCTTGACGCACTTGGGGAACATGCGAATTTGAAAGCTATTCTAATTGAATTAAGTGTAATGCAATTTCATAGCATCTGCTGAACAGACAAAAGATATTCCTATTCCCAGCTCCTTTGGCTGCTCTGAATAGACTATCCACGCCGTATTTACTCTGTGATGATGATCCTTGTCAGTGCAAATTCAATTATGGAGTCAAAGCCTAAGCTCTATACCATTAATCTTGTAATCCTCGAGATACTCTTAACGCACAGATTACAGTAAAGCACAGCTTTCCACATTAACTCTCTCCCCCCCATCAGGAGTCCAGTCTTAAGATCAGTGCACTTTATTATGAACTACAGTACATCATATGACTCAAATCTACATCCTATCCACTGCACATTACATTTTACTGGCATCCACAACTGCATCCTAAACAGTGGGTTTGTGTTGCTGGTTAGAAGATTAAATGAACACATTAGTGGGAGTTTATGACATCACACATGATGGGAGCTGAGGCCGTCTCCGTCCACGGGCGTCACCAGAGGAGCTGAAGTGCTGACACGGCCCTTCTGCCTGTCCTGTGGCCGCTTAATGGAAGGGGCCAATTAGCCTCGCCTGCCCTTTTTTTTCCACGCAGGCAATCTGGGGGGACACCTCTGTGGGCCTACAAGGCTGAGTGAGGCCCCAAGGCAGCCGGTAGAATTACCGCCTGCCTCAGCCTTTGTTTCAAACACGCGATTAAAAGCTGCAAACAAGGCAACTTTCTTTTTTCTCTTCTCCTCCTCTCCCTGTTTCTGTCTCTCTCTCTCTCTCTCCTCTGCAGTCTGAGTGGAT
>JAIFZK010000007.1:3567500-3572500 GCA_027481765.1 Tenualosa thibaudeaui | reverse complement strand
TGTGTGTGTGTGTGTGCGCACGCTATACTCTAGTGGGACACCCCGTGAGGTGAGGTCTTGTGGGTTAGCAGTAGCAGCAGTAGCGGCAGTAGTGGCAGCAGGAGGAGCAGCAGTGTGTGCTCGTGGCTTGGCTCTGCTCCCCTCTGTGGGGACGAGGGGCTGTGTGCAGCGCAGCTCCGCTCTCCTCTCCTTGGCTCTGCTCTGCGCTGTGCGGTGCGGTGCAGCGCTCCAGAGGAGATGTTAAATGACTATTATATCAAAAGGGACACGTTGTTCTTGGCTATGATGGGAATAAAGAGAAATAGAAAGCCTTTCATTAGCCCAGGGTTTACTGCTGCTGGGGCCGTGTGGGGAAGGGTGTGGGGGGGCCAGTAGTGCGCACACACAGATTCAACCAGGGGCTCGTGCGCATGTGTGTGTGTGTGTGTGTGAGAGAGAGAGAGAGAGAGAGAGAAAGCAGCTCTCTGTGGGAGATTAATGCACTGCATTGGAAGCAGTGTCTTCTGAAGGACACTTGAGGCTGAATGGAGAGACTTCCGGAGTGCTTCCTGCCGAGCCGACGAAACGGGCCGAGCATTAAGTAGCTGCGGATCAGAGGAGGGAATTCTGCCCTCTGCGCTTTGAGAGTGTCACACGGGGGCTTGGACGAGCCGTGCTCTCCGTCTGACAGGGATCTCGATGCTCCGGTCTTTAGTCGTGAATCCCACCACGGTAATTAACTCATTTTCTTTTTTTTCTTTTTTTTTTTACTTTAACATCCAGACGGCGAACCGGAAATTTCAGGCTCCTTCTCTTGCTCCCGGTGGAGGGCAGCCTGTGAGGTAATGGAGAAAAGTGGGGCCTTAACCCTGCCTGTCAGCTGGAGGCGTTATTTAGCACAGGCATGTGGTGGATGGCTATAAGCAGAGGCCAGAGGCTGGCTGAGGGGGCCTGAGAAAGGCTGGAGGTTGGGATACAGAGGCAGGCCTGGGGCACACACACGTCCTATGGGAGCTACACTCATGCACAGTGCCTGGGGTTATTCTGATAGTTAGATCCCTACATATATTCTGACACTATCACACATACAAAAATACACACACATACGCACGCACACACACACACAGACACACACTCAAGCACACACACACATACACAAACAGAGAGACAGTCTCTCTGTGTTTCCTTTCTCTCTCACACACAGACCTACAGAATGAAAATAAATTAAAATATCTCCTTTTTGCATTGGGATTTATTACAGTCCTGTCATCAAAATAAACATCATTTTTTTAGTTGCTAATTTGTCACTCGTAGTGCACAACTGTTCATCTGCAGGAGGCCAGAGCCAACTCGGAGCGAGAGCCACGGGGTATTCAGAGCTCCGTAGACACTCCAGACTGACAGTGAGTAATATTGCAGGAGAGAGGGAACACAAAAGTTTTTCATCCGCAGACGAAAAAACAAAAATGAGTTCTGGGGGAACAACAAACCACCACTGATTGAGAAAGCAGGAGACAGCCTACAAATAACTGCTGTAAACAGCCTTTGCCTGTTGGCAGCCAAAGTGCAGTAACACACACACACACACACACACACACACAGACATACCCAAAGGAATAGAACCAAAACCTCATTCTGAATAACATAATCACACCATAAGCAACATTACTTGCTACAATTACATTTGCTAATGCTATAAAAAATAAATTGAATGCTTTTAAAAGCTAGGCGGGACTTAATTAAAAATATAGACTCACACACACACACACACACACACACACACACACACATACACTCACACACAAACATACACACACACACACATACACACACACATACACACGCACACACACACACACACACACACAAACTAGCACTGGGGAGAAGGCAGTGGTCCAGTAGGGTGGCTGTCCAGAGAGTCGCAGGCGAGCATCCTGTCGATATGAAAAGATAAAATAGACAGTGTACCCACCAGGGCATCCTAGATACTACAGAATAATAGCAAGGCCCCCCCACCCCTCTCTCTCTCTGGAGTCGCATTCCTCTATCACAGGCTGGGTGTTTATTTTCATTTATCAGCCGGTGCTTCACCAGAGACCCCAAATGTGCACACTCTGCAGTAAGTGTGCTGTGCGCTGCTGGGGGATATTAGGAGGAGGATGCGCACACAACACTGGAGATGCTTGATTGTAAATTTACCAAAGGCCTTTGAGTGGGAGCACTGCTGTTTAAATAAAGCCCACTGCGACTCAGAGACTAATAACATGCGTGCGCAAACACCCAGATATGTGTGCAGGCACACATACACACATGCACACACATACACACACCAGCATGTTCCCACATAAATGCACAAAAAAAAAATTAATTAAATAAAAATAGGAAGAATATTAGTAGAAAATTAATTATTATTCATTCCTGCTTTAAACGTAGCTTACTGTATGCTTTTTAAGCACATAATACATATACGTATATGTATTTGTTAACAAAATCCTATAAAATGTGCATGCCAAGAGGCATCTGCTATATTAGCCAGGCTGTTGTGATGAATGCTAAACAGATTTCTCTCTCCTTTGCTCACGTGACTGACGCAACCAGTTTCACTGACCCCCCGCACTCACACCATTACGGCTCCTGCATGCCAAAACAACATCCTCGCCTGACCTCTAACCCCTGTGACATCACTGCTCACCACAGCTCTTGATGGACAGAATGCAAATGAGCCAGGTGTGTCTTATTGATATGGACATGCGTGTGTGCCGGCTGAATATCTATGAGGGGCTGGCCAGGCGGGAGAGCGCTCAGTGGCCCCTGCATTGGGGCCTGTTTGAATAAAGGCCGTTTAAAGCAGGACATTAACCTAGCCCAGATGCTGCCACTGACCTCTTCATCGCTCACCTCATCCCCCTCTCTCTGTGTGAAAGAGTGTGTACGGATGAGTGTGTGCTGGTGCCCAAGAAAAACTTGATCATGATCTTCTACACCATAACTAAACCCTATAACACACACACACATACATACACACTCACATATATCAAACTCCAAAAAATTAAGTGACCTTCTGCCTTCAGCCATCTGCAACTATGTTCCATCTCCAATTCATGGTGTGGTGGTCATAAATAGAGGAGGGCCCTGCTGTAGGTGGTGGGGGTAACGCTAGGGAGGGTTCTATAGACCTGCTCCCCGCTCTACTCCACACTGCAGCACTGCTCCCATCCCTGCAGCTAGGAGTCCTACAGCTGTGTTCCCCAGATGGTCACACAGTAACTACTGAATTACCACTGTGTTGTTTATTCTTGTATGATAAAAAAATACTATATACACTAACTAACTACCAGTTATGTTTACTTTCATCCGATGGTTTCTTCATTTATGTATTTCTTATTTTCTATTTTAATGCTCTTTCGGTTTTTGCATTACAATTTCGTCTGTTGCACAGATGAGGCATTGTCGTCTGGACTAAATATGCTCATGCAGTCCTGTTATGCCTCGTCTCCTTCTCATAAAGCGTTTTAATTTTGAGTCCTTATTTAGCCGCTCTTGTTAATCCTCTGTAAAACTTTCACGGGACTAGGCAGAGCTGTCATAAAACTCCGTTTCGAGTGTAACCAGTGAAATCATCTAAATTTCGCGTCGTCCCGCGTTTATTAAATGTTTCACTAGGAAAAAGTCTTCTTCCGTTTAGCGCCATTACAGTTTTTTTTCATAAGCAGGTCTTTGCAGCATCGCCATTAATTGTGTTTCTATTTTGCGCAGTTAATTTCACACTGTTAAGCGCCGCGCAGAAATCACACGACTGCCTGCGTAATTACAGAGTCGAAATGAGCTGGACAAATCGATGTGCCGCGAACGGGTATTACTGGCGGGCCTCCGCCGTGGGCATGAGGAGGCGAGACGAGTATGAACTATGAGCCGCAGACGGAGGAGCAATCACGGACAAACCCATCCAGTTCAAACTGACTACGCTCGAGCGCAAACAACAGACTCGCTGTCATTTTTAATGCCCCCACAAAGAAAGTCAGACAGACATTTCTTCTGATATCAAAGTGTGTTGCACTTGACCGCTGGAGAAGGAAGCATGCGGCAGATAGCAGAATGTGCACTTTAGATAAACCCAGCTAATTGGAAAAGAAACATGCAAACAATGTCTAGTTGAAATTGTAACTGCATATTATGGAAATCTGAATATCCAGTAAAGATCACAAGACAGCACTGTGCCTTGGGGACATTAGGCATCCAGTAAATTAGAGTAGCATAATTTACCACTCCCATTTAGAGTCATACAATTCATTTCAGTGAGTTCTGACCATCATTGCCATTTACTGAACAGATCTCACATCTGCTTCTGTCTGATCTCATCACAGACACAGACACTCTTCTACTCTGTATCTGTTCCAGTTGGTTGTGTGTATGGAGGCTCAGGCATTAGTGTATGAACACAGGGTTAGACTCTTGGTTTAGATTCTATCAGCCCCATGAGAGAAAAAGAGAAAGAAAGAGAGAAGTACACAAAGAAAAGTGGAGAGAGGGTGGAAAACAGACAAGTTTTACCATTACAACCTCTCAGTTAGAGTCATTACATTACAGAGTCATATGGAGCATGAATCTGTAATATGAATACCTAGGCCCTTTACACCGTGCATGTGCACACTATACAGTTTAGACATCATGCACACTATACAGTTTAGACATCATGCACACTATACAGTTTAGACATCATGAGCCTCATGGTTAGCATTAGCCTCATGTGTCCTTTCCCACAGTGTGGTCAGTGTGTTATGAAAGTGTATATGCTGTTTGTGTGTGTGTGTGTGTGCACGTGTGTGTGTGTGTGTGCATGTGTCTGTGTGTGTGTGTGCTTTGTTTTGGTGTGCAAGTGTGTAGGCACGTGTATGAAAGTGGTCAGTGTGCTGATAATAAAGGGGGTGTGTACGTGTGTGTGTGCATGTGTGTTTGTGTGTGTGTGTGTGTGTGTGTGTGTGTGTCTGTGTGAATTTGTGTTGGTGTGCAAGTGTGCAGGC
>JAIFZK010000007.1:3360000-3565000 GCA_027481765.1 Tenualosa thibaudeaui | reverse complement strand
CTGAAATAAATAATCAGTGCAATTTTAGTGATTTTCTTCTAAATAATCCCTTGAATTAAAGTCAGTTTTACATACTGAATAATTTCTGTAACTTCATTTGTCAAATGTATTTATTTAATGTTTCAAAATGTACACTGCTCTACTTGTGCAACATCTAAACACAAAAAGACTCTGCAAAGACTGCAGATTGAATCAAATGACAACTGATCAAATGGATGACCACAGGTAAGACTGCAGAAAAGAAATGACTGAATCTGCCCCCACCCCCTTTTTTTGTTTTGTTTTTGTTGTTGTGGTTTGAAACCATTTGGGCGATATCATCTCATTTGGCTTGACTGCAGCAGTGAGGAGTGGTTGGGGGTCAGTATAGGTCAGGGGGAGCAGTTTATTTCTGTCCTATTTAGTGTGTTTTCTCACTGAGCTCCATTTAAAGTGATGACAGCGGTGGAAAGTGTGTGTGCGTGTGTGTGTGTCTGTGTTTCTGTGTCTGTGCGTATGTCTGTGTGTGTGTGTGTGTTTTATCGCAGCTCCAGTCACTAAACAGCTGCAAACAGTCTCATGCTTTTCCTTCCTCTGGTTGACATTTTCAAGTGGGTGGCACTTGAGGTTGAGAGGCTTGCACTCAGAAGACACCCTAAGTAGCACGCTTAGAGCTGAGCACTGCTAATGCGCACCAATTTATTTCCCTAACAAAACACCCCCTCATCTCTCGCGCTCTCTTTCTGTCACACACACGCATACACAAACACATACACACACACACACCACCTTCTCTCTACTCCCTCTCTCTCTTCCTCACACTCCTCCTCTCCATCTCTCATTCTCTCTCTCCCTCTGTCTGGCTCTTCTCACACTCCATGACTCTCTGCCCTCCCTCCCTCTCTCTCTCTCTCTCTCTCCCTCTATATTCATCTCTCCCTCTCGATCCATCTCCACTTCTCTCTTTTCCTCTGCCTCCTTACCTCTCTCTCTCTCTCTCAGTCTCTCACACAGTGTGCAGTGTTAAATAATTATCCTTGCTGAGGGAGAGAGCAGCATGAGCTTGACAGTCTTGATTATATACAGCAGTACGGCGAGCATGTGTGTGTGCGTGCATGTGTGTGTGTGCCTGTGTGTGTGTGTGCGGGCGAGGGGGAGCGAGGGAGCGTGTGCAGTTCATACGCCCTCGCTTGCATTTTGATTGATGTGAAAGTGTTCCCAGTCGGCTGATAAGCATGGAGCGGAATCCTCATATTAATTTGAAATTATTCTAATTGCAGCCGAGGCAGTGACTGTGTCTGCGCTGCTCCTCTCACTGTCTCTGCCTCACTCACACACACACACACACACACACACACACACACTCATTTGGTTACTCTCCATCAACCCTCTTCTTAATGGTTTCTTTCTTCCGTCCTCATGTTGTCTTTTCTCTCTTTCTTCTGCTTCTCTTGCTCACTCTCTTTTGATTTTCTCCCACCCCACTTCCTCCTCATTCTAAAGGCACTCAAACGAAGACAGAATAGAGAGCACACACACACACACACACACACACACACATCAGACAGAGAGCCCTGTTCCAGAGCTATAGGTCAGGTCATCAGGTCGTCAGGTAGCATCAGCTGTCTCTGAACTATTGGATTTTTGGAGGTGAACAGGGCGACACGTCACACACGAATATGTGTATCGTGCTCATGTGTGTATATGTGTGCTTGTGTGTGTGTGTGTGTGTGTGTGTGTGTAAGGTCAAGTGCCTGTGTCCTTCAATGCTAACATAGAGCAGAGAGCAGCAGTGAGGCGGAGAGCTCTGTCTGAAGGAGACAGACAGAGAGAGGACTGAGAGCAAGTGCACTGTAATAGGCACGGAGGAAAAGAATGACTGAGGGATAAAAAGAGCAGGAGGAATAGGAACCAAATAAAAAGGTGATGGGAGAACAGAAAGGGAAAAAGAGGCACTGCTGACAGTAAGAAAGAGAGAAAGAAAGTAAGAACGAAAGAAAGAAAGTAAGAATGAATGAAAGAAAGAAGGTTCACACCAAACCGAACCCTTTCGCACACACACACACACACACACACACACACACACACACAGCAGCAGCAAAAAGCTCATCTGTCCCAGGGTGGGAGTGTGCCCCAGTGGGTACCCAGAGGGCATAAGGGAAATAATGGAATACCCCAGTGACCCACCCCACCCATGCTCAATCCCCCGCTGGCCTGCCCACCACACCACAGCTGCCAGCCCATGCCAGGGCTCCCGTGCCACTCATCTCTCCCTCTCTCTCTCTCTTCACTTCGCTCCCCCATACACACAGGCACACACATATACACACATACACACATGCTTCACGCCAACCAGAGGCCAAAGCTGTGGGGAACGATCTGAGCTCTCAGGGGCTCTCAAATACTACAGGGAACTACAGATAAGGCTGCAAGAGCTAGTGTGTTTACAAACACACACACAGGACTGAGACCAATGCTTATTCAATTTTTTACACTCACATCTATATCCAAAAATAAAAACAATGATGGCGCTCTAAATCCTTTCAAAAATAACTGAAACATGTTTAGGAATTTAGTGGTTTTTAATCACATATATTTTTTTTATTGTAATCTTATTTTTATTATGCAGTCCTATTAGAAAATGACTATTACATTATCATTAGCCTATAAATCTAGAAACTGAGAATTTTGCTCTTGGTCCAGGTGCTGAGCTACCTGCACTGCACTTCAGCAGGGCTTCAGATGAAGATGAGTTAAGAGTTGTAGTAGCCAGTATAGTGTCATAGCTGCCACACTCACAGCAGACAGCTGCTCTTTTATTATTGTTTTAACACAAGGCAAAGCCTTTGCATAGGAGCCGCCATTGATATAAGACATCTGCTTGGACCCATTGACAGTAATTACAGACATATGTTTCTTTAGAGATGCCTTCAAGTCAGCACAGAGTTAAAACAGAGTAGGGAAAAGAGAGAAGAAGAAAGAAGGATAGAGAGAGAGAGAGAAGGAGTGTCGGCAGACAGGGTGCAGGAGATGGAGAGAGGGAGAGGAATAAATATGGAGAGAGCGATGCAGCATGAGAGTAAGAAAGAGAAAAATATTTTTTTGTGTAGATAAAGGGTAAAAATAACAAGAGGAAGAACAGAAGGACAGAAAATGACAAGGAGAGTTTTTTTCAAAGAGTGAGGGAGAGAGTGAGAGAGAGAGGTGAGTGTATGTGTGTGTGGAAGAGAGAGAGAGGAATGTGAGTGTGTGTGTGAGGAAGAGAGAGAGAGAGAAAGAAAGAGAGAGAGGGGTAAGTGTACGTGTGTGAGAGGAAGAGAGAAAGGAGTGTGAGTGTGTGTTTGAGGAAGAGAGAGAGGAGTGTGAGTGTGAGTGTGTGTGTGAGGAAGAGAGAGAGAGGAGTGTGAGTGTGTGTGTGAGGAAGAGAGAGAGAGGAGTGTGAGTGTGTGTGTGAGGAAGAGAGAGAGAGGAGTGTGAGTGTGTGTGTGAGGAAGAGAGAGAGAGGAGTGTGAGTGTGTGTGTGAGGAAGAGAGAGAGAGGAGTGTGAGTGTGTGTGAGAGGAAGAGAGAGAGGAGTGTGAGTGTTTGTGTGAGGAAGAGAGAGAGAGAGGAACATGAGTTTGTGTGTGAGAGGAAGAGAGAGAGAGGAGTGTGAGTGCATGAGGAAGAGAGGGAGGAGTGTGAGTGTGAGTGTGTGTGTGTCAGGAAGAGAGAGAGAGAGGAATGTGTGTGTGTGTGTGTGTGTGTGTGTAAGGAAGAGGAGTGGAACCGCAGGAGTGCAGACTCATGTTCATGTGCTGAGATAGAAAGAAAGGTGCTGGATTCTGACATGGTTTTCCACACACACACACACACACACACACACACACACACACTGATGAGTATACTTCACCATGACTCTAATTCACATAAATGGAAAATGGAAATGGAAACATGCCGTAAATCGAAAGCAGTTTAGGGGAATTTTCTCTGCTCTGATTTCACTATCCAAATTATTGAAGCATCACACACACACACGCACACTCTCTATACGTGCTCATATAACGAAGCAGTGTGCGTTAGACCATAATCTATAAAAAGTAACCCAGTTTCAGAGGCCTGAGACAATGAACCAATGAACTAGTTCTGCAGTGAATGCTGAACATAACTGTTATATCTATATTCTGCTCTCATAATTACCCAGGCCTGTGTCACATTCTAACACTATGTGTGACCAGCCATGGAGGAGATGGCCTCGGACAGCAGGACACTGCCATTGCAAGAGCTTGGCAGAATTAGGCTGGTTGTGTTTGTCCCTCCTGGGCCACTGTGGAAGGCCTCTCTGTGACTACAGGCGATGGGCTCTTCTTAGCCGCAAACACTGGTGAGGAAGCACTACAGTGAGATCATAGTAGCTCAATGAGGATCAATAGCCCAAGTGAACAGAGGAAAAAACAGATGCATGTATACACACACACATACACACACACACACACACATACGCACACACACATACATTAAATGCTTTTTTAAATGCTTGAACATTGCATTTTTAAAACCTCTTCTTCTTTGTCTGTGGGTGCTTTCTGTTAGTGTCTGTGTATGTGTGGTGCATGCATTGTTTTAAGGTGTGTGTGTGTGTGTGTGTGTGTGTGCCCAATTCCTCCGGGCTCGGGCCTTCCTCCTTTAGGATGCCGCCTCCAACAATGACCTTCCAGAGGGAGTCAGCCAGTGGGTGCTGTGCCTACAGGTCAGCGCCTAATGGGCTTCATTAGAACCCAAATTACAGCTAATTACTATAATACTATTAATAGTGCCTTTATTCACTGCATCTTGCATTAAAGCGGATTAAGAAACCATTCCAGGGAAATTTATAATTAAGTATTTAGAAAATATATTTTATTCAAATTGTGGGGTGAAATTACAAAAAAAATTGCTGTGCTTTAAGAGAGCAAATATAATTGTATTTAACTGTCAATGATGCCTAGTTTCATTTTGGAAAGGGGGGAGGGGGCAATTCTAATTAACTGAACACAAAAATGTGTGAGACTGCACAATGTGCATTTATTGTCATTCTTATTTTGTGGGGTAGCTTCATTATGTTGTTTGGGTTTACTGATATTTTTAGTCCCCTATCTCAGTCTGCTTTAACTAAGAGCCTTCAGCCCACATACTCAATGATGAAATGATAGATTACTTAAGTGTAATGATGCAACTGCATTAAAAAAATGTCCACGTAAGAAATAAAGGAAAATTATTTACAACATAAACAGGTCTGTCTAATTAAAAATGAAGCAAATTAAAAACAAATTCACTCAGGGAAATATAAATATACCTCAGACCTGCTGTGCGTTTCATGAGTGTGCGTGTGTGTGTGACTGCTTTGCAATTCATAGAATGTATCTGTGTGTGTTTGTATTTATGTTTGTGTGTGTGTGTGTGTGTGTGTGTACATGTCCCTGTAGATTCACTGTGCAGAAGGCCATCTCCTCTTCTCACGGGTCATTACAGAGAGGTGTGTATTAAAAATATATATGGCCGAGCAGAGGATATTAACTGTGGGTCGTAAGTAACATGCGCACACAGTCCACACACACACACACACTCACACAACACCACCTACACAAACACACACACACACACACACACAGCACAGCACAGCACAGGGGAGGGGGTCTGAAGAATTCCATCATACCCTGGTTGGCCTGGATGTGTTGTGGTTGTGTCCATGGTGCGGAGTGGTGCGGTGCGCTGCAGAGCAGCCCTGTGGTTCTGCCTGGCCTGGAGTATTTATAAACAGCTGTAACACAGGGGGTGATACATGACGGCAATCTTCTGCTTTTAGATTGTACTGCAGAGTGAAAGACAAATAACCCCAGACAGCCTAACAACCTTGCATCCAGTCCAGACATGACTCAGACAGACCCTGTGCGTGTGTGTGTGTGTGTGTGTGTGTGTGTGTGTGTGTGTGTGTGTGTGTGTGTGTGTGTGTGTGTGCCCGTGCACACACAGACGTGTGCATACATTTGGATTACTGCTAGTGTTGGTAAGAAAGGGGTTATAAGGAAGCAAACCAAAAAACAAAACACAATGCAACAGCAAAACAACAGCAGAAACATGACCAACAAAAATCCCTAAAGGGAGGGAGAGAAGCATCAGTCAGCAGAGAGGCACATGACTAAAGCACCCTGCAAACAGCCCGAGCACACCGCTCGCTTCCTTATTTATTTATTTATTCATATGTTTATTTATATATATTTGTTTGTTTTTTTCTGTTAGTTAGTTCCAGTGGAGTGCTGAAATTAATGTCAGCCGGCAGAAAATAGGCATAGAAAGGTAGAATTCAGCAGTTTCCTGACGGCGGCATTATTTATCAAGCTAACAAGGAGAGTAGGCATCTCCTGCTCCTGCAGCGAGGCCAGCATATGTGGCAGGAAAGGCCAGAGCCGAGCTGCAGCAGCATCACTGGGTGCTACTGTGCATGCCTGTGTGTGTTTAGGAGCATGAAAATGTGTGTGTGTGTGTGTGTGTGTGTGCACGAGCGCTTGCCTGATCTGAACATGGTTTTTACAGTGTGTGCTTCTGCGGATATGAGAATATGAGAATATGTGGCACAACATGTGTGTGTGTGTGTGTCTGTGTGTGTGTCTGCGTGTGTGTCTGTGTATCCATGTTGCACAACACTGATCACAGTTAAACAAGCAATGAAAAAACAAGTGAATGTACAGCAGGTATGTGTATGAGTGTATTTTTGAATATGCTGATCTATGATAGGGACTGTGTGCTGTCAGTTGTTAAATATAGCTAATATATACATATTATTATCATGATTCTTATCAGTATTATTATTATTATCACCTACATTTGTAGATTTACAAAATCAATGGATTTAAATGCAAAACAATACACAGTTCTTACCATTCATTCAGCAGGAGAGCGATATGTCTAGAATTGGACTAAGCCAGGGTGAAAAAGCCTTCCCCTGACAGAACGCTTTCATTCAGAGAGCACTGATATCTGTGTTCCATGACTTCAGGAACCATATACTTGCAAATAAATGAGGTGAAACATTTCCTAGTTTGGGGCCAGCGTCCGTCCATTCACAAGACAAAGGTCAGATGAATTTCCAAAGCACTGTTTGCTTTCATAAGTTAAATATTTGGGAGCTTATTGAGAGAGAGAGTGAGCCAAAATTAATGTTAATATTGGTTCTGTGCTAAGCTATGTTGACTTCTTCATAATATGGGGTATTAGGAGACTGTTTAATTAGACACATGGTAAGAATGCTAACAAGCTAGTGTTGGAGGAAAGGCCAGAGGGAAGAGTCTGTGGGGGGAATGAAAAAGAGGGATTTCTGGGGGAAGGGAGAGAGGGAGAGAGGGAAAGAACGATATCCAAAAGGGAGAAGAACAGAAAGGGGAAGCCGTGGGCAGCAGGAAGAACCGCAGGCAGTTAGCAAGGTGTTTTGGGGAAGAATACTCAGCTTTGAAGTGCCACTAATTAGCACTGCTACTAACCCAAAACCTGACCGATAATACAGAAATAAAGAAATAAAGAAATATGATCATTGTTTGAAACAATCATTGTAGATCATATAGCAAAATTGAATATTTTAATTAATACCCATCCCAAATGAGTCCCCTGCTGTAATATCAATGACCACATAGGTAAACCATACAAATTACTGTACATACTATCCAGACTACTCATGCAATCATCTATAGAGCATTATGGCTCTTCCTCATACATGCTGCTCTCAGTCAGTAAGTAAACAGTGATAGTGCGAGTGGGGCCCGGGCTATGATGCCATGCATGTGGTGCAGAGCGGTGCAGTGTGGGGCGGCATGAGCAGCAGCCAAGGTCCTCTTGGTATAGATGCTAATATTTTGAGCCTTATAGTGCGAGTGGAGCATCTCTAAGCCTGCCTGCTATATATAACCTTGCCTGCCTGCCTGCCTGCCTGCGTCAGCCTCTGGTTTTCAGCACCAGCCAGTGCACAAGGAATAATACACCCGCAGGAAGTCAGACACAGAGGAGTGTGTGTGTGTGTGTGTGTGTGAGTGGGTTTTCTGAGGAACATATGGTGTGTGTGTGTGTGTGTGTGTGTGTGTGTGTGTGTGTGTATGTGTGTGTGTGTGTGTGTGTGTTTGTTTTATTCATGCATGCTTGTATGTTTGTTCTGTTGCCTAAAGCATGTAGCTGTGGGTGTGTGCGCATACTTGCATGTGTTTATGCACACACATCTTTATGCATCTGTCTGTCTATCTACATTGAAAAAATGAATAAACAGAGATGAACTTCACTAAAGTCTATGAATACTCTACTCTATGAATACAAGTCCCTCCTTAGTCCCCAAAGCAGTAGTTCCACCACCCCCGACCACCCCCCATGACTCCTGTGCCACCCCAGCAGTGCAGTTGCCTGGATGGAGTTTCAGTCTGTGCTCCTCGCGGGCCTCCGCTCTGCACGCTCCTGGAGCTGCTGTGCTCCCACCGTGTCCTTCCTCCAGCTGCAGCGCGCCCAAAATAATCTGACCCACCGCCAGGCAGCCACCCCGGCACCACCCTTCCTGGCCCGCCAGCAAGAGAGAGAGAAAGAGAGAGGGACAGAGAAGAGGTAGAGAAAGAAAGAGAGCATGGGAGAGAACGAGGAAGGGTCTGTTCCTGCACTTCACGCCCTCCAGGCACTCCTCCCCGTGCCCCCTGTGCGTCCTCTGGTCTGGTGCTGCCCTGTGCCCTGTGCCCTGCGCCAGGTGCCGTGTGCTGTGTGCCCAGGCTGGCGGTGTGATGAAGCGGCCGCACAGGGAAACATGCTGCACTGGGCCGGCGTCTCAGCTGAGCAGCCTGGCCTTTAGCACGTCACAGTTATATTTATCTCCTCATTTCCCTGTGTGCCACTAAAACAACACAGCCTCACACGTCGCCATATAGGACACGCTCTCTCTCTCTCTCTCTTCTACACACACATACACAACAACACACACACTCGTGCAGACGTACACACAAATGGAAGATATCTAATAAATGAAAGATACACAAATACACATCAGTGTTTAAAGCACAAGTAAATAAAATCAATTTCTAATGGCATACACGTCACCAATTATCCCATACACTAATGTGTCACACACCTGGACACAACACAGATGACTCACACTTAATGAACAGCAATTGTATTTTCACACATGGATAAGTACAGCATTCACACGCACACACATACACACACACACACACACACACACACACACACACACACACACACACAGTAAAGGACATATATATCAGTGCATCCGAAAAATCACATGCGAGACAATCTAAGACGAGTGTATTATCTGTTGACTCCACCCGACTGACTGACCACAGTCTTTAAACAAAGCCCTTGATCTGCAGGCCAGAGGCAGCCTGACACACTGCCTGAGGTGCCACCACAGCTCGATCTACCCCACCCCAACACACCACCCCAGTTCACACACAACCACTAACATCCCCCACCCCCCTGATCACCCACCCCCAAAGCCCATCCTCTGCCTGTGGTCTTTGGGTCAGGCTGGACAGACTGATGAGACTGCTGAAATGTATGCCCTGCACAGGGAACTGGAGATGGGGTCAGAATGGTGAAGGCCAAGCTCAGGCTACTGCCCAGGCCCCTCCTCTCCCTCTGGTCACAGGGACAAGGGAGGAGGGAGGTGGAAAGAGTGTGTGTGTGTCGGTGTATGTGTGTGTATGTGTGTGTGTGTGTGTGTGTGTGTGTGTCGGTGTATGTGTGTGTATGTGTGTGTGTGTGTGTGTGTGCGTGTACGATAGAGAGAGAGAGAGAGCACCTCCAGGACGGAGCTGTGAGTGGCAGCCAATGAGCCGTGCAAAAGGCTTTTCGCCGATCGTCACAACCGATTCGACCCTTGCAGAGTTTTTGCCAAATGGATTGAAAGTGATTTGCTCGCTGATTTAATAATGTGCAGTTCAGTCCGATATGATTCCGACTCTTTGCCCTTCAGCTGAAAGTTATCTTTTGATTTGTTTCGTTTAGAAAAATGACCTTCGTTTCCTCACATGGTGAGTTGAGGGAAACAGAGTGATCATGGTCATTCTGTTTCAAAAAAAGGAGACATCAGCGACATTCAAATTGTGGAAATGGCAAGTATATTTAGAATGTTCCTTCTTTTGGTTATTTGTCTGTGCATTTCTATCTGTCCATCTGTCTGTCTATTTATTCTACTTAGTGTTAACAGCTCCATCATGGATATTTTTTCTTATAAAGAAAACACATTGCTCAGATTGTCTGTCACTTCAGTACAACTGCAGTGCAGCATCTTCTGGTCACCTGCAGTCTACCGCTTCACATATACTAATGACACTAATGAATATACTATGATACAAATTTTTTCTTCTTCTGTTGCATAAACATTCTTCCACACTTTCACACAAACACACACACACACACACACACGCTCACACACATGGTTAGACCCTACCTCTGACTGTGTGGGCCCAAAAGAAGGAGACTCATCTTCATCACAGGTGAAGGAATTTTCGAGATGACCTGACAACATAAAAAATATAAACGGTTAGTCACACATGAAACACAAAAATCAAGAAGTCATGATGCAGCTATTCAGAAAAAAACAAATCCATCAAATCCATATATGCATTTTTTAACAATGGTAAAATTGTAAGGAATGCAAACAAGAAATGCTTTTGTGTTTCAGGTCACATCAAATGGACTGGCAAATTTACAGCATTGGGAATAAACTAAATGCATAACAAATAAGCCATCTGATCTAGCTGGTAGTTTTCAGCCACAGACTTTCCTACACATAAAAATAGACATCTTCATTAAGAGTGTTTGCTTTTAGTGTGTGTTTGCCATTATCTCTTTATCCCCTTTGCATGCAACTCTCTTGAGCAGCAGACTAACTCTCCCAAGACTGCAACAAATTACACAGACTCAAGTTTGCGCTTCTCTCCACACTGGTTTTTGTATCAGCCTCTTTGGCACTGTCCACATGGCAGGTCCCTGGGTGTGTGTGTGTGTCACATTGTATTCAAAAGTTATTGATATAGGGACAGTGACAAGGGAGCCTTCCAAGGGCACTCGAACACCCTCTCCCCGACCAGAGACACTTCTGGCAGAGGAGACGGCTCCAGTCGGAGGGGGTCACGGCCCTTCACCAAGGCGGTGGAGGAAAAAGGGAAGGAGAAAAAGAGGGCAGAGAAAAAGACTTTAGGAGTGCTCTAGAGCAGGTCACCTTGCTTAGCCAGGAGATCAATGTCTCTTTGACTGACTGGCTTAAGAGAGGCAGGGGGGGGGCAGAGAGACAGATAGAGGGAAAAAAAGACAGAGAAAGAAAAGAGAGGGAGAGAGAGAGAGACAGAACAAGAGAAAGCAAGAGGTGTGTGCTCTGCAGCTGAGAAGGTGGCGGGCTGGTGACGAGAGGAGGAGAGGGAGAGGGGTGAAGAGAAGCCTGGGACTGTATGACTGCGGCTGATGGTAAAGCAGGGTAGAGCAGGGTGGGGTGTGGGTGTGTGGGCCAGTGGGGGAGGTGTCGGGTGGAGAGAGTAAATCACCTTGCCAGCTTCATTGAGATGCAGGTATAACACTGACTGGGCTCCTGTCCAATCCTTACAAAACCTCCAGCACATGGCACCTCAGCCCCACTCCTCTCTTCTCCTCTCCTCTTCTCTCCTCTCTGCTCCTCTCTCCCCCCATCTCTCCTTCTCTCTTCTCACCACTCCTTCTCAGCACTGTGTTTTAAAGGGGCTCCTTGGGAGAAGGCAGCAGTGTTTATCTGTTTATTCACCGAATGCTGTGATATTTAAAAATCAGCTTTGAACTGTTGCCCTATGGTTATGCATATGAGGTCTCTCTACTTCTCTCTGTTCCGGTATAAACATACTCTCTTCATCCAAACAACAGCACGGCCCCAGGCATGCTACTGACTTAAATGCCCAGAGAGAAAAACAGAGAGACACAGAAAAAGAGAGAAAGTGTATGTGTGCGTGTGTGTGTGTTGAGGAGGGGGGGACATTTTCCCTCGAATCGTCTTTGAGTATTCTGAGCAGCGAGTGTCATGGCTTTCTAAGACAAATCTGTGTTTATCTCCAGAAAAAATCAAACAAAAGTCATTCGGAGGCCGAGTGACGTTCAGGAAATCAGCTCAGCCTCCAGAGGCTCCATAAAGATGCTGCATCCTCACGCCAACACCCCACCACCACCAACAACAACAACACCAGCATGTGTAGGGTGGGGCCACACTGAGGGGGAAAAAGTTAAATTATTAGCTTTTCAAATAAATGCCACATAACTCAGTTTTACAGAGCAGGCGGTTGGTGTGTGTGTGTGTGTGTGTGTGTGTGTGTGTGTGAGGAGGGCATGGAGGATACGGGGATGGGGGCTGGGGGGATGATAGACGGACTACAGCAGGGACATAAACTGGTCTGATTTAAATCACTTTAAATGTAAATGTTTATCGGTGGGATGCAGATGAGGTGTGAGCTCACAGGACAGAGATTGTTTTCCTCTGAGCAGAGACATCGCTGCTGACGCCCCCACCCCCAGCCTGTGCTGCCGTGGCAACGTCACCTCTCAGCATCCCATGACTCATATCCTAAGACCATACATGCCACCGTTGAGTCCACTGACACAGGGTTTAGAAATAATGCAAAGATTTTAGTAGGCGTACTTTTCTGTCTTTTCGGTATTTGATATCAACTTACTTATTAATAACAATTAGCAAGTTCAAATTGGACAGTATGTTTATATTAGTTTGAAAGACAGAGATAGATAATGATGAGAAACGGACCATTTTCATTGTACATGACAGACAAAAATGGAATGTCATTCTGTTTTATGTTTACAAGCTTCAGGTGAGTTTGTGAAATTGTGGACAAAACTGGAATAAACATCAGATGGAAAAGCACACTCTTGGAAAAGCATACTGTTTTTGTTCCAGACAATCACAGTGTAAGGCACCTATTAAGCAAAACAATTAAACAAATTACTGTAATAATAAATCAATATTTTGAGGAACAAAAAAGAAAGAAAGGGATGTAAAAAATAAAATCAGATAATGACCTTAAAGAACAGCTTCTGTCTGATCTAATTTATTTTATTAGGTTCCAATGTATGCACATGAGTGAAATGTCAATATGCATAAGTTTAAGTGAGATTTGCCCATAGTTGACCTCTAATGCCAAAGACCAATATTCTGACAGAAGACAACTACATTATCTGTAATAACTTAATCATAAAAGATGTGTCCAATGATTAGAGAACATGTGGTGTCGATATTACAGAGACGATTAAATTAAATTAAATACAATATCTTCATCGGGCAAATTGTGTGTTGGGTGTGTGGGTGTGTGTTTCTGTGTGTGTGTGTGTGTGTGTGCACGTGCATATATGTGTGTGTGCTTGTATGTGTGTCCATGGATGTGTGAATGCACATGTGTCTGTGATTATATCTGTGTATTTATGTGAATGCAGGCATATATGTGCAAACAGCACACATGTTTTTCTGAACGTGTGTTTCTGCATGTGTGTGTGTGTGTCTGTCAGATTTGTGTCTGAAATGAAAAGAAGATTATATGAAAATCAAAAGCCTGATTCCTGGTGGAGGAAGGTATTGAGGAAATAAAAGCAAAGGCACATGTGGGATCTCAACACTTCATTTGCACATCTCTGTCTATGGGCCTTGCTACCCCTCAAGGACTCAGTGTAAAAAAAACATGCGCATTTGTGAATCCCCCAAGTCATACCAACCTCTATCATCTTCAAATACAACTCTGCTGCCAAGCATACAAATCAATGCGCTGTAATAAAAGAATCCTTTAAAATGCCTTAAGATGCAAACAGGTATTTTACTGGACAACCAAGAACACTGACTGCTGCCATCTCCAAAAATCTGCACCCTTCAGTCCTGCCATGTAAATCCTTCCCCTTTTTATATATTAAAGTTACTATAAATTATGATTGAGTTGCATATAGCTGGCTGTGAATATAAATCAGTGGCTAACCGAAGAACCTCTTCAGATGAACAGCACTCCCATTTCCTGAAGATATGAGTTGCCTGGGTTTTCAAATCCCTCCATTTTTAACCAAATGATGAAATTACTAATCATTCTGAATCACTGAATCATAATTGTGAGCTAGATGGTATTGTCAACACTGTGGACTGACCACAAAGCAAAGTTGTATCTGATGGGCCTCTCTCTGTAGCCCACCACTGCACGTGTTGGCTAGGTAGCCTACAGTTCTAGGTTATAACACACATGTAATTAACCAGCATGGCATATTGACCTAATCAGATAGGGAAGCCATAAATTACTGCCTACAAGCTCAGTAAAAGCCAGTCTTTCCCCCAGCTGTGGAGAATCACCAATAATTTATCATTTTAAAGGAGCAGAAACAAGGTCTTTTCTCTGCTATTAATCACACGGAAAATCATTTCATTTTCCTCAGAGGCAGACTTGAGCCTGCGCTGCATCCTGCCTTGGCCCTGCTCACACTGGGAGATGCCACAGCCACCGCACCCTGCCTGCTCACTCGGACACACAGCATCACACGGCCTCAAAGAGAGCTTACAGTTCTCCTCGCATTGCTGTAAGCTAGGTATTATCACACACATACAGACACACACAAAGACACAGAGAGAGAGAGAGAGACGACCAGTAATGAAGGGCTGTAAGAGGCCGTTTCTGCAGTAGCAAGCTGTGCCAAACTATCATAAACTGATTATCCATCTCACCATCCATGTTCATAACCTGTCACCCAGCTTGGCTCCGACCGTTATCTCTTGCATCGCATAGTAACTCGATGCAGAGTTCAGCATGTGTATGTATACATTTCGGGTTTCATCATAATGCACTTAAAGGGCAATGTTCATAAACTTAGTTGCAAGGCCGTACAAAAAGCTTGCAACAATTCTTTATGTTGTTTTTATTTTTGTTCCTCCTCTAATCGTGACACCACGGTGCTAAATTAATCATGTATACGCAAATGCTAACGCTTACACACGCAACCAGAACGCTATTGTGTCTGCCGGTCTTTGATGGCTGTTTTCAGGAGGTACAGCTGACAGTGCCGTTATCGTAGGTAACAGACGTTAATTACAAGTTCTGATGGCTAACCTGATAGAGATACCGGTTGGCCATCGGCAAGATAGTTGATTCCACAACAGAGATTGTTGTGATTTAATTACTGTGAAGATTTAGTGATGTGACAATGTTAAATAGAGCGCTGCACAACTTGAAATTATTTTGAAGAAGTTGTAGCTGATATATGTGTGCCTGTATTTCAGAAATATTTAAAAACTTTGTTTTCCATTTAGAAATGGGTCTGTGACAACTCGCGTTTCATTTAAAGCATCCTCTGCTAAATTCTTCAGATCATGTTAACCCAAATTGTGTACTTATTAATTCAGGCCTGGTGATAATAATCTTATATGTTTAAGGGCTCTTGAGTAAACTCACGGGCCTACAGTTTGATGACGCCAGATTTCTCCTACTACACACACTAACGCAATAGAATTGTCGTGCGCATCATTGGGGCCATTTTAAATGAAGGGGAAAGCCAGGCTAAACCTCATTGTTTATTTCTGTGTACCACAACTCGACTTGTCAGCCTATTTTGTCTTTTTATTGATCAAACCTGATGTGGCGTCGTCAAGTGTATTCGCCCTGGTGTAAAGTAAATGACTGAAACACTTTCTTGGCGTAAATATGGACAATCAGCGCAACATAGCATAAAGCGACATTATGTGAACTGCAAATCGCAACAAAAGCGAACACAATCGTAGCCGCAATCAGCCAAAATTTATTTCCTACTTCGACAGAAATCTGTAGGCTATTTATCCCAAAATTTCTCTCTTTAGGCCTACCTAGATTTCACTGGTTACTAGGGCTGTAATTTGCTGCGTAAAACAATTCTTCAGGGCACACAAAGCTGATCTGTAACTTTCCTGAAGTCTACGGGGTGTATTCTCATACATTTAAATATTTGCCTTTTATGAATTATTAACTCGGATTTTAGTTTGACCTGATCACATTTCAAGGAAACACTAGTTTGCTTTTGTGAAGAATTGAACCTTACACTGTCCTGTAGTGTGCAACTGTTTTTGCTAACTCCTGCGCCAGACTTCAGTAGACTCCCGCTTAGATGTGCCTAATATCCCCTTACAGTTTAGCACATTAACTAATAGTTAGCGATGTGGCAATGACATATTATTTAAAATTATAATGTGTTGAAATTGTAATATGCAGCAACAAGTGCGCCGCAACTTTTTTTTCACCGATGAAATCTGCAATCCTTTCTTATACAATATTCGTTTTGGACAAAAGGATAAAGCTGTTTGCAGTAATTATTTTATGCAAATTTCTGAAGTAGTCTATATATATCAGACACACAACCACTGATTAGACTTTAACAAATATATGAGGACAGAACAGTTTTAAATTCTTTTAAATTTATTGATGTGTTCTAGTCATTTCAATTTGTACAGCCAGTGCATCATTACTTGATCGAATTTATGTCCATGATACAACGGTAGTAAAGATAATGCCAATTATTCAGTGATGTGAGTGATGACAATTGATGGAAATTTAAGACATAATATTCTATACAGTAAGATGCTACAGTTTTCCAAATGCTCCAAACACATCCCAGATTCACTGCTAGTGCTTGAGTAAAACTCATATTTTAACACACTCTGTCGAATGGCACTTGGCTCATACGAAATGGTACAAAACTGGCCTCATAAGAACATCAGGACTGTTCCGCGTTTTTGTACATGGGACGAGACGTTAAAGGAGCGCAGCACCTTATTCATATATCTCAATCTGAGTTACTGTACACGTTAAATATTACAATGGAAGCGCCATTCACTTCATGTACCATAACAAAAATCAATTGGCAGTACATGATCAAACATAGTATCGACCAAAGCCTATTTTCCACAAGAACATGAGAGAAGCGCAATTGCTTAAATTGCTGCTTACTTTTTTGACAAGAACAATTTCAGATTCACAGTAAATGTAGTCAATCTGGAGGAGTAATCAATTAAACGTGTCTTCGGAATTACTTTCATCCCATTGAACCATAATCCTTATGCGAGATCCAGTTCTCCTTCTGAGCCACATAACACCACTGAAGTCAAACAACTTTGTACAAAATGGTTGCTCTCACGGTGGGAGAGGATGAAGTCTGGTGAAGACATGGGATAAGGATGTAACACACTTTTTTGAAAGTCCAAAAAAGTGTGAATGCAATAAAAATGAAGTTATGGATGTCATGCTGAAGTCATCCATGAACGTTTATTCGAATATAAAAAGGAAGAAACCGCACATGGCCAGCATGCATGGGTGAAAAATGACATATATTGTCCCTTTATAACAATGTACGCAGTCCATTAAATAAAGTTCATTGGCTCAAGAAGAGACACAACTTGTGTAAAGTGGGGTCAGAATGGGGTTGAATGGCAGTCTCGGTCTTTCCTTTTCTCTACTGTCAAAAGGGAAATAAAGAAATATATATGAGTGCAATATTATTGACGATTTTCGGCAGTTGGTTATCACTTCATCGAAGTCCACAAATAGGCAAACAAATCTCAACTTTTATCTTATAATTTTCAGCAGCCACGACATTGTGAGACAAAATCAGGAGAGAACAGTGAGAGAAGAGAACAGTTGCCTAAACTCTGCCGGTTGGTGAAAAAAAACATTCAAGTGTGGTAAATAAGTGTTTAAGAATGTTTTTATACAAAAGGACTGAGAAATTGGTGTAAACTGGTATGAAAAGGCAAACTGTCTCTTTTCTCTTTCTTAGTGGAGGACTGCTGGACCCCATTCATACAAATCATAAAATAATTAAAAAAAAAAAATATTGACATATGTTTGTCATATCCTAACAACCCCCGTGGGAGAAAGGGGAGAATACCGCGAGTTACTCTAATGGTTTAAACAGTTAAACAGTTTGTCGTTATAGTGCCGAAACTCACATGAAAAACTCCGGAGAAGAGGGGTTGTTGTCACTGCTGGACCCGTTTTCTCTGAAGCCATTGCTGATAAGCTTTTCGTATTTCTCTTTGTAGGCGTCCCTCTCCCGGACCAGCCTGGAGATCTCTTGTTTGAGGTGGTCCACTTGCTGGATGAGCTGAGTCTTCTCTCCCTCTAGGACGTGCCGTTGCTGGACCCGCTTGAAGCGACAGGACTGGGCATAGCCTCTGTTCTTCAGGGTCCGTCGCTTCTGTTTGAGCCGGATCACTTCTTCCTTACTGACCCCCCGTAGCTGCCGATTGAGCTCTCGTACGGACATAGTCACCAACTGTTCGTCCGAAAATCTGTCTTCTATCCGCATATGTTGATGATTTCCTCCCGAGTTGCCGTTGTTTTGGATTCCGGTAGTTTGATGATGTCCCGCGGGGTGGTGGTGATGGTGGTGGTGGTGGTGAGGTCCCCCGTTCTGAGCGGCGGCAGCCGCAATAACGGCGGAAACCACCGCGGCTGCTGATCCCATCTCCTCCCCGGCCATGGTGCCTCCTGCTCCGGCTGCGCCGGTAAATTGCTGCCCTCTAGCATAGCCGTCGAAGGTCTGAAGCTGGTGACTGCTGTTGATGAGCGCCTCCACGGCGTCCTCGGGGCTGAAACCCAAAGCCTCCGGGTTCAGCTGCTGTTGATAACCGGTCATCCAGTAGAAATCCTCCAGGTGTGCCTTCTGCTCGCTCCCGGACCCTGGACTGGGCGCAGAGAAGCTTGGGGAAGGGGGAACTGAGCTGCAAGGCGTGCTCATCGGGGTGGAAGACAGGGATCCCCCGGCGATGAGGCGGCTGCACTGGCTGATGCTGCGATCGGGCTCCACCGGCTCCTTTTTCACTTCAAACTTCATCAGATCGAAGTCATTAACATATTCCATGGCCAGGGGACTGGTGGGCAGGTCGGAGTTGCTCATTGCCAGTTCTGATGCCATCCTTTTGCTGTTGACAGTCCTCCAAAGGGGATGAAGAGCAGCTGTCAAACTGGTCGGGTTCGAAACAGTGAGAGCCAGCTTGATTTCTTTATTTATTTCTTCAGAACCAAAGAAAAGGTTTTTGCGACGGTGATTTATTTTTTAAATTAACGTTTTCTCTCTCACTCTGAGTTCACAGAGTCTTTCGCACAGACGCATTAGAAAAGCGCGTGCGTCTCTCCCGTTCCGTCTCGGCACGCGAATGTCGGCGCGTGAAGATTTCAAACATTTAACACTTCATGGCTTCTTTTTACAACTGCGTAAAATTGAGGAGGTCAACGTGCATGTGATTGGCAAATTGTTGCCTTGTAGAAAAAAACGCAGTCGCGCTTGTAGGAGATTTTTAAAGGCTCACCTCGCAGATGAGTTTAAAAGCATTGCTGAGTTTTATAGCTGCCCTGACGTCAGGCTTGAAATGGGAAATTGACTCGGACTCGTAGCCAATAGGCGTGCTCAAACCAGAGCTAATTAACATAGTAAACTTTTCTGGACTGACAGGGGTTTGCTACACACTGACAACACGATCTGTGCCATCTACCACTTTCCTCCCCGACTTTTCAAAGAAATTACTTTAAATTTTATTTTTCTTCTGAAAAGAAAGCACGTGTTTTACACTCTCTCGATGCGACGAAATTCAGCAGAAATCTACAGGAAGCTTGTATTAAGATAGCGGACCATTGAAAACAAAACTACATTACATTACATTACACGTACATTTTTGTTGTTTGTTAATTAAGAGGTTCATTCAATGCCGTCTGTATGTAAATTGTAGATTGTGGATTGCGCAATGTTGAGCACAGTTTCTCACCTTTGTGACTATCTGAATGTTATGTGCATGAACCCGTGAGAAAGTTCCAATAAGATACCCATTTCATATACATTTTCGGCAAATTGTAAGCAACACGGTCTTAAAGCATTTGTTGGCGCACACCAATGTTAAGTTAAGAAGAAATATATAAGTTTGCACAGTAATGCCAACTTGAGGGAGCTCAAAGTGATTGTGATTATCTATTCAAGCTCATACTATTTGATTTGGCATTATGAATGTAATTTTCTCCTGTGACAAACCTTTAGTTGAGAAAAACTGTCCAACGTGTCTGCATGTATTCAAAACTCAACAGTGCCACCTTTCGGCCATACGCCCTCAAGTCCACTCTGGGTCATTCCTCTGTCCGCCGGGTAAACAAATGCTGATTGTCTGTCTTCTGAGGCTTGATCATTCTTTTGTTTTGATTGCTTTGCGTTTGATTCATATAATTTCCCCTTTGTGTTGCACTGTATATAGTAAGCAACCGTGTTTTGTACGCATTATTAGCCTAAACAGCCAACAATTAAATGCTGCTCTTGAGTACACATTTGATGATCTGCTGGTATGTTTTAGTACCCGGAGTAGCATATAAGTATGTCACTCTAGTTTATTTCAATTTGGTGGGAACCAACAGTAGGTAATGAACACAACGTTGTGTCCCACTGTCCCCCACAGCACTGCGTTATAAGCGCACATCATAAAGAGAAGCTATCCCCACAGGAGACTCTGGAACGTCGGAGCGCTCTCTGCGGAAGTACCGCGATGGGAGGCCGCGCAAAGTACAAAGCCGCCAGCCTGAAAATAAAAAATAATAATCCTTGGTCCCCTAGAGCATAAGTGAGAGTAAATATTCTCTTGGTCTCAGTTACTGTTCTTGGGGACTTGATCTGGGAGAACAAACACATTATTTTATTAATTAGACCACCAAACAAAAAATCTTCAGAGGCCTTTCATGAAATCTAAATAAATATTGAAGATCCGTCCCTGCTGGCTGTGCCTCAACAGAGCGTTCAACATTAAAAATAATAAGGCTTTCGTTTGTGTGTTTGTGTGTGTTTTCTGTTGGCCATTGTCACAGCATTGTCAGAGATCATTCATACAGACCTATTGAATATTCTTTATGTATTTAGAAACAGTCTTTTAATTCCACCCAAAAATCAAAAGATGAATAGTGAGACGTGAACATTGACGTAATTTGTTTAATATTCCATATTTTCAATTTTGTTGTCAATGATTTAACCAAGTCTGAATTTCTGATTATTTAAATAATATTGAATTAAATATGGAATTATAACTTATCCTCATGCCATAACCCATCAGGTCACCATTCTCCATATACCTATTTGATTCTTTATTTCTGTCATTTTAGAAATATTTACCTTAATGACTTTGCATTGTGCATAAGTTATTGATAGGCTCAAATGATGACAAAATAATTGCAATAATTCTGAATGAATTTTCACAGCACTTATACTACACAGCACAATATACATCGCACCCCCATCTGAAACTTGTCTCAAAGATTGTAGACATTAAACAGAGGCTGCAGTGTCATAGCTGCCCTCACTGCCATAGATCAGATGCTCCAGCCTGCCCAATAGAACAGCATGCATTTCATACAGGTCTACACTCAAGCACCTCTTTTACTGGGATTCCTCAGTGAGGGCCAGGCCTTTATTTCCGTCTTTGGCCTCTCTCAATTACATTACACAGGGCCTGAGAGTGGATGCATTGACAGTGCCATCTGTACATAAATGCAACCAGCAGCACTCGTTAGTGTATTTGGCTTTGTTATTTACTTTAGTACATTAGTCCATGCATTCCATTCTATCCTGAGTATATTTCAGTTCCTCTTTGCCAAGTATATATGATTATCCACTGTTTTTGTATCTGATTCAGTGGGAGAGCTTACCATAAAGTTTGCAGCAATTAGATTAAACCTTTTTTGCACAGACAAGCAACTGTATGTCTTGTGGTGTCTTTTATAGGGAAATAAAAATGTGTGTGTGTCTGTGTGTGTGCATGTGTGTGTGTGTAAGTGTGTGTGTATGTGCACGTGTGTGTGTGTATGTGTGTGGCTGCTCTCACACAAATAGCAGTGTATATGCATATGTGTGTGTAGTGTGGGTATTATGGGTAACTGCAACCTCAGGTACTTCCCTCTCCATCCATGTGTGTATTAACCTTACCCATGTTATGGTTAATGAGGGACTGTGCGACCTTTGTAAGCTCACCTCCTGAGCATATTGAATTACCATGTGGAAAAAATGCCTTGCAGGTGTATGACTTGGTATAAAGTTATTTCAGATATCTGCTTACTGCATGTTAAACACACTTCTGTTATCACATGCTATTATGGTTTCAGCAGAGCGAGTCAGGTTGGTAGGGCTCACATTGAAGTTTCACAACTACCACAACTGTGTTTTTTTTACCACCATGGGAGTATTTATAACAGGATTGACAGCCTCTAGAGGTTTGTCCCTAACTTGTTTAAACACATGGTTATACCTGGCAATGGAACAGCCAGGTTTTGTTTGACGCCATCAATGTGCAATAGCAGTGCAAGACTTCGGCCGGCCAGACCACAGCAGTCCATCTCCGCTGACACTTTCTGCATTTATTTTCCTTGCAGATTTGCTCTTTGTCAGCACGTGAAGCTTCCACATGAATTCTGAGGTATGATACATTCATTCTAGTCAGCATTGAGAAATATGAAAATTGGTATGGAACTATATGTAAAAATCATTCTTACATAACATTATGCCAATTATTAGGATAACCCAAAAATGATAGAATTTGAGTTGAATTTATAGTTATTACTAATCAGCAGAAAAAAGAAATGTACCTCTGGTCAGAGCATAGCACTAAGCAGAGACAATTACGCAGAACTGAGAATGAGTCCAGTACTAAAATGGCTAAAATTAGTCTGACGAGTGTAAAAAGGGTGTATGTTGGCATACTAAACTCTAGTGAGAGTAATTTAGATGAGTACACTACAGTGGAGAAGGGCGCATGCTGGATCATTTAGTCTCCTTTGGCTCATTATAGCAGGTGAGGGCTGGTGTAGGTTCAAGTCATCCCACTGCAATGAACCTGTTAAACTAAAAGAAATCCACAATTACCAGGATTATGAACATAATCATTCATTACTCTCTCCCAATGGGTTGCAAGCTTAATATTCATTTAAATTTCCCTTTTAATGCAGTATATTAAATCCTGGGCTTAGGCCAAATGAATATGACGATTTCAATGAACTCATTTGAGAAACACTTAATTACTGCAGCTGAAAATGAAATGTTTCTCCACAGAGTGTTTTCCACTTTAAAACATATCCTTGTATCTTTTGTAATAGAATTGAAAGCCGCATAAAAGGCTATTACAGTGTCTGGCGTTAAGGCGGTTAGCACACGTTCTCTGTGTGCTGTGTTTTATGAGAGGAATTTAAAGAAAGAGAGAAAAAACACGTATAAAGATAATAAGCTTCCACTTCACGGAAACAAAGTGTAGTAATGCAGCGGCCGTTTTCTAGCCATTTTTTCAGAGGTGATATTCCCTCTCCACCATCTGGACCAGAATGCAGATTCATTATTTCTCTGGGTACATTTATCATGCATCCACCGCCTCACATCTCCTCTGGCCCTCCACACGTGAGGACTTTACGACTCATCCAGTTCCTGCACATAGTAGATACTCCCGCTGTGAGGGAACCAACAGAACCAGAGGGTTCACACTTTAGTTCCTGTGTCTAATGTTAAACATGTAGGCAACCACACACATTTACTTAAAATGGGGAACTAGTTTGGAAGTGTTTCTTTCAAGAAATACACATTGTGTATTATGTGTATTATGTGTATGCTGCTGGACACCTTAATTTCCTTTGGTATCAGTAAAGTAACTCTATTATACTCTACTCTACAACACAGGGAAAGAAGTTGAATTGTTAGCATATATGTGCTTTCTTTTCTGCTCTCTCTCTCTCTCAGATCATTCAACTTCCCTCTAACAGTTTCGGGCCAAGCTTTAAAAAAAATCTCTATTGTCATTTTAGCCAAAGTTGAACAGAGTATCACATTTATTTATAAGAAATCCCCATTTATGTTCAACTGGCTTTCTGTTGCCTTGTGATATTTAGCCTGACATACTTAATATTAGATTTAATTTACAACTTTAATAGTTGTGCAGACAACTTTTTCAGGTTATGTGTAATGCCATTTCATAATTAGGCTTAATAGTTGGTACCACCTCTGCTCACTGTTACATGAGTTCACATGTGCAGGTAGTGGGGCACAAACCTGCATCCACGGTCATGCTACTCAACGCCCTCCTCTCCTGCAGCTTTGGGTAGGATGGATTGATAGTTGGACTCAGGACCATGCAGTGTGTAGCAACGGTGAAGGAAAAGCTCAGTGGTTCCATAGTGCTGCTTCAGGTCTATAGGCTGCTCTGTGCAGTCCTGTATAGGTAGGGCCTCTAGGTAGCAGCTCATCGTTCCTCATTAAAAAGTAGTGAAGCTCATTAGTTAAGGAGACTCCAACAGAGACAGGTGCGGCAGCAGCAGCAGACTTCAGCCTCGGTGGAGCACTATGGGGATTCAAGGCACCCCTATAGGACATCACACAGTCACCTCTGCCAGCCACAGACACACACACACACACACACACACACACACACATAGACACACCCAGTCCTCACAGTTCTGACAGCAGCAGTCCAGTTTATGGGAGCCTCTCTAATTTGAAGTTCCAGGAGAGAAGTGACAGGTTTTTTGGTTGTGGGATTATTTAGTAGAGTCTGTGGGGGTTTAGTGGATGCGTGGCAGGAGCATGGTCAATGGCTATCTACATCTATCTGCATCCACAGGATAATACATTCATTTACATTAGCCTGAATAATGCACCTGTCCAAAACATCTCCTGTTGCTGTTTGACTGTGTTTTCACTCCGCAGCTCCTCCCTGACTGTGTGTCACACACACACACACACATATACATACAAACACTATTGCTTAGTATCAAAATGCTCAATAGACATTGATTCACTAATGTCTAATGAGTGAAAAGTCGTGATCACCATGGAATTACGAAAATGTCAAAAGCAGTTCTGTAAGTGAAAGGCACTTGAAGTGCACATCTCTCCCTCACTTTGAGAGATATGTCAGAGTAGTACGGAGAGGGAGGGAATCATGGATCGGTCCTTTGAGCCTAATCTGCTCCAAAATGTCTTCAGGTTCATCCTTGCCTTTTCCACCAAATTTAATGGACACTGGCCAGTCAGTTTTTGCATAAATGTACTGACCAGATAAACAGACATACAAACAACAACCCAAAACATAAGCACCTGGTTAGAAGTAATTAATACAACCAAACAAAGCACACACTTATCTCTGTAGCGTCATCTCATCTCCTATTGTAATACATATTTTAATAAACGTATTTTAAATGTTTGTGTAGATCCACACACAGAGAGATTCAGGCTTCCTTCGTTCACATGGCAGAGTGTTGAGTCCACTGTAACGATCCATGAGCCGTGGCTGGCCACATGATTCATCGGCCAGCGGGGGAAGCCATGGGCTCTGCACTGTTATTTATGTGCCACATATTGCTATGGAGATGCTCATTAATATGTGTCTGCTACCTGAACCAGAGCAGTAAGGGGGGCTGTGTGGGAGAGAGTGGTGGTGATAGTGGTGGTGGTGGTGGTGGGGGATGGAGGGAGGAGGGTTCCTCCTTAGCTCTGACCCCATCAGGAGCACCCGAACTCAGGCTCACACTCAACTCCTTGCTGGTCGTACTGAATCATCTCCACACGCAAATAAATCCAGCAGCTACCCCACCACTAATTAGTTGGTGCTGGCTGTCCTGTCAGTGCACGACCATATGCTGGAGAGGATGTGAGTACCACCCCGAAAAACCAAACAATAACACAAGATGGGCTGCTAAGGAACTTGGTGTCCCATACGTCAGTTTATCCTCTGTCATGGCTGTACAGTGGCAACCCTCTCCGCTGTTTCAGATAGGCCTAACAGAACAGGCTGAAACAACAACTGAGACAACCAGGACAGAGAAAGAATGAATGTGTATGAGCACATGGGGCAGATTGTTGTAAATCAGAAATGCACCATGTTCAGTTGGTGCTACTCCACTTGAACCCAAACTTGATGACCAGGTGAAGGCAAGCAGGCCCTAAGACATTACCGAACGATACCCAACACTCATTGAAGGATGGATGTCAGTGGAGCTTGATAAAGTCTGTCTAGGTTGGATGTGTGTGAGCAGTGGCAGAACTTTTTTTACATTACATTATGGCTTCCTCTGTATGTTGTTTAATTCTCTAACATTCAACCATAAATGTAGGCCTATCATAATGTGCTACAGCACAAAGGAAAACCATACAATGTGTCCCATTTGGTACCTTGTTTATGGAATGCAACCTCTAGTGTTTGTGTGATGTGTGTGTTGTGGGAATGGTAGACAGTAGAGTAGTTATGTAATGTAAAGTGCAGAGGAACTGTGCTAGTGTCGCCAAAGCACTGGGAGTGATTTCTCTCCTCAGATGACAGATTGGGGATGTGAGATTGGGCTTGGCCAGCGGCCACCCAAAGCATTTCCAAATGAAAGAGTCTCCCTCGGGAGCAGAGCCTCCAGCACAGGCAGATGGGCCGGAAAAGTCTCTACGGTAACCAGGTACAAAGCAAGAAAGGGAGAATGAGAGAGAGAGAGAGTGAGACTTAGAAGATGGGTAGTTGGGAGGAAAACAGTATTGTGCTTTGTGCAGAACTCCACTCTCATTTCAGCGAAGCCTTTATTAGAGTGGACTTAGTAGGGGTTGGAATGGAGGACATCTACAGGCTTGAAGTTGCCAAGGCAGAGGAACAAACAGGACAAAAAAAACAAAGGTACCCACACATTTAACTCATCAGGGTCACCGTTGGGGTTGGTTTGCGTGATGCATGTTTAATCTCAGTCACACACACACACACATACACACACACACACAGGTGAGTGATGGCTGCTTCTTATTTGCACTCCCTCATCCCCTGAGGCTGGCGTGGCCATGAGTGCCTCTCTGTCTTCCTCTGTTTTGCAACTGAACAGCACTGCTCCTGTTTCCCTGCATGTGGATCTGTTGTGGCACACCCACTTAAAGGCTTCAGATCCCATTAGGGCTGGGCCAATCAGCCGGGGGGAGTCTGGCTCTGCTCCAGGCCTGATATGTGCATATGAGACAGCAGGCCCATAAGCTGACAGGACATGTGGGGCTGAACAGGTGATTTGATTAAGCACGGTGCCTATTGGACTGGCCTGTCTGAGAGTGCCTGCCTGCACTGACACACCTGTAGGACGGGCCAAGACAAGAGGACAGCTGTTGTTTTTTTATTTCTTTCCACTTATTGATGCCAGCTGGATCAATGGAAATCATTCTTTGAGATGTTTTGGAGGAAACATGTACACTCCATCATCTGTCCTTTCATCTTTCATCTTGAAACCAGAGCATGGGCCTCAGGGACCTACCTGTGCTCAGGTTCTCAGCAGCTAGCAACCTTAATTGTCCAACTCTCCTACCTGTACATCTACGCAGGTAGCAGATTAAAAGAATGTTGGTGTTTAAAAGAATGTCACATCTAAGGTGTAATACTTTTATTCTAAAGTGTAAGGACAGAAACTCATAATAATCAGTGTGCCACCCAAAGAAGAGAAAACAACTAGTGGATGTGGACTCATGAATCACAATAGACCTGAGTACATAGTTCACTGGGACATACCAGAGGTGATTCAATCATTCAACAAAGAAACAAGAAAGAAAGAATTTGCATGAAGGTTCTGTTTAGTCAAAATCAGCTCAGGAGAACTAACATGATTTCATTTTTATTACTCCAGAGGTGTGCAACAGAGGAAGAGTGTTGTCGCTTTGTGAAACAGCTATTTGTTTCTCCTTTTGTTCTGAGCTGGCGCAGTGCAGGCCAGAACTCTCCGGAAACAATGCGTCCCCCTCGGGATAAAGGATTAGCACGTCGATTCCTCATCGTGGAGTTAAACACTCCTTCTGAGGAGGACCTCAACACAACCACCACCACCACCGGGCAACCCACCCCCACCCCCCTTTTCGGCAGCTCTTCGGGAGAGTGAGGCCCTTTTTCCCCACAGAAACGCTGCAATTTAACTGCAGTGCATAAACAATGTTCTGATGATGAACAGGTTGGCTGAAATGTGTGACTGTTTGATGATGGCAATATTGAGCAGGAAAATGAGATGCTTGTCAAATGTGGTTTTGAAGGAGAGCCGGGGAGTTGCATGGAGTTTGGATGGTCATTTGTCTGCGAGCTAAATGGATGTTTTGGCATGTTGTGTCTGCTTGGCCAAGGGTAGAGTGTGATGGGAGGAGGGGGGTGGGGGTGCGTGGGTGGAGGTGGAGGAGGAGAAGGAGGCCTAAGTGTCAGTTTCTGGCTCCCTCCACCCTCCCGACCACCGTGACAGCAGAGCAGGGTGATCTGAGGGAAAAGCTAATGAGGACAGGGAGGTAGTTAGCAGAGGGAGGAAGAAGAGGCTGGCTTTCCCTGTTATATCTGAGACAGGGTGTTAAAGGTGCAGTTCACAGTTCAGAGCCCCGTCACGTTTCTGTTCTGAATTCAATACAATGAGCACCTGACTTGAGGTTGTCCCTACTTTCTGTAGGAATGTTCGTGATTCAGTCAATCCAGGGATTTGCATGTTCTGTCTTTGTGTATTATGATGCATCTAATATCTTATGATGAAGTGAAACATGGGACAAGACAAAGTGATACAAAGAGCGATTCAGGAGTGGAGCGCTAGAAATCTGGCATCCAACATTTGGCAGGGGAGATTTGTATTGAGTGTTTACAGGTTACATAAAATTAATCAACCCTGTAAAATAAAATATTTACGAAAAAAGGTGAAAGTGCCCAAATAAATGACAGGTGGAAGTTGTCCTGGCCGTCAGAAGGCTGTGACAAACAGCAAGGACCCATCAGAGGGGGTATGCTTCTGCTGTCATCTTTGTCATGGCTCTCCAGGGGAGTGCCAGCCAGATCGCAACCCAATTACTGCCTGATATCTAATCAATATGCTGCTTATTTGCAGCAGGAAGTGAAAGAGGAGCCCCCTGGGAGATGGAGTTCAGATTACTGCTCTGTCGATGCCGGGTAGCCACTAACGAGAGCGAGAGCTTCACACCGAGGCCTGGACAGAGAGCACACCACTCTAGGCTGAACATGAAACACACTGTAGTTTCACAATGTACACAGCAGCCTGTCTCATTTGGGCCTTACAGCATAAAAATGTCCTGTCTGGTTCACATAGGCCTGTATCTCAAGACCAAGAAGATTAAGATGATGATCATTATATGATGCCAGAAAATTGAGCTCATGCAAAACACTTTTAACATTTACCTCTTTTCAGCAGTGAGCAAATCAACTCAAAGCACGGCAACTATGTTTCTTTCTTCTTCCAAGAAGTTCTGGTAGGAGCTAAACCCAAGCTTGGTATTGCATAGAGATTCAACTGTATATTCAGTGACATTCAAAACAGCAAATCCAGTTTCTCTTTTGAGAATTTAACCTGACCATGTCCTAACACAACCATCAACCTTTCATTTATTCATACATGATTATGAAACAGCTACACAAGGTAGTACAAAAATCTTTAAGTTCACAATAAGACATGAACCAAAAAATGGAGTTACTCTCCTTTGACAAAATCTCTTGTCCTTGTTCTGCCTGTCCTTCCCAACTCTTCTTTCCCTCTCTCCTTGTCGCTCCCCTCCCTTTTCTCTCTCTCTCTCCCTCTCTCTCTCTTTCTCACACACACACACACACACACACACACACACACACACACACACACACACACACACACACACACACACACACACTCACACACTCTCTGAGTTGATGGTTGAAGGATTTGCGTCCCACGCAGCAGAGGAACTATTCTTCCTCATTTCTCTTGACAGGCCATTCCAGGGCGAGCTCCAGCTCGGGTACGCTCTCATGAAGAAATATGGCTGTCTGCCGAGCGCCTCTCCTTTCCACCCAACTCCCAGCCGCGCCTGGTCAAGAGCACATGTTAGGACACTACCGCAAGGTCTCATTAACTCTGCTGCTCTTTTGGGAGAAGGCAAGTGAAAGAACCCCCCACCAAATGCAAATGGTCATCCATGCTGGATAATGCCTTTTGCCCAGGTGTCATAGAACTGAGGTGTTTGACTGTACTAATTAAAACTGTAGAATGACCAAAGCTTTACTCAACTTTTATTGCTATTTAACTGCCATTGAGTCACAGCCGACTACGGGATTGAGCAGCCATTATGGAGAAGTTTCTCATTTTTTTCTATCCGGTGGTGAAAGATTAACGCTAATCAGAGTTCTCTGAATCTGCTTGTTTATCCTGCTTCGCACCTCGGTTCTGAGAGCTCTTTGCAGGCACTCAGACACAAACACGCACACGTCAGACACAAAGCCCCATGCCAGCCATCTCTCTGATTACAGAGGACCTCGGCTCTGCCAGTTGATGCCGATAAGCACTCTGTTTAGAGAATCTCCTCTCAGTTACTTCATCTGCAAATCAGGAGAATTTACAGCCAGTAAACAACAGCAAGTCAGAGCCATTTTTTTTCTCTTAAAAAAAAGACAAAGAACAATGCCATTTTACCAAAATCGATTGCTAATACTTTCTTATCCTTTGATTTTACCTAATCCATTCTGGGTGAACTGCAAAATGGAAGTGAGGAAGAGGAAAGAGTGTTTTGTGAGGCGCTTTGTGTTCCAAGAAATTTGTGTGTGTGTGTGTGTGTAAGTGTGTGTGTCTTCATTTGAGTTTGTGTGTGTGTGTGTGTGTTTGAGTGTGAATCTTTGTAAATGTGTGCGTCTACATTTGTGTGTGTGTGTGTTTAAGTTATTGGCCGGTGTTGTTAAGCTCTTTAGTCCGTCTGTCTAATGAGAAAGGAGGAGGAGGATTACAGCATGCCGTAGCCAGCGTGTGTATCTCAAGTCTTATCCTGCAAAGAGTGCGGCTGCACCGTCGCAAAAGTGCATTCATTGTGTAGAGGAGAGAGAGAGAGAGAGAGAGAGAGAGATCGAGAGCTCTTGGCAGCGACGGTAAGTCGGTGGAATTACCCAAAGGATTGTGTTTGTGCGGAGGCCAAGCAGTGGTCACAGTATAAAACCGCAGCGCTCGCTTGGATCCGTAGAAGCTACACAGGCTCAGCCTCGCGCTTAAACTAGTTGCGTGTGTAAAGTGGTGCAGGCCCTTTACAGGCTATTAATTCCGAAGTTGGCCAATCATTGATGGCTGGGGTGGGGAGTGGAGGGTAGGGGGGTTGACTTGCGTGAAAAATGGCTCACACTTGGCTTCTTATAGCTGTAAAAATAGCAGAAGGTTCTTAACTATCCATAAAATCTTTCAATAGGAGATAGGGAAATTAATTAAATTAGTGCATCCACCACCACATGACTTTCTTTTATGCTTTCATGGCCTTTTTTGGTGGTGGTAGTGGTGGTGGTGGAGAAATGAATGTGACATTAATATAGTGCTTGTCATATACTGAAGCGAACTGAAGTGAATCCTCTATAACCTTAGAGCGGAAATCTACAGAGATCAGAGATCAACAAGGCCGTTAGGAAGAGGAGTTGATGAAATAAGTCAATCATGATGATTTTAACGACTTCACACTGTTTGTTTTTACACTGAGATGACACTTACAATGGCAAATTAGGGCGTCCTCGAATAAACTCATTATTCAAAGCCATTCAGATGGACATGGTGAGACTAACTTTAAGTGATTGTTGCTTTCTCTTTTGTTTCATTGACAGATGCCCAGAAAATATACCTGACAAGACCTTATGCGACTCAATAGTAAAAGTGTGCTTTCATAAAATGTTACCTGACATAAGTGTATGTGATCAAGCAAGATAAAACTGGTCTGTTCTGTTCTTAATCATTCTACATTAACTATGTTATAATATAACATACAGTGGATTCTATTAATAAATAATGAGTCAGTTCAACGGTATTTCCTTCCAAATGTCTGTCCTTCATTGCTAGAAAATGCCATTTTATTCAAGTGAGAATAAGAGAAGGTGGAATTTGCCTGTATGCACACACACACACACACACACACACACAAATACCTAGAGGTCCAAACTAAAGCCAAAATGGTGCAACATCTTAAAGGAGCGCTGTGGAGGGAGGGATATTGCACGCACCTGAGCTCTGCCATTGGCTGGCGGCGATTGCGTCGTATATGATGATAAATCTCACACAGGTGTCACCCCCCCCCCAACAGCAGGTGAGGATTGATGGGCTCAGAGAGAGCGATCCATCATCCCAGGCAGGTGGCGCCGTATCGGAATTTCGGAAATCTGTTTCCAATCACGGGCGGAGGCAGGCAGCGACGAGGACCCCCCGTCTGCGAGGTGTTACCGGAAATCAATGCCAGGCACTCAAGGTCAATGTACTGTTAGAAGACTCCCCTTCCTGACGGATGGGGCTGCTCTGTCTCTCTGTCTCTCTCTCCCTCTCTCTCTCTTATACACACACACACACACTCGCACGATACCGCTGACTGCCACGAGGAATTGACAGCTCCACGTCCGCGTCCCAGCATCTTGGACCGTGTCTCTGCATCCTAACCCTCTTTTCTGCAGCAGGCACACAGAACACAGAATGAAGAATGTATGCGTGTGTGTGTGTGTGTCTGTCATGGAGCCTGTCCGGGTTCATTTAGACCAGTGTGTCCTCTCTGCGCGGGCCTGACGGACGCCTGACGCCAATCTGGTGAGGGGCTCCTGCTATCGGATATCTGATCACAGGCGTGATGCGTGGCAGCGCCTTGCTTCTTATTCTTCTATAGGTTACCTGGAAGTCACCTTGTCCTCATTACCTGCGCTGCTGAGGTTCATAACTCCTGACAGCTTTGATTCCGTCCAGGGGCGCCGTGTACTGTTTGGCTACAGTAGGGATGGGGGTCAAGTCCCCTGGTTTGTGTCATTGGGGATCATTTTGGATTCCATTTAAAGATACTGTAGTTCACTCAGGAGCTTAAATGCCAGTGTTTCCCATGACTGCAACAAGCCAGTGAGGACTCAGAATGGAGGGCTGGGGAAGGAATAGGACCAGTTTGGATTCGAGTGGTTAGAGAGAGAGACTAATGCATCAGGACAGATGTGTTCTCAGGCCAAAGGGCAACATCTTTTACTTGAGTGAAAGAAAGTGAGAAACTTTGTTTCTAAGCACCTAAGACATATCTTCAAAAGCCCCAGCCACCTCCCCACCCCAGCAGCCCATCGCCAAGGTGACCCACCCACACCAAAACCCACTGTCGGTCAGTGTGTAAAAGCAGTCTTTTAATTCCTTCATTTTTTTTTCTCTCTCTCTCTCTCTCTCTCTCTCTCCCTCCCTCCCCTCCACTCCCCTTTGGATTTATGACTGCACCTTAAATGCAAATGAGCGCATATCTTTGGAGCAGCCATGTGGCCACTCTCTGGGGCCATTGCTCTCTCTCTCTCTCTCTCTCTCTCTCTCACACTCACACACACACACACACACATACACACACACTTGCTCTGTGATTTGGACAATGGGAGGTGACCCACCCCTCACCAGCGAGACTGCTGGAGAACCCTAGGCCTACATGGAGGAGACACATCTGCCACTGGCACCTTGAAGAATGGGCCACAGTCCATCCTCACTCCTGTTACAAGTGCAGGGACACAAACCGAGCTGTTGCCAGAAGATTAATTCATGATTTCAATCAGTGTATGTTCAAATTCATTCGTTTTGGGCGCAAAAATGAAAGATTCACAGTTCTCACAAAATACTAACCGAAAAGGAAAGAAATGAAATATAGAGGCTGTGAGGGTGAGAACAAAATCATTGTCAAACAGCTGAGGAATTGTTCGACTCTCGTCTTAAAATGGTGTTTATGATGCATGGTGAAAATTGGACAATTTCTTGCCTGAGTGGTTTGTTGAGCTCAGAGCTACGAAATGTCCATTTAAAAGGCTCTAATTATTCCCCATCTCCACCATTTACTCTCACTCTCTGCCAGAGGAAGGACATAGAAGAAGCCTCCACTTCCATTATTTCCTGGGGTAATGCCACGCCACCTTGATGTATTGTTGCATTTACATGGTAAACAACTCCAGCCCAAATATTGAACCAGCTCTGAGAACGCAATTTCTATTTAGAGGATTGCATCCACTATAGGCTTACTTATGTCTTTGCATGTAAGTGAATAGCATGGCTTTGTTTGTGGGTTCATAATGTGTATGCACACAAAGCAGTGTGCGTATCTGTGTGTGTGTGTGTGTGTGTGTATGTGTGGAGGGGGGATGGTATGCATTACATCCTGTTCCATTTATAATCTCATATTCCCTTACAGTATCTGTGTGTATGTTTCTGTGTGTCTGTGTGTGTGCATGTGTGTGCATGCGTGCCTGTGTGCATGTGTGTATGTGTTTGGTTGTGTGTACATGACCTGTAGGACAGCACAGTTGGAGGTGTTATTGTTGGCAAGGCGCCACATCTTGGTCTCTAGTCTGGTTTTAGTGTAATGGTGCTTTAATTGAGAGGACATTAGTCTCTCTCCTATCTATCTAACAAGCTAATCATCTTTAATCCTGATGGTGGTCTCATCATCAGAGTCTCTGTGGTCTGCCTCCTCACTCTGAGCCATGCCCAATAATGCTCTCCCACTGACTTTCAAGTCACATGCATTTAACACTGGAAACATTACACAGTATGCTTTATCAATATGTCATCAGTTCAGTCATCCCTAAATAAGGCACCAGGAGTGCTCCTGTGTCAAATCAAAACACTGGATGTATAAAATAAATTAACAGCCATTGCTGTGATTGAAGCCAAAAAAAGATGTGTTTAAGCTGCTCTCTCAACCTTATCTTTTCCAAAAGAAACAAAGGGAGTGAAGAGTATGCAGATTACGTGCCCACATAGCACAGAGGCACACTCCCAAGGACAGGAGGGGGAAAAGAGCTTTATTTCCATCCCCCTGCCTGAGACAAGAAAGGTCACCCACTCACAAGCCTCTTAAACAAGCCACCAATATTAAGGATGAATTCCAGAGACGAGCCCCTGGCCTCTTAAATAACCATTTGAATGTAATTAACTGCATATATCAATGGTGAGGCCTTCATATTTGTGGGCACCCAAGCGTGGGTGCTGCTAATTCTGAGTTGGCCACTGTAAAAAGGCACGCAAGAGAAGGCAAAGCTTTGATTACAGTGAGAGGCCCAGCGCTCACCAGGTCTATTGCTCCAACCTCCTGCACTGCGATCAGCTATTAAGATAAAGCAGCAAAACTTAATTCAGCTTAATGCCAGACCACAAGCTGTTCTCCAAACAGCCATGGATTTGCATTCCTGAAAATTTCATTAAATTACTACTTTTATAGACTTTGGTTTTTAGCTGTATTGATATGCAGACTCATGATTTGCATGTTAGGCTATGCATTAAAAATCGGTGTGATTTCAAGGTTAGAATGAAATGAGAATTTTTATTTTTTTCCAGTCCTTTGCACATAAAAATCATCCCACAATAGTAATTAAAACAGAACCACACCAGAAACAGTGAGGGATACAAGACAAAAGAGAGAAGTAGAAGAAGAAATCATTTCACAATAATAGCACTTTACATGCCATTGTAATACTACATAATGTATGTCAGAATATAGTCCATATTCCTCTGAGTGCAGATAGTAGAATATGGAGAAAGTAGTTAATGACTGTATCACACTTTCATTTATTCAAAGCACATGATATTTGAGAGCCCATTTTGAGAACTCATTGAGTTCCAATTTTAGTTTATTGTTTTATTGTTTTGGTGTATTCAATTAATCACAAATAATATTTTTTAAATTACATTACAAACACATACAAAATTATTATATCATAAGCAATATGTTTCCATATAATTAGACAAACCATAACAATAAACCTACTGGAAAAAAGCTAAATATATTATGAAAAAGATTCTCAAGAGGCTTCGCTGTATAGTCGTGATTTATAAAATATATTCTTTCAACAGTAGAGTGAATTTCTGCAACCCATGTAGTGAGGCTAGTGCAGTGTTGCTGGTGTGATTTAGTTAAATTAACACATGTAGTGTAAAATGAACAGGAGACAAGAGTCCTCCATCCTCATTAGGCCTGAGCAAGTCTACAGGGAAGCCATATTTCACTGCCACATCTCACCTATTCATAGTATGGGCTGGGGGAGTATGCAGAGGGAACTGTGCAAGATCACCCTCAATGCACTCACACACACACACACACAGATATAGCACTTACATACACATGTATTCACACACACGTGCACACACTTACACACACACACACATACTGCACTTACATACACATGAATTCATACACACATGCGCATGCACGCACGCACACACACACACACACAGACACACAGACACACATACACACACACACACATACACATACATACTGCCCTTACATACACATGCATTCAGACATACACTCAAGTACATGCTAACCTTATGTCTTCCAACAAAGGTGACCGCTTGCTCACTGAAAAGATAAACTGGGCTGATCACGACACACAGACTAAGATATGGTCACATAGTTCTAGAGTAGCTGTGCAAGCTGTGTCAAACTTTGAAAGAGTTTGACTCTAAAATGAGGATGAAAAGTACCTTTTCATCGCTAAACGAGTGAAAACTTATCGGCGCAGATCAGTGGCCCTATAAGAAATGTCTCTGAAACAAAAGATATTTTTGTTTTTGTTGTAATGTAATGTGGGCCTCACATTACATTACACTTCCCTTGTTACAGTGCAACTACACTGTGAATTACAGTGTAACAAACTGTGTACCAAGTGTAATATAATGTAATATGTCCTCCATAAAGGAATTTGTGCACTGCTGGTTGTTGGTGCATGTGCAATAGTAATTACAGTGTTGTAATGTTCCAATGCTCTGCCCACAGACGCTGCACATGCACTAAGAATATGTCACTAAATAAAATCCCATTTAGCACATGGACATGGCATTACACTTTGGTAAATGGGCTCTTATACTTATACTATAACTCATGATGTAGAAACGTTGTTATATAGTAGTGCTGCCAATCATGATGTAACTTGGGCCCAGCTGCATGACAGCTAAGAAAGTAACAATATTATTTGAACTCATGGCAGCAACAATACTGTTTAGGCCTGTGGACACTAACAATATTATCTGAGCTCATGGACAGCAGCATTATTAGTTGAGCTTCTGTTTGCATGTTTACATCACCTCAGCGTAAAGTTCAGTGTGATCTCAATCTCAGACCCAGCAGACTAATGAAACCCAGTTGAATGAGAGCAAAGGCAGTGCAGTGCCTGAGATGTTGTGATGTATGCAAAGGTCACGTTGGGAGCCGAGATGTGAAGATGCAGGCTGTGACCGGCCCCAGCGCCTCCTGCTGAACTTAATGAAAGCAGTCAGGGCTTGCTGTGCAACCTGCAAAGTGACAGTGAAGTATGGGTCAGAAAGCAACACATGCAGAAGGCAAAGCACTTTTTACACAAGGCTGCCATATAATGGATTATATAGGTCACTTGAAAGGTGGCATATTTTTCATAATCACTTTTAGCTGGGTGGCTTTTTCCTTTTTTGTTTCATCAACTTAATGAAATAAAAGAACTCCATGTTACCATAACCTTGCTGTGACCTACACCTCAGGGATGAGACCCGTGCAGAAAATAAAAATAAACTTCTGAATTTAGAACACTGTGAAATGGTAAACAGTTCCCAGTGTTTGTCTAGGTTTAATTTGTAATGCAATTAAATCATAGTTCTCGAACAGAAATGGTGACAAACAGCCAACATAAAAAAAGTAATCAAATCTGCCTATTCAAAACATTTTTTTTTTGTTATCGTTTTTTTTTGCCGTGAATTAGAATCTAAGCTTTTGACTAACAATATTGCTTTTGCTGACATGACTGAACTTCAATAAACACAATAAAAAGTAACTGGTTGGATATGTAAACCAATGTTTTGATATGGCACACACATGCATCTTTCCCTCTTTACATGACATAAAACGGCACTAACCATATGGGCCTTTTATGTGCCCCCAGAGCGGCGTTTACAGCGCTGAATAAAAGAACATGTATATGATTTTTATGACGAGGGAGATTACCGCTGCTCTCACACAGCACACATGTGGCCAGGAGCCACTAAATGTGACAATCAGAAAATAGTGCTCCTCCAAAAGGCTTCGCTCGGTGCAGGGCCACCCAGAGGCGCTTACAACCCGCATGCCGCCGAACCCTCCCACCACACACACACACCCCACCACACACACCATGTTCCCCACAACCTCACATCTGTTCATGAGCACTGTGGGCACATTACTCTTAGTAAATCGTTAGCACTGGTGGAGGTGTGTGGCCGGAGACGGGGGACTCAACTGAGGATGGATACTGACTGACAGCTGATTATCTGTTCATGCTCAGCTCTTCAGATGCCAATATGAAATATGTAGAAATATACCGTATTTGATGTATAATAAATATATAATAAATAATAAATAATATTATAATAAATAATAGTCTTTTTTTACTGTAGCAGAATCCTCTAATTTTGATGTATAATAAAACTAGTCTTGTTTTACTGTAGCAGAATCCTCTAATTTAGTCTAGTTTAGTCTAGTTCAAACAAACTTTCCAATGCTGAAAGTTTATTAGTGTATGACTTTATTTAGTAGACACTAGACACTTAGTGTTAAGCAGTATTAAGCAGACACTTAGTGTGTGTCTCATATGGGTATTCAGCACCCTCTGTGCTGTCGTTAGATAGACACCTAGTGTTCCCTGTGCTCCTTCCTCCAGATGCCTGTCTGTGTGGCGGGATGCTTGTTTAACAGCTGGGACCGTGGCTCACTCGCTTGGCTCCGCATATTTGGGCTGACGGAGGGGTCCTAGTGGCCCCCGCGTCTGTTGCCTAATTCTACCTCCTTACGCTTTAATGGGGGTCCCTGTAAAATATTGATAACACCTATCAGCTGGGACCTAAGTGTTTCTGGCAGGGCGTCAGCGACATGGCGTGATAATCCATAACAATCAGCGCTGGCCCTGAGCCGAGCCCCAGCATCCAAGGGGACTGACCACACACTGGGACGCCACATGCCAGGCCTCGCTCGGCTGCCAGCACGCCGTGGACACACAGAACAGCAGTGCTACACCAGGTAGGGTGGATTTGTGTGTGTGTGTGTGTGTGTATGTGTGTGTATGTGTGTTTGTGTGAGAAAAAGACAGTTAGAGAGACACTCCTGTCAGATTCACCCAATTAAACTCCTGTAATAGTTGTAGCAGTTGTTTTATTACTTTTTTAGAAACCTATTTAGAAACCTTTTTTCAGATTAAGCAGTCACACATACATTTTTGGAATATCAAATAAATTAAAATGACTGTAAAATATATATTGTTGATTAAACAATAAAGCTACAATGTATAAAATAATATTTTTGCATGTCCTTCCAATGTTTGAGTTAGTGTCAGTGCTATCTAATGGTACAGATGTGATGGGCCTCCATTTAAAAGCACAGGCATCATCAGTCTTACTTTTGTGGCTCCAATGGTGACCAGCCCTGCCTTTGCCCTGAAGGTGCAAACTCCCCTCTCTAAGGAGACAAGAGCAGACAGACAGGGAGTCCAAAAGCACACATCTGGCCCACGGCTACAGCCATACAGGTCACTCCTCTCTCACAATTAACATCAGACACCCCCAAAATTGCTTTTGATGCTAAATAAGAAACCTGCTGAAGTCAGAACACATGAGTGGAGATGAGCAAGTGTCATCACCAAGATGGAGAGAGGAGTCATCTTCTTGAACAGGTTAGGACAGGTGACAGTCTTAATACATGTTTTTCGTCTCCATATGACACAAAAGAATACATTTTTTTTCCTTAATTGTTTATACAAGAGATCATTATTAAATGGGGCATTTTATGTGACGCCAAGTTATTTTTGTGTATTTAAAAAGAACTCTCCTAAGAGAGACAATAGTGATTAACTTGAATTTGATTTGTAAAGACAGACTACAATTGTTTGTATTGAACTAAGATCCTACTTGTGAGACACAGAACATAGAATGAAAAAAGAATTCCACTCACATTTGGAGTAGTGGACATGTGGAGTAAGGACCTGACTTAACACTGGCTGATTCAGTGCTGAACAGAGGTCTTCATTAAATGCACTTGTTTTTGAGTGCTGGAGTCGGCACAACTTTCCAACCGACCCAACCATTTTATCTCTCTCTCTCCCTCTCCCTCTCTCTCTTTCTCTCTCTCTCTCTCTCTCTCTCACTCTATCTGAGTAGTGTGTTCTTCAAATTCCCACTGAGTGCTTATCTATTTATGTGTGGTATTTATTTATGAAAAATATCCCCTGTTAGTGAAGAGGATCTGTCAGCAGTTTCCTCTAGTCTCAGCGCTCCCCCACCACCCCCTGGACTGGTGAAGTTACAAAGTTAAGCGCACAGATACGACTAAGCCGTTGCTTTGCTGCATGAACACATTCAGGTCCTCACGGGGGATGCGTGGGGGATGCGCTGGCAGAGGTAATTGCACAGACATATCTTGAGTCTTAATAACGGGTTTTTAAACTCGAATCACCAAGGTCTTAGGTGTCAAACGTATCATTGCATGGCAGTCAGGCATGCAGGACATTTGTTTAAAAATCTGCGGCTAAACTTGGCTTAAAGGGAATATTGTGTTGGGTCACATTTAGTTTCATACAGTACTAGTGAATGGGAGAATAATATCAAGATGGTTACTTTTTTTCCTTGACATATTACCTGAGTTTACAATTGCTTACTAATGTCCAATAGAAAAATAAACCATATGAAACAGCACTGTTTTTAAAAATAAAACAACATACAAAAGATCTCAAGTGCACCTCTATAGGGTGTATCTTATATCTAGCTGCTCAAAATAGAAGTCTATCAGTAGTACATTTACTATGTGCACCATTATATCTATAGATAGCCTGAAACATTCAATTCACTTCATTTATATCATTAATAGAGCGCCTTGTACAATAGTATTGTCTCATGCCGCTTTACAGCAAGGAGACCCAAGACCAACAGGGGCAAGAAAAACTCCTGTGGTAGTTAGTGTAGGAAGAAACTTTGGGTAGATCCATGGCTCAAGGGGACTGCCAGGAGTCAAGTACAGTCAGCAGTTACCATGATAGACTACAAAATATTGTCCCACAACATTATATGGGAGTCAAGCCATAGGTGGTTGTCAAAAGTTATGGGTAGACAGAGTAGTAGCAGCCAGACATAATGTTAAAGTCAAGGAGTAAGATCGATCACGCTCAACATGATCTGGGAAGGTCCATTTTGACAGTGCCATTGTGAGGAGGAGGCAGTAGCAGGGCCTCTAGGAAGGAGAGTCGGTCCTGGAATGGGCATCTAGAAAGGACATCAGAGCTCTATATTTACACTAGGTATAAATTATAGCACATTATAGTAGACATAGAGTATAACACCACATACTGTACATGTTCAAATGTGCATGTAAATTTATGTTGACTCCAATGAATGCTGCACACATGTACAGTGGCACATAACCCATCTGCAAAGGATCAGATGTATCCCAGATCATAAATATTAAAAGACCTGCTCTTGTGAATTATGTGCCATAATTAGTTTGCCTTCTTCTTATTTATTTATTTTTGGTTTAGCCGAACAGACAATCCTAGAATTTTTTTCAATTGTTTATTTATTCATTTTCTAGACATTACACAAATATACAATTCACTCAGAACAGAGCATAAAGCTGAGAGAGAAGAAAGAAAATGCATCAGTAAATAAGATCCTTTAGTGACAGAACATTGTTAAGATATGAACATCTGTATGTTGAAGGAAAAGGGAAAAAGAAAAGGAAAGAAAACAAATGTATCAACAAAAAAAATAAAATAAAATAAAATAAAATACAAACATACATCCATGCACAATGGTGTGCTAGGATGAATGGAGGTGTCATCAAACAAAGTGTAAATGCATGAGCGCCATGCTGTATGTCAGTAACATGATCTACTGCGCTTCTACTACTAGTGGATGCCGGTAAAGAAATACAATAGCTTCTCTAGTGGCAGTGTGTAGATATGTTGAAGCACAGCGTTGACATGTAGTGAAAGCTTTCACTTTCTTGCTCAGTGTCCCCGCTTTACACATACAGCAACGTTTCACACAGCACGTACACACGGATCTGGTAATTACCACTTGGAATTTACAAGTTCCAGTGGGTACATGATGAACTATATGAACCTGTGTGTTGACAGTGGCGCTAATGGTGGTTGGGAAGGGAAGGTGCTCCTGTGGTAATGAATGGCTACCCAGAGGTCAGTGTGGAGGATAGTAGTCCGGCAGCCAATCCCAGGCTCTCTGAAGGGCCGGCCGGAGGAGGCGGGGAGGCTAATCTCAGAATTGGGGGGATTAAGCTCTAACATTATTGTCTGTTTGATGAGGGATTAAATGTGCTAAATCCACGACTCCATATGGGATTCCTCATTTAAGATAGCGCTAATGTTCCCCCCATAGCTTTCTGTTTGTGTATCCACACTCCATCCCCTAAATCTCTCTCTCTCTCTCTTTTTCTGTCTCTCTCTCTCTCATGCTTGCTTGCTTTCTTCCCCTCTCTCTTCCATACTCTGTATCCCTCCCTCCCACTGATGCAGGTCCGATTCATGCTCTTCATTACTGGCTATATAAATAATAATAATCATCATTTCTTCTTCTTTTGCCTGTTCCTATACCAGTCATTCCAAGTTTGGTAACCTATATCAACATAGATAGATCCTGATTACAGTGTTTCTTACTTCTAAGACTAAAATGAAAGAAAGGCATTGAGGCGAGTAAACACATATTCTGTTCTTTAACATCACTGCAGCACGTCCACACTGGCCCAGGCCACTGGGGACACAATGTAAACAATGAATTATTCTGTCCATTAAGCAGAATAACTTATGGCTATGCATACAAGGCCAACTGTGTACTAGCAATTAATATTTAATGACAAGATGGATGAATCAGAAGAGTGAAATGCAAAATCATTCTGTGATGATTACATTTTAATATGACATTAAGAAGGCATGGATCCTACTTTTCTGAACAATCACCCCAAAGATTTCCCAAATCAGGATTTGTTTCTGACGTACATTCAACACTTAAGTGAGGAGACCTGCCATCATTTTAACCAAATGTTTCTGACAGACATCTTTGGAATTTATTTTTATATTTTTGTGCTTAAGAATTCTTCTAGGCCTTTTCTTTAACAATGGTCAAGGAATAATTAATAAATTATCATTAAATTATTTCTATATCATCACATCTGTGCTTCCAATCAAACCAAGTTCAGTGACTTGGAGTCTGTCCCCACAGGATTTCAGGAGGATCCTGAAATATAAAGGATGCACACACACACACACACAGACACACACACACACAAAACTACTTCAAACAGTGTCACACATATATGCATAAAAGGCATGTCTGTTTCAGGTGCCTTAGCAAGAGCATTCCCATCTCTTCTGCTGATCTCCCCTTCCCTCCTGTCCAGCCCAACCACTCTAGAAACCACTCTCATCAAATCAACTCAGAATCAGGGAGCAAGGAAACAAGAGAGACAGCTGGAAACAAACACAAACACACACACACACACACACACACACACACACATGCAGGCAAGCAGCAGAAACAGAAAGTGAAAGACGGAGTGGTGTGTGCAAGTCATGAAAAACGACAAGGAGGCAGAGAGAAGACAGGAGGAGAGACAGCGAAGGGCAGACAGGAGAGAGAGAGAGGACAGGCAGATACAGTAGAGGGAAGGAAGAAGAGTTTTGTCTAATTTCTGAGACAGAGAGAGAGAGAGGATAGAGAGAGAGCGAAGTGAAAGAGAGAGATGGCAGCATAATGAACAAGTGCGGTACGTAAATCAGCCTGCTGTATTCTGAGGGCTGCCAGAAACGTACACTCGCTCAAATGGGCATGTTGACACTTCTTCCCCGGCACCATTTAGAAACAGTTGGCATCATTAATTGATGGTATTGCCAGTAAATTGGCAACAATGAAAAGACAAATTATGAGTGGAGCGCACGCTACAGAGGGAGGATTTACAGTATTTGAATAATTTAGACCCCTGCGGCTCGTTTGACAGCGACTGTTATTCTCGGGGAAGGCCCGCTGCTTGAGGAATTAAAAGCTTGGGATGAGCTGGTGAGCCTTTTGACTAATCAGCCTCTCTCCCTCTCTCTCTCTTTCCCTCTGTCTCCACCCTTCTCCCCCTCCACCCTTCCATCCCTCCACCCGCATCCCCACCCAGTCAATAAATGACTGCAGCCGCCAAATGAAACAGTAAATTTGGTTAGGGGTGGTAAATATTTAGACGAGAGGGGGCTGGGGGTGGAGATGTTTAATGAATCAGGCTGGTTGAGGAGAGGAAGATGGAATTGAAATGTCAGTTGTGGCTGAGAGAGAGAAGGGAGTGTGTGGTTTTGACAAGGGTTTGGTTTTTGGAGTTGGGCTGGTTGTCAGACTGATGAAGTAAATGAGGGAATGCTTAGTAATGGCAGCAAGGACGTGTGCCAGTGAGAGATGGAGGAACATCTCAGAACAATCTGGAACGATGGGGAAGAGGTCCTGCTTGAGCATTGCAGATCTTCATATGCCCTCTCATTTGGAATCACTTTTTATCTTGGTGAGGGCCATCTTTGGGGCCAGTGTGGGACCAGTTACCTGGAAACTTAGCATAATCAGATGCCATACGTTTGTGAAACTGTGGAAATAGTGCATACAAGACAACAGAACCGATAAGTTGTACTTTTCACCTTTGGATTCTGACTTCTTCTCTGCCTCATAAAGCTACACTGAGGGCTCTGAGTGTCCCAGGCCAGCCCTCAGCCTCTCAGGCCCAGCACTCAGGGGAGAGCAACTTTTCTGTGCATCCACACAAAACCCAAAGCCAAAGCAACTGGGGAGAGCAGAAAAGATGCCACTCTCCACTCCCAGTGCTCACTTCACAAGTCCCCAACTCCTGCCTCAAGTCTCCCCACTCTCTGCTCCACACACACACACACACACATAAACACACACACACACATACACACACACACACACACACACACACACACACAGAGAGATATACACAACACTACAGAACAAGATGGTTGCAGGAAAACCTACAAGGGAAGCCAATACAGTAAAAACCAGATCCTCCCAGTCAGCGAACTTGACAGCGCGGGTGTTCCAATCTGTCCCCCTCAGCGCTACCCAGGGACCCAGAAGGGTCGTCTGTCCAGGGCGGGCTGCTTGGGAACAGCAGGGCTCCCCTTCTTTGTCGGCGGCGCCTCTACATTTTCCAAAGACTATTTATCTAATAATGTGCCTCCATTCCTGCCCCCCCTGAGCCAGGCTAGAGTGGCGAGCACTGAGTGTCTGTCTGCGGCTGGCACCTTTAATTATTTTATGCCTAGGAGACAGGTTTAAGCCCAGGTGACAGCAGGGCAGGCAGGAGCTGACAGGTGGGGAGATTATTAAAGTGAAAAAGGGGGAGATGTTGTAACAGGTCCCCAGCAGCTGTAGGATGCCTGCGGCCATGGGGGACTCTGTGTTGTTTGGGGGGACTGTGGGGGAGGGGAGAGGGGGTGGCAGGAGAAAAACAACCAATGGAGACTCTTAATTTATTGACAGAGAAAATTCATCAAGGGCCACTGTAGCTCCTCAGACACAGAAAGAGATTGGAGGAGGAGAGAAAGAAAAAGAGGGGGAAGAAAAAGGATGAAATGGAAAAGGAATTGTGGGGGACTGGCAAATAATGGAGTCATAGCAGGTCAGTAGCCTGGAGAGTAGAAGACAAGACTTCAGTCTCTTTTTTCTCTTCTCTCCCTCTCACACTCAGCTTCTTCCTCTTTCACAAACTGAACTCTTTCTCTCTATCTCCGTCCCTCCCTCTCTCTCTCTCTCTCACACACACACACACACAGACACACACACACACACACACGTACACACACACACACACTCCACAAACCCATGCCGAGCCCTAGTTCATTAGAGTTGTGGTTTTGGTCCCCGTCACCCCCTGGCGCTGCGCTGTCAGAGATAACAACACAACTGCTTGTAGCACTTCCTGTTGATAAGCTGGATTGAAGAAGTGTACACACGGATCATAAATTTTGAATTTGTGTCCCATTGGTGCCGCACAAACCCCTATTGCACCAACTCTAATGACAAACATGGAGTACTGCAGCAACCCGTTAAAGCTCCAGTCTCAACCACACAACTCTTGAGCACATACCCTCCAGTCCTGAAGTCCATCTCCATGGCCCCCACTAGTGTCAACACAGGGACTTTTATCATGGCTGCTTCCAGGCATGCCTTCTGAAGACAAGATCGGAGAAAAAAAGATGTTGTGTACAGGGAGATTGGGGATGGGTGGTTTTGTGTGTTAAGTTAGGCTGCAAAGGACAGATCACTGTGAGAGAAATTTGCATGTAGACACAGAACAGAAATGATGCTGATGCAGTGTGAACAGAAATGATGCTGTCATTACAGTAATCATTCACTGATACAGTAAAATCTACTAAATTAAACTAAAAACTGTACCACCCATGACAGAATGTAAGCAAATAGAATGACCATTTTCATAATAAGGATGACAATTAAAACCAAGCTGTTACTAGCCAAAACATCTCCAAGCAGTTAGCATTACATCTTCCATTAGGTATTGGTGTGTAGATTACGATAAGCATCATGGTTGATCTTGTCCTAAAACAGGTTTTCCATTTTTGTCTCTAATGTTTACCCATACGCTAAAAAACCTTATCCACCTTAATAAACCTTAAACACCTTTGATAAACCTTAAACACTTTGATAAAAAATGTTCTATATCTCCGACCCTAGTCAAAAAGTAGTGAAAACATTACTTCAAATGTGGTCTGGGGGGCGAGGATGGGTAATAATTCAATATGTGTTCATTCAATTCAATTTTATTTATACAGCGCCTTTTACAATAGTATTGTCTTGTGGCGCTTCACAGAAGGAGCACCCAAGAGCAACAGGGGCAAGGAAAAGCTCCCTTATGTTCAGTTAATCTAGGAAGAAACCTTGGGAAGATCCACGACTCAAGGGGCTAACCCAACTGCCGGGGGTCATGTAGAAAAATTACAATCAGTAGTAACCATGACAGACTATAAGTTGCCTATGGTTTTAGCTGAGATTCATAATAGTTCATAACGGAGGGTTATCCCACTTTACATTATATGGTACTATAGGTGGTTATCAGAAATTATGGCTGGACAATGTAGCAGTGGCCAGACATAGTGTCAACTCAAAGGAGTGAGATGGGTAATGGGGGTAACAGTAAGGGTCCATTTGACAATGCCATTGTGGGGGGTGGGGGGGGGGGGGCAATCACAAAGCCTCAAGTAAGGGGAGAAACAAACCCAACTGAAACATACAGCCATACAGCCGCAGTAGCTTTCACATAGAGGCCAGTACAAAACACAGTTAGTAAATCGGAGTGTGTTCCTCTTACATTTGCCATTATTCTTTATGAAGACTAATTCCCTGGCTCTTCTTTAACTGCCTGTGTGTAACTGCCTTCCCATGGAGAAAACAATGACAGGCCAGGAGAGGAGAGGGGAGAGGAGGCCAGGAGAGGAGAGGAGCCTCTGTCCTTCCCTGCCTCCACCAGCGTAATTAGATGAAATATAATTCAGTGTTATAGACTTGCTCAATAGGCTCAATAGGCCTCAGACTCGCCATAATGAACTGTCATTACTTCAGTACACATCCTTTTCTTCCCCTCTCCAAGGCCAGCGCTCCGGCTCACATCACTAGATTTCATTTCCCGCAGTTAAGCTAATATTATTGCCTCGATTCCCTGTCCGCTGATTTAGGAGCATGCATGTGTGCGTGTGTATGTGTGTGTGTGTGTGTGTGCTGGTGGGTGAATGGGTAGTTGTGTGTGTGAGGTATACAAGAGTGATTCAGGAAAGTAATGTTTATGCATATGTGTACAACAGAGAAAATAGACAAAACATAGATATTGTGTATGTGTGTGTGTGAGTAGGTGTGTGTGTGTGTTTCTCTAGGTGGGTGTAATTATGTTTGAGTAGGTGTGTGTGTGTGTGTGTGTGTGTGTGTGTGTGTGTGTGTGTGTGTGTGTGTGTGTGTGTGTGTGTGTGTGTGTGTGTGTGTGTGTGTGTTGGTTTCTCTAGGTGGGTGTAATTATGTTTGAGTAGGTGCGTGTGTGTGTGTGTGTGTGCATCCTGGCTTTATTACCATGCAAAACAGAACACCTCAGTCAGACCCATTCATTGTTCTTCATGGCGCTGAGCAGTAACCCAATTAGGCTGGAATCTGCATTTAATACTGCAATGAAGCATCTTAATGAGCAAACCAACCATTACAGGCCCAGTCTATTATTTTACACTCTCACTCTCTGTTTTACAAATAAGAGCCTCTACACACACCCTTTAGCAGAGCTGCATGGGGCTAGCAGGACTAGATAACCTGGCCTTTAAATACACTTGCCTTTCAGATAAGATTTCCAATAGATGTGCATAGACTGAGGATGTCTGTAGAGCACACAATGTTCTCCACCCATGCACAACATATGTATGTGTATATGTGCTCAATATGTGTTTGTGTGTGTGTGTGTGTGTCTGTGTGTGTGGTGTGTGCAGGCAAAGCAAGCACTATGTGATCTCCAGTGATTATTTTCAGGCCAAGGGTGAGTAGCACAGGCTAAGAGTGGTTGCTGCTCCTGCTCAATATGTGTGTGTGTGTGTGTGTGTGTGTGTGTGTGTGTGTGTGTGTGTGTGTGTCTGTGTGTGTGGTGTGTGCAGGCAAAGCAAGCACTATGTGATCTCCAGTGATTATTTTCAGGCCAAGGGTGAGTAGCACAGGCTAAGAGTGGTTGCTGCTCCTGGAACAGATGTTTATACGTTTAAGAGAAATCTGTCTGGGCCTTGATATGAGACACTGGACCTCTCGATCTCACACATTAACCTCTGTCACACACACTTAAAACACACACACACACACACACACACACATACACAGTCTCTGTCTTTCTCTCTTTCATTCTGTTTCTCCTCCTGTCTTCCTCAGGATTCAAGAAGGCAGCAGAAGGACCCACAAGTGGGCAGGACTGTCCAATTATGTCTAATTGTTATCAGTGTGGGATGTGTGTGTGTATGTGTTGTGTGGGCTCAGTTCTCCTCGTGCTTGACAGGATGGCTTATCCTTTCATGGGGCTGTCATGGGTACCCCCACCCCTGCACATCCCCACCCCAAAATCCTTGCTGGGTGGGCTGGCAGGCGGGTAGATGGGCTTGGAGTGCTGTGGGTGGGGAGGCTGGTGGGTGAGAGACAGCTAGGCTAATTCAGGGAATGCTAATGACTGAGCCCAGGCTTCCCCTGCTCTGTGTGAGGCTGAAAGCTCTCTGCCCACAGAGGGGCCATTCAATGCAGCACACTCACAACACAGCTGTGCTGCTGCTGCTGCTGCTGCCACCGCTCTCACTACACACCCTCTCAGCCACGGCACGGCACAGTGCCACACACCACACACACTTACACCACACACCACACACACTTACACCACACACCACACACACCAAACCTGTGTGTCACAGTACAGCATCCTCACACAGATGCAGGCACACAGCATGGGCTCTGAGCACAGAGTCAAACAATGCTGATTATAGCGTAATCAATGACATTTGTGCTGACATTTGGCCATGATTAGCATAGAATGGCATATACATTCTGTTTTATGATTGCAAGTGATGGTGCATTACATCATTCTGTACATTAGAATGTATGAATAGGATGGTGAGCACATCATTAGAGGCAGAGATAAATGTGTGTGTGTGTGCTCACACACAAACACACACACACAGACACATCTCTCAGATGGATATCACCTCTGTAAATATTCTGTACATCAATGACCAGATCTTAGATGAATACCAAAGAAAGATCAAGACCAGGACAGGGTTGTAAAATCCTGACTTAAATAAGTAAGTACTAAAGTAAGATAGTAAGAAAGCAGTTAGAAAGTTAAAGTTCTTCTCTGTATTGCCTCTTGTTTCTATGTGCTTCACACAGGTGATGTCACCAATTAGCAGATCTTGCTGGCAGGGGAGTATGTTCATTAGAATCAGCTGGTTTAGTGAAAGATTAAAACAAATATGTGGCATGACTTTCACTTCTGAAGCTAGACCTTAGCACCTCTGATCAAGAGTTAAAAGACAGACCTGATTAGAATAGCAACTAGCAAAAATGTTTAAAGACTTTTACTCTGGGCAGAGGCTTGTGAGACCCTGGGGAGCTCCTGAAGATGGGTCCTCTGGTGGAGGGTGCCGTGAGGTGTCACTGGTAGAGTTTGGGACAAGAGATCAGTCTCTGTTCCACCTGCTCTGAGATCAGATGAGAGAACATGGAGGCTGTAGTGAGGAAGAGTTGGCAGTGGAGTGGGCCAGCTGAGAGATTGGATCTGTGTAAGCAGCTGGAGGCTGATCCTTTTAGAACACAAGGCAGTGGTGCAGCTTTCCCCATGTGTGTGAAATGTGGTGGTGTGGATTTGGGAATTAAAGCAACCCCCACCCCAACAGACACACTCACACTCAAATTTCATGTGTCCTACCTGGGTCACAACAGCCAGAGAAGTGTGGACATGCTTCAGATCTTTAAAAGCCACAGCGAGTGCTGTAGTGAGGCAGAGGATTTGCTGTGACTCCTGGGAGGATAGTTTAACAAGTTATTCTTAACTACCCAAAAAAAGGACTGCTGTGGTGGTGCCATCACACAAACTGCTGACAAAAGAGTTTCATGGCTCGTGGTGCGTGTTGTTTTTGTCTTTATTGTTATTAATTTAAAAAAAAGACAATGGAGAATACTTGAGGGGAAGAGACACTAATTAGAACACAGATCAAAGAGGCTCCCTAATTCATCCGCATGTGCACCAGAGGGGCAGGAGGAGCAGGAGAGAAAACCGTCTCTTTTTATGCAACCCCCCAAAAAACTTCCCATCCCGGCGCATGACACAACAGATAAATACCTTGAACGTTGTCTGGGTCTCCGACAAAACGCCCCTGAAAGAGACTTTTCATGCAGTCCTATCTCAGATTTAGCACCATAAACAACACCAACACCAACCTCCCCAAAACAGTGCCAGCACAGTGTTGTTATCATTGGCAGAGAAACTGTTGTTTCTACAGCAAACAGCCTGAGTGTAAATTTCAAAACGCAAATGGAAAACATCTGGTAACAAACAAACAAGTTAACTCTGTAAATAGTGAGAAACCTCAGAACCAAATCTGGTTTTTGCCCTCAGTCCCGTCTGAAGTCTGTCCCTGTCCCTGTCAATGCAAAGAGAAATAAGTAGGATGAAGGAAAACTTCAAGTATTTTTGATGGTTGGAGAAAAGCAGACCTTCTGTTTTCTTGATAAGAATCCACATAAACAGATCCATAATAGATGGATCTATGGCTGGATGGATGGATGGATGGACAGATGGAGTGTGTGGACTGTAGATTCAGTAACACGTAACACATGGGGTAAATCACAGACATACGTAGAACCCAAAATATGCAATATTTGTCCTGCCTGACCAGTACTAGTGTAATCACATCATCTGCATTTCTCCCATCACTTGCATTCTTAAGACACACTCTTCAAGAGGACTGATATTAACCTCAGGTTATGGTTGAATACAAAGAGCCTTTCACTGAGCCTTTCATGGCTTCAGCAGATGTGTGTGAAAGTGGTTGAAGGTCAGCGATCAGCGCCTTATCACAGCGAGTGATCAGGGCCTCTGTCTGTCTGGACGTGTCCAGGTGTGGCCGAGATCTGTGAGAGCTAAATGATTGGGCTGGGCTCTGATGTGACACTGCATTGAGTATCCCTTCAATAGGTCACCATCCCTCCTTCCCTTCTCATTACCTCCACCGGGCCCGTCGCATGGCAGCCACCCGCATGCAATCAATGAGCCCTATATGCATACATTTCCATAAAGCGCATGGATTTTCTTTTAATCAGACGCCATGATGATGAGGGGTTTTGATGGGGGGCCTTCGATCTCGTGGGTCGCCTGGATTTTAAGCGAGGCTGTCCCATAAACGTTGTGCCTGGTCAGTGATTGACAGGTGTAGTTATGGGATGTGGCTCAACACGTCAGAGGATCTCCCCCAGCTAGCACTAATCTGGCCAGATGACTGATCCGGGTCTTTTGAGAAAAGGAAAGAAAATCAGCATCATTTGTCACATCTCATTTGAGGTTTTGTCAGTGTAGTTAACCATATGTCATGTCATAAGTCTGTAACTCAACATCAAGAGCATGGAGTTGATTCTCAGAGAAGACACATAGCATTGAGCTATATTTCACACGTGTACAACCATGTCAACCATGAACAGTAGCAAGACTGTTGGAAGCTGGAAGAGATGCAAGAACTTCCAGTCAGTAGCTAAAAGATCAGTGGAATCCCAATGAGAGCCATGTTGTCTGTGTGTGTGTGTCCCAGTGAGAGCCATGTTGTCTGTGTGTGCAGATGACACTGTGTCAATAGAGTGAGATGGTGAGCTGGAGCAGGCTGGCTTCAGGCGGGGCAGTCTTAAAGAGGGCTGAGGAGCGCCTGATCCCCTGCACCAGCCTCAGCAGCAGGAGACTGACAGGAGCACCAGAGGACAGGAGAAGAACTCCAGCACTACAGAGGGATTCATCGCAGGCCACAAACTCACTGATGAGCATATGTTTCCAGTGGTGCTGTTTCTGTGGATGCTCAGTCATCCCTGCCTAACCCCCAGCCCACCCCTCTTTCCTTTCTTTTTCTTTGTTTATCTTCTGTTTTTTTCCTGCCATTTGATTGGGTTGATTTCTATATTTGTAATATTTTGAAACTGGAAATGTTGAATCTTTAAAAAACAAAAAACCTTTAAAACATTTATAAATGTTATAACCTAAATCGCATTCATTTGTTGAATCCTGTTTTACAAGACAAACAGATATGTCTAGACAGTGAAAAAAGTAAAATGATAGAGTGTGCTTGAGAGAATGAACAAAAAAGAAAGGGAGACTCTCTGGCACCTGACAGGCACCTGACAAGACAGACAGACAGACATCTGCATCAGTAATCACGTTGGCATAAGGCATTAGAGACAAAGGAGTGTGTGTGTGTGTCTGTGTGCGTGCGTTTATGTGTGTGTGATTCGCCTGGGCAGAGCGCTGTCAGACTTGACTCTTTGGATTTTTCCCGAAATCTCCATGTGTCAGACGAGACATCCCGAGACATCCCTCCACTCACCGCTGGCCTAATTATCCCTGACAATGTTGCCGTTTAATTTCCTATTTATATGTATCAAAGCAAATGGGCCTCTTTTCTCCGCTCTTGTCACTTAGAATTTATCAATCAAATCAGCCGCTGGAAATTGGTTGCCTGACTGCTGGGGAATCTCTGAGGACAAGGGGCCAGTTTATCTGCTTGAGATCTCCTTGACAACCTAGTGACAAAACACACTGACATGAAGCAGAATGGGCATTGTCAGGTTTTTTTCTCTTCTCACAAGATCTCAGGCACATTTATAAACACAACAGCTTCACTGTGAAAAGCTACAACTGAGGACCTCACACCAGTACAAATACACAGAAATATTATTTCATTCACAATATATACATAAATAATGTATAAGCACGCTTCTTTGTTCACAAGTGGACTAGAACACAACATTAAGAATTAGCTGACCTGATTGATCTGTCCCCAAACAAAACATGTGCTTTTCTAACAGAAGATTGAAGGTCACACCAGTAGCTTTAAATGCTCTCCAAAACAGCCCCTCTCCACATGCGCGCACACACACACACACACACACATATGTGCATGCACTTACACACACATACACACACACATTTACACACAAACACGTCAACAGTGAGTGTTCTGTGCCAGGCTGTGCACTGCTCCATGGTGTCAGGGCAGTGTCATTGTCCCAGGTGACAGGTGCTGCCACTGGGCCTGTCTATCAGCCGCTGTGCCCCTCTTCCTCTCTCTCTCCCTCTCTCTCTCCCTCTCCCTCTCCCTCTCTCTCTCTCTCTCTCCCTCTCTCTCTCTCTCTCACACACACACAGTGACTATCTTTGCTGTGCTGTGCTGCGGCAGACTGGAGCTGACTGGCAGACACACCGACAGGTCACCATGTCCACATGAACCAGGAGTGTCAGGCCCTTGTCTCAGACACACAAACACACACACACTCACACATACACACACACATACACACACACACACACAAACATCTAGACGCCAACAGGTCGCCATGTCCACATGAACCAGGAGTGTCAGGCCCATCAGTCCAACACAACTCACCCTGTCAGTCCCACAGCACCCTTCACCTCACTTAGCCTCCCTGTCTCAGGTACACACACACACACACACACACACAGTCTCATACTTACATACACACACACGCACAAACACACACACAGAGAGAGTCACATTCACACAAGAACACATGTTGACATGCTGAATATCTGTCCAAATATGCAAAACACACACACACACACACTCGCTCTAACACACAATATGAAGTCCATATGACTCTAAGAAACAGGAAATGTTCTGACACTTGTCTGGCCAGCCACCATGCTGAAGACTTACTGTAAACAGAGTGGACATGGCTACACAAAACACACACACGAAAAAAACAAGAGTAGTTTTCTCAATACCCCGATCATGCGTGTTAACCTCTTCTACCTCTTTATCATCTGAGAAGGAAATTCATTTCCAGGAATGTTTATTATTTCAACCGCTGGCCACACATTGTGCCAAATAGCTCTACTGTACTTTTCAAATGTTACCACTTCCCTTTGGAAAGCATTCTCTTGATCTGGGGAGTGGAGAGGAATTTTCATTCACTATGATCAATTGGAGGTGAATTTTCTTCACTTTTATGGAGGAAGTGTTAATTCATCTGGGTGGAGGGGGGTGGCTGGGTGGTTAGGGGTGGAGATGTTGGCAGGAGGGGGCTGATGGGAGGTGATGGCTCTGGCCGCTATGATGGAGTGTCGGCGCGCCGAGTGGCTTTATCGCTCACTTCATTTCAAATTAAAAGCCCAGCTGCAGACAGCCCATCTGTGAATCAAAAGGGCAAAACCTGCCACTTCGGGCTGTCACCAGCAGAGATGGATGAGCAGCCAGCACCTCCTTACAAAAGCCCCCTCAGAGTTCACTGTCTCGCTCTCTCTGTGTGTGTGTCTATGTGTGTGTGTGTGTGTGTGTGTGTGTGTGTGTGAGTGAGTGAAAGTGAGAGAGAGTATGTATGTGCAAGCATGAGGCCACTGTGTTGCATGTTTGTTGGTGTACTGTAGGAGAGTTGCATGTGTGTCTATTTTGCAGGACTGCTTTTGGTCAGTTTCACTTTATTTTGTTTTGTTTTGTGTGTTTGCTTGTGCATTAACCTAGGAGGTGTGTGTGTGTGTGTGTGAGAGAGAGAGAGAGAGAGAGAGAGAGAGAGAGGGAGATGAAGACTGTGTGAAATAGAGGATGGATGTGTGTGTGTGTGTGTGTGTGTGTGTGAGTGTGTGCATGATAACTCTCCACAATAAAGTCTATATATGTGTTTGAGGTTTACTATAAATACATGACCCAGTGTTCCATGTAAATTGAAACCACTAATTCCTTCACAGTATGACCCTACAACATGCTTAGAGGACAACAGGAGGTGTGTGTGTGTGTCTGTGTGTGTGTGTGTGTGTGTGTGTGTGTGTGTGTGTGGATTGGTTCATTTGGATTGTGTCACTGATCTGTGAGCACTTCAGGTCAGACCCAGACATCTATAAACCATGCTCCCTGGCACACTGTCTGACCTTGAGTTTTACACGCGGACACACATACACACACATACACACACACGCTCACCTTCAAGCAAGCTCTGTCTTTGGTGTGTGAAGCTGTGTGAGAGCGTCTGTTTGCCAGACCCAGACAGCAGTGCATAGCTGCCTCCACGTTCCCACGGCAGGCACCAGGGAAACACACGAGTGGAAGTTACCCATCGGCTAACAAGCGAACAGAGCCTCTGCGCACCCAGCTGATCAAAGTCCTCCACTTGTTTGAACAGACTACAAAATCATTAGGAATGCATATGACGCGACGGCCACTGCATATTAAGGTGGCACGACAGCCAATTAATCATTAGGGCATCAATATCCCATTTGCATAAAATTATTCTCTTTTAAGAGTCTATGTTGGAGGTGACAGGGCGGCCTCATCGATAATGCTAATGTCCCATTGAGAGGACAAGAGCCTAGACAGCGTCTGCAGGCAGTGGGGTGAGGAGGAAGAGGAAGAGGAGGAGGAGGAGGAGGCTACGGAACCAGACGAATCCAGGTCCTCCAGCCACAAGTTTCCTGCCTGAGGAGCACAGAAGGAGGTTCAGGAGGTTATTACTGCTAGCACTCTTACACCACTGTGGAACACTCATGATAAACACATCATGGTAAACAAACACACTTTGCAGCAGTCAACTGCATTGTTTATGTTTGCCTCTAAGAAAAGTAATTTCAAGGATTCTCCTTATATTTCAATACAAATGGACACAGTTATGCTTAAAACATTATGCTGAACAGTATGATGAACTGATGAACTGTAACAGTCAGCAGCATGGTTTATGTGTACCTCTAAAAAGAGTCATTTTAAGGCTTTTGATTGTTTACAAATTTGTACACAAATAGCCATTGTTATGCCTTGCTGTGATAAGTTAACCGTTAAGTTAACACACATATTCTCAAAAAGAATATAATACATCTGTAGAGAGTGGAGTCTTAGCTGTGTCCCACACAGCATCTGTACTCTTCCTCCCCCCTCCAGCACATCAATGCCTCCCGTAGACAGCCTGCCAGTGTTTGCCAGCCTTCTCCTCTCAGGCCAGCCTTCTCCTCTCTCTTCGTAAGTGAGCCCCAGTCCCATGCATTTGCTAATTTGGGAGTTTCCCCCCAGAGCCTGTCACTGGGAACACAACATCAACAACATCTCTCTATTGCTTCTCTCTCTCGCACGCACTCATCACATTACACATCAGATGTAGAAACGCCTGTGACAATGCCGAGTTTTAACATCATGCTTGGAATTAAGATGTGATTTATTTTGTCATATCATGTTGTCATTTTAGAGCAGCATGCAGGAACATAGCAAGTGCTGTAATTAAGTAGCAATTCATCACAACCGCTAACTTCTGCTTTGAAGCCCACACTATTTTCCTATGGTTTACAGAGCCTCTCTCAGGCTAAACAATGTCACTGCACATATACACTCAGCAAACACTGCACTACACACACGCAGGTGCACGCACACACACACACACACACACACACACACACACACACACACACACACACACACACACACACACATGCTAAGACACACACACACACATCCCTCCCTCCCTCTCATCTCAATTTGTACCAGAGCCAGGTTGACAGGGCAGCTCACAGCTTATTACCAAATGTGAGCAAGGTCTCCCAAGTTCAGGACTGGTCATTGATTACCCCTCCAGGCCCACAGATATCATCCTCCATCCTCCCCACAGCCAATCCACTTCCGCCTCACAGCCCTATTGATCTGTGGCTAAATCTGAGCGTGCCTGGAGCTGCCGTTTCACCTGCCATCACTAACACCCCACAGTGAGAGTGGGCTCTCACATATCTTCCCCAGGACACACACACACACACACACACACACACACATACACACTTTGTATGATTTACAGTGAGAAAAACACATGTTGTGTGCTGCCTTCTGGAAATAAAACATGTTCCACCACTTCATGTAAGTCTACTTATGCTCATGCTGTGCTTTCAATTCAAACCCAGCTGCCTTCCCATCACATTTGCAAGAGAGCACATATTTGGGATTACACTGCCACATCAACCTCCTGATAATAGACCAGAGCTCAGATCCAGGGAAATTAAACGGTCTGGTTGTTGGGAACTACGGCTTGAGGCAGTGATGGGAATAAGCTATGTTGCTATGTAGCTAAGATATACCTCAGTGTGTGGCTCTCACAAAGCCAACCCTTACAGAAAATGGTGTGATTTTTGGGGGACACGTTGTTACGGTCACAGAGAATGTGTGTCAGGTTCCTTCAGCAATCCACTTGTTTCTGCGTAAGGTGTTAGCAGTGTGAGGCAGCAGGCAGGTTCTTAGTGTGCTTGTGCTTGCATTGCCTGGTTAAGGGAGATGTGAAAAAGGTCAGGCGACCCTGGATGACTTCCTAACACTCCCTCTCCTCATTTGGAAGGGGAAATTAATCATCGCACGACCTTTGTCACTGGAGGGGTCACCTAGGGGTCACACCGAGGCACTTGGAGAGGAAAGAGTCTCCCTTCACAATACTGGTCAACACACTCACACACACACACACACACACACACAGTCACATTGACACATAATCACACACAGAGACTCCCAATCACACACACACACACACACACACACACACACACATACACACACACACACACAGGCACACAATCACACACAAAGCCTCCCAGTCATGCACAGAAACACACACACACACATACACACACAGAGAGAGGCTCAGAGACTCACTGTTCCCCCTCTCCCAGGCAGGCGGGCAGGCCGAGCGAGTGAGTGAGCTCTGGGGAAGAGCGCACCTGTCTGTGGGGCGTCTGTGAGCGGGGCCTCCGGAGGGCTCATTAGCAGAGCTTCATCACTGGGCTGGGAGGGCCTTAATGGAGCATAATGAAGCAGGAGGAGCAGAGACCAGAGGAGAGACGCAAGGAAAGAAGCAGATGAGGAGAGGAGAGGAGAGGAGCGGAGAGGAGTAGGTGAGGAGGGGGGAGAACAGAGGCACATTTTCAATCTAATAAAACTGAAATTGATTAATGATAACACTTTGGAGAGGAGGAGAGTTACAACGTTGTTGGAAATAAAACATGATGTATTAATCCGCTAGCATTACAGATGGCTCAACCCTCCCGACAACTGCTAACCATTTGAGATGCTATTAGCATGCATAATTATGCTAATTAAGTTGTAATTAACTCTTAATTCTTCAGAGGACCCTTCTTTTTTCATCTCTAATTTACCATAAGTCGGCAGTTAGTTCTTACACAAAGCTTTTCTTTTCTCCTGTTCATTGTTAAGCGGTGTAGACACAACGCCTGTATCATATTGCCTTCTAAAATGACATTTCAGCTCAGTTTTGACTGGGCTCAAAAGCCTGACTCCCATTTGGAGACTGTGTACATTCCCATCATTATCACCATGTGCCCTTAAGTGAAGAGCTCCCAATGTAGGAGGTGGGAGCTGGCTGATGAGCGAGCTTAATTAAGGCTGATTAAAGTGCATGCTTGGTTGGGGGGGGTCTTAGGTGTGTGTGGGGGCAGCGGTGAGGCAGTTCGTAGGGGAGAGGAGAGAGACAGCTGGACGCACTCAACACACTCATTTCACAGCTGGCCCACCTGTTACCCCCACACACGTATACTGTACACACACACACACACACTCATACACACAGCCACACTGGCTCCTGAAGTCTCATAAAATTTCACAGACAGTATACTGTATGAGGGGTGGGTTATTTTACATTTGGAATGTGTGCAAGTTTCCCTGTACTGGGTCTTTGGAGGGTCTTAGAGAGTAGTAGTTACTGTTGTTGTTGTTATTGTCATGCATTCCAGAGAGGAAAGACAACCTAGAGCCTAATACAGACACTCAACCTAGAGCCTGATACAGACACTCAACCTAGAGCCTGATACAGACACTCAACCTAGAGCCTAATACAGACACTCAACCTAGAGCCTAATACAGACACTCAACCTAGAGCCTGATACAGACACTCAACCTAGAGCCTAATACAGACACTCAACCTAGAGCCTGATACAGACACTCAACCTAGAGCCTAATACAGACACTCAACCTAGAGCCTGATACAGACACTCAACCTAGAGCCTGATACAGACACTCAACCTAGAGCCTGATACAGACACTCAACCTAGAGCCTAATACAGACACATTTAACCTACAGCCTAATACAGACACTCAACCTAGAGCCTAATACAGACACTCAACCTAGAGCCTGATACAGACACTCAACTTAGAGCCTAATACAGACACTCAACCTAGAGCCTAATACAGACACTCAACCTAGAGCCTGATAATGGCACTCAACCTAGAGCCTAATACAGACACTCAACCTAGAGCCTGATACAGACACTCAACCTAGAGCCTAATACAGACACTCAACCTAGAGCCTAATACAGACACTCAACCTAGAGCCTAATACAGACACTCAACCTAGAGCCTGATACAGACACTCAACCTAGAGCCTAATACAGACACTCAACCTAGAGCCTAATACAGACACTCAACCTAGAGCCTGATACAGACACTCAACCTAGAGCCTGATACAGACACTCAACCTAGAGCCTGATACAGACACTCAACCTAGAGCCTGATACAGACACTCAACCTAGAGCCTGATACAGACACTCAACCTAGAGCCTAATACAGACACTCAACCTAGAGCCTGATACAGACACTCAACCTAGAGCCTAATACAGACACTCAACCTAGAGCCTGATACAGACACTCAACCTAGACCCTCATACAGACACTCAACCTAGAGACTAATACAGACACTCAACCTAGAGCCTAATACAGACACTCAACCTAGAGCCTGATTTTGGCACTCAACCTAGAGCCTAATACAGACACTCAACCTAGAGCCTGATACAGACACTCAACCTAGAGCCTGATACAGACACTCAACCTAGAGCCTAATACAGACACTCAACCTAGAGCCTGTTACAGACACTCAACCTAGAGCCTGATACAGACACTCAACCTAGAGCCTGATACAGACACTCAACCTAGAGCCTGATACAGACACTCAACCTAGAGCCTGATATTGGCACTGAAGTTGTTATGGATAAAAGGAACTTAAACTGAAGCTGCTTCTAACTGTCTTTTCAACCCCAAAAACTATTCAGAATAATTAATTTGTTAATTCCTTTATGGCTGGCCATATATAGCCACTCATGCTATGAGAACACAACATACTAGGGAGGTTTCTATGATGACTGAGAGGAATCATCTTACTTAACTCAAATGAAAACTTCAACTGCATATGCCAAACTTGGAGGATTTACACCCAGTGTGCACTGATAGCCAGACATAAAAACATATTAGATTAAAATATTAAATGTACAAATTAGATTAAAATATTAATACAATACAAAATATTAGATTACAATATTGAATACAATAAGAATACAATATTAATATTATATGATTAAAAAAATATTATGCCCCCCAGGACCAGGGCCAAAGTTTCCTGATGCAAAAAGGAGACCTCCATTTCCCTGCATTACCCTAAATTACAAAGGGCCTTTCGCCGTTAAACCTGACATATAAAAATTATTCAATGCAGTGCTAAGTAACTGTGGATTCTCTGCCAGAACGTAATTAGAGATTCATCCGGTCTTATATATCAAAATTAGTACATGTCAACAGGCGAGCGGGCATCAGGGCTGGGGGGGGGGGGCGTGGCTGGGGCATATGGCACAGATCTCCACAGCCACGCTACGAACGCCAGGAGAGAAATATGTCCAGCAGCTGAACTGTTGAAATGCAGAGATACTAATTAAGGCAGGGGGAAGTTTAGCACCTGTTTCTCTCTCTCTCTTTCTCTCTCTCTCTCTTTCTCTCTCTCTCTCTCTCTCTCAGTTTGTGCTAATGGATCCCTCAAACAGGCCGGCTTTCCACAGAGGCGCTAATGAGGCGTGCCAGACGGAACAGCAAACACAGATTCACCCACTGACTCAGTGACTGGGCCTGGCACAGGCGGAAATGATACAGCTGGGAGTTCAAACAGAAAATCATACAAATTAGGCTAAATAATCCATAGCTGATGCAAGAACACAATCTCGGCATGGTCTGGAAAATCGTACACGCTTAGCCGTCAGGGAAACTTGATTCTAAGGAAAACAAACAAATTCTGGAACAACGCTGCTCAGTGATTATGCCCACTCTTTCCCCTCAGGTACAGGATTCCAGTTTAACTTTCATGAGCATGCAAAGCCTTCCAAGGAGCCGCTCCATTTCCGTCGGCCAGCTCTTAACTGTGACAAACAGCATCCACTGTCCTCCTGGAAGATGAATCGGCCTTGAGCCGCACATCCATTACTCCAGACGTCAGGTCCAAAGTGTAGCCTAACCCAATCGCCCCCCATTAAAGAAGCAGGAAGGAGGCTATTGATCGGCTGTTGTCTTTCATATATTACCCATCAGCCAGTCCACTGACAAACCACCCAGGCAATTAGCATACGCTAACTCTGGGCCAAATTAGGCCACTCCCTCTTGCGTCACTTCAGAGGTGACCTCATGACCTCTGCCTTCAGATTGAAGGAGACCCTCTCCATTCACTCAGGTCACTGCACATCCCAGCCACACTCAGCTGTCAAATATTTCAACTGCTTAATATTTCATCTAATCGATCCCAAATTTGTCAAAATCACGTTAGATAGATGTATAACAGATTCACTTGATGCAAACATTTCTGGTGCCGAAATCAGCTCGGCTGCTTAGGTAGTGTTCTTCTCCCAGAAAAGTCTAATGAATAAGGTTTGTTGGCCTGTCTGGTCAGACTATTGGAGAGCGTCAGTGGCAGCCTGGGTAATTCTTGTGGGCATGCTTTCCTGTCTCAGGTGCATGTTTCGCAGACATCCCGCCTCATTGGTCGTGATACGTGTCATTTCATTACACACATGAGATATGTGTCGAATTGGATGAATGAAGACCATAGCCTGAGGTTATACCTGGAGTAACAATATGTTTGGTGCTCGGACAAACACGAATAATGAGAAAGTCTCCTGCTCAAGTTAGAGAAAGTTCCGGTGGCCTTATATAATGTTGAATTCTAATGGAACAGTGAACAGTGGGTTTGTAAAGACACAAATAAGCTCATGATGGTGGAGAATACAATGTCATTAATACCCTTTTACTCCTAAAGAATTCCCATAGCTTTCTAGAGTTGTAACAGATTACAGGAAAGTTTGTAGAGTTTTGGCTGAATGATGCTGAATAGCTCGCTCTTATATAGACACTCTAGACCTGTGTGTCTATATGTCTGTCTGTGTGTGTGTGTGTATGTGTGTGTGTGTGTGTGTGAGGGCTCGACTGGCCGGAGCGACGGAGGGACAGGACTAATAGAGGCCCCTGGAGGCCTGCTGGCCAGAAACATGCCCACAGGTGCTGTGCGGTAATCAGCGCCCCTGGGAGCGGGAATGTGCCGCTCCTCTGTCCCGAGAAAATACCAGTAATATAGAGTGCCTCTCTTCTCTTCTCCAGCCCACTGACAAAACAAACCCCAATTCTCCCTCCCGACCCAACACACACACACACACACACACACATGCACGCACGCGCACACACGCACATGTACGCACGCACACGCACACACACACACACACACACACACAAAAAGTCACCTAGCTGAGCTCCCCTCTCACAGAGCTCTGAGGGCTTCAGGAAAATCTAGTTTACAGGGAAGGGAAGGTAAAACCTGCCAATATGATATGATCACCCTAAATAATTTATTTCCAATGCCAACAGAAGGGAGTTGTAGTGGGATGAAAGGCACAGGAGGTTGTCAGTGTGGGGCACAGCCGATAAAAACACAACACCATCGTCTGCGAGTGCACTTAACTGAGACTAATCGATCAGAGGGACCTCTCTGCATGGGCACCCTGGCCCATCTGTCAAAGCACATCATCTCTCAGCTTATCTGCTCCAAATAATGGACTATCAGCAATGTTCTCCCTCCCTCTCTCTCTTTCTCTCACTCACTCTCTCTGTCTGTTTGTGTTTGTGTGTATGTGTGTGTGTGATTGTGAGAGAGCATACCACTGGGCACTTCATTAGGCTCTTGACAGTCTGTGTAATACCCTCCTCTCTGGGAGACTCATCTTCAGCTTGAGTGCTCACTTGTGCACATGCACACACACACACAAACATGTGTGTACCAGAGGCGACTCCTCCATTGAGGAAAAGGAGGAAGATCCTCCCTTAAATTTTTTAAGAAAGAACTTCTAGGAGAAATGTATTAAAACATCACAGATATTTAATAGATAAATATGCAAAAGCATATCAAAACAGCTGAAACAATTATATTTAACATAAAACAGAAAAAATATCGTCCTCCCTTACTCCCTCATTGACATCCATTATAAACACTACGAACCCAGGTGATTTGCGGGCTCCTCTTTTAACATGCCTCCCTTTGGGCGGGTCAGGTCAAAATGCTCGTCTGTCATCAATCAGCCAATGACCGGAGCCACATTCGTCAATGGGCCCAATCAGAATTAAAGGGTGGGTTGACGGGTTGACACGTAAGGTCTTGTACTACTGTCATTGTCAACAGACCTGTCAGAAGTGATGGTGCGGACGGCAGAGAGTTTGAGAGCCTTTGTAGAGTTTTGCTTTGTTGTGTCAATAAAAAAGGATGGAAAAACGACACGTATTCATGATGTTAAATACCCCATTTCACACACTGGAGGACGATGAGAAGGTGAAAATCAAAACAGAGGGGAGACCAGTTACAAAAATTGACATGGTAAGGTCAGTTCGTTTAACACCACATGGTATCAAAGATACCCATGGCTAACTGCTAGTGTTACCACTAATCGTCTATGCTGGCCTTCCCTGTTGGTAGGGAAATGGTCTGTGCAGGGATTTAGTGACCTTAAAAATTTGGACAGGGCCACCAAGCGTCACGACAAGTGCAACTACCACGTTGGTGCAGTTATTCTCGTAAAATTGCTAGGTAGCGTGGCCGTTCGGGTGCAAGTGGCACAGCACAATGCTTTTTTTGTGAACACCAGTCGCCACTGATGTGTACACACAAACAAACATGAGCGTACACATTCATATTTACATACATGCTCAGACACACCGACTACAGCAAAACACAGGACGCCAAGTACTAACAGTGACACACATACAGACCGGTGCTCACACACACACACATACACACACAAGCACCCACAGCTGTACACACTCACATATTACACACAGATGGAGAGAGAGATCTGTTTCACAAAGTATGCAATCAATGTTTTTCATTCACACAGCATTGGTAGCACGTTTCCCTATTTAACAGCAACATAACTAAGCCTATCAGATCATTATAACAATCAGACACAAGGGGAGAGACAGAGGCAGGGAGGGGGTTGTGGAGGGAGAAAAAGGAAGAGAGAGAGAGAAAAGAGAAAGTCTTAGCCACCTCCCTTCGCTAACGTGCATCTCTGCTGTGTCATTTAATCTTCTTAATTGAATGCTTCAATAATTCTAAAGAGATTATACTCTGCCATTGTGTCATTGTAAGGTCAGGGTTAGGGCAGGCCAATTACCTATTTGTCAAATACATAAAGCTCCCATCTCATTTTCTTTCATTTGAATTGATTGTGGTGTGGAAAAAAACGACCCCAGATGGCTAATAAGATTTAGCGCTTCTGTGAAGAAACAGACATGGCAAATATTATTGAAAGGTTGCAGGATTATCTGCAATCACCAACCACAACCACCAAAGCTGATTTTCACGCCACAAGCTGACGACTTAAAGCCAAGCTCTTTATCAATCTGACTTAAATGAAGTGCACACAGAAATAAACTTGCACATCCACCTAGAACAAACAATCTGATATTCAGCAGCTAACACATCAATTAGCATGGCATGAAATAATGTGAGAATTTTAGATGATTTACTGAAAACAATTCAAACTATACAAACATTTCAGTAATCTAATCAGACTGCGTCTGGTGATTTTTACACTACAATAAATAGGATGAACTTGTGCACCATGATAATGTTTGATAATAGCCTACAAATGGAATTAGTTATTTCTTAACCATACAACCACAACCCCATTCTTAACCACAGAAGCCCAATTGACAAAATCAGTTTTTTTCCCTGTGTGTGTGTGTGTGTTAGAGCGAGAGAGAGAGAGAGAGAGAGAGAGGGAAAGAGAGACACGAGTCCTGTGTCAGTCTAATGCGTAGCATGCCCTGTGGACAATAATACTTCAGAGACAGCTCCGGTGAGGACAACTTCAAGCCCAATTAAAGCTCACAGCCCCTCAACCCTTCTGCCCACTCCACACACTCTTCCTCTCTCTCTCACACACACACACAAACCAAGCCCTCACTCTGACTTGGTGTGTTCTGAAGCTGACAATTAGCTTTGTACAGCAAGCCCATTACCCACCATAGACGCTTCAGAGTGCCTGCCGATGGCTGCCGATCCCAACAAGAAACCAATACTGCCCAGTTCCCTGGCAGGCAGGCAGGCATTGGTAGGGGGGTTGGGGACCCAGTCAGCTTAATAAGTGTTCATTTAAATGTCTTTGTGACCTTTGACCCCACAGGGCTCGTCCCCAACTGACCACACTAATGACCAGGACTGCGGAGCTGGGCAGAGACGAGGTCAGCCATGGTGGGGGAGAGGCTGCAGTGGGGTCAGCCTGTTACCGTGAGTAAGAATGTCTGTGTCAAAAATGAAAACAAAAATGACATAGAGAAAATTTTTGAATATTATCAGGTTTTGTGGAATTTATATTTAACACCAAGCCATTTTGTTTAGTATTAAAGTTGCACTGTAGACCAGAGGGTTAAATCCCATCTATTTGGAACTGTGCTTAATTGAGAGACTAATTTGTGGCTTTTGTTTTAGTCGTTAGCTGTCTTAATATAGATTCCTATTGGATGCAAATAGCAAATTTATGCCAAACACCAATTTGACTTTGTTAATCATGTTACTCCATACCTTGTCTTCTGTTACTGTAGCCAGTAAGTAAAACACAACATACACCATTGAACACTACCACATGAATTCATGGGGAAAAGCATGTTTTCGTGTTTTACTTCCATAAAAAACAAAGATAGGCTAATCTGTGACACTCCAAACAGTGTTGTTGCTTTGTTGTTGTTCTCAAATATCTGCTTCTCAGCATTTATTTATTTATTTCAGTGCTTATTTGTTTTGCTTGTCTTGCTGAACAGTGTGCTTTTTTCTGTGCTACTCTGTTACTGTGGCTCACTACCAGCCATACAGGGGTCACGATGGAACTGACTTAGATGTGAAGGGCAACTTGGAGTTGAGGTGAGGGGAGATGTGTGAAAGTGTGTGTGTGTGAAAGACTGAGGGGGGGTGTTTGTGAGGGAAAGACATGGAAGTGCTCATTTTGCACAGTTCCTCCTGTCTCAGGGCATTCCTACAAAGACTAAATCATGAAAGCCGAGAGGGCCTCCATCACTCGCTCACGCGCCTCCTCGCCGCTCTGCTCTGCTCTGCTGACAAGGAGGAGTCTGAAGCACTTCAGCGGGAGATGCCCGGGGGGCCAGCCCAATGTGAAGGAGGGCAGGAGGGGTAATTGAGGGGAGCAGAAGAGGAGGAGGGGAATGGGGTGGGGGTGGTCGGGGTGGGGGGGTTTAGCATCAGGCTGGGACCTCGCTGGTCCTCTCACTCATATACCATCATGCCTAATTTCTCTCTCTCTCTCTCCATCTCAAAATCTCTTTACTCCACATCTTGCTCCCCTGTACGCAGATCGGAGCAGACAGCCACAAGGCGCGTCAGTGCGACTGACTGCTCTCTTTGAGGCTGTGGCATGCCAGCGGAACCTTCAGCAAGTGCCCGCCTGAGTCTGCCCGCACCCGCCTGCACCCGCACCCCTCCATCCTGGCGGATGCCCTCATCTTTGTGGCAGGCCCTGTCACACGCAGAGCAGAGGGGGCCAAGCGAAGCAGTGCCACCCATGTGGCAGTGGGCACAGAGACACTGAGACAGCTCCTGACGACTGCAGTGCCCTGACAGGGAATATGTTCATGCAATTGGCAAGCTGGTGGCAACTGAGTGACTGCGACTTCAAGTGGCATCGCATGAAACGGCAGAGCCCCCGCGCTGCTCTTTACGCGTGTGTGTGTGTGTGTGTGTGTTTGCACTGATGTGTGTGAGAGAAAGAAAGAGTGTGTGTGTGTGTGTGTGTGAGAGAGAGAGTGTGTGTGTGTGTGTGTGTGTGTGCGTAACAGAAAGACATACAGTCAGTGTGAAAGCAGAAGAGCAGGACTCCAGCACAGCACCTCAGTCCCACTTCAGCAGGCTTTACAGACAGCTACTGAGTGCTCAGATCACTTCATATTTTCCACTTAGATGAAAACCATGGTGTGCACATGACAAGCCTGTGCTGAACAGAAAAAAATATATATTTTTGTTTATATTCTGAGAGGACAACACTACACAACATCTCTTGTACCCCTTTTGAGCATGAAACCACTCCTCTTGCTTTACACAAAACATAAATCTTAAATCATTTAAAAAATGATTTAATACATAAAGCATTTAAGACATGCATGCACACTATTGTAGAGTATTTTTAACAGCTTGCAGCCAGATCAAATATATTAGCAAATGACTTGGCTTGGTCAGTGGTGACAGCTTTTATGAAAACCATTTTGTCTCATTAAATTGGTTTGTCTGTGGAGAAAAAAAGTCAGTGCAAAATTTCTGACGAAGTCAGCCACTAAGCAAAACTTAAGAGTTTAATATGGCCGTCACCTGTTGTTATTACTGTTTTTAGTGAAATTTCTTCCCAACAGCAGCTTGACTGTAACTATTACTACTTGAATGCACAAGCCAAAATACTATGCTAAACACATTATAGCCTCTGTATAATTAAAGCCTATTTTGCCCAGGGCAATAATTTGTACAAAAGATCAATTATTTCTGGTTATATAACAACATATAGAAATAACCACAAACTCTGAAAATATTTCCTAAATGTGCATCTGATTTTGGATTTGTTTGTGAGTATGGTGCAGATTTTTCAGACTCATAAAAAAAACGTGCCCAAAAAAACTGCTTGCACAACAAACTGAAAAAAACCCTCTCAGACCGCAGCTTCACATATAGCACAGCCTATATGTATACATACGATTTGACTTGCCTTGTTGCAGTAATGGATATGACTACTTTTGCATAATGTGAGATTACTTGCCATTAGCTTTTGTTACTGATGAAGGGGCACTTTGATATTTGTCTCCATAAAAAGACTCAAGTGTTTCAGACAGAGTGCCATCACTGTCTAAATGCCTCTCCATTTCCATAAACAGACGCACCGACAATGAGTCATGATCAAGTCTGATTCGTCCTGTTGAATCACTCTGCATTAACCTAGCATTGCCATTCAAGGTTAGTGACTGGGGCAGCCACACACAGCCAACCGCACCCTGGGAGGATGGATGGCCCAGTGCTGTAGGCCTCACTGGGGTTGTCATCCGGTCCCTAATGAGGCCAGGTCGGAAGGGATGGAGGGGCATGGACGACTACCCACGCCGCGTCAGGGTTGCTCTAATTGTTCTGTCTGCTACTTGCATTCTGACCAGAAGAGCTAAACATGGTAGCACCACTTGTAACCCCCCCCCCCACACACACACACACACACACACATACATACACGCAAACACACATGTAAACTTTAGCATTTATAACATCATTTATAACACAAAGAGAGAGAAAGTGTGTGTGTGTATGCATGTGTGTGTCTGTACGTGTGTGTACAAGAAAGAGAGTGTGTATGAGTATGTGTGTCTTGCGCATGAGTATTTGTGTACACTGTGTGTGTATCTAATATTAGACAGAGAACGCATCTGCACGCTCCCAGAGAGCCTTGTCCAGCACAGTGCTGTCACTTCCCCATTAGGAAGACACTGAGTGGCTAATATCTTTAATTCCTTTATTCAATCTACTTTAACAAACATGGCAGCCATGCAGAGGGGATAATGCATAATCATTAGCAAAAGGTCCACAAATTATTGATGTAAAATAAGCAATGATTTTTTTCCCGCTCTGCAATTTATTGCCATTAACAAGTAACTTGCAATCCAATAAATGTCAGCATTGCTTTCAGTTAATTAAAGGAATAGATATTATATAGTAATGCAGGGTGGCGTTTAGATCCCAATTTCCACAGACTGCAATTTACTGCCTCGGCTTTATTTGAAGGGAACCACAAATAATGACCATTAAGCTGTCAGCCACTAGACAGGAGATCACATTAATGAAATTAGATAAGCTGGCCCTCTGATATAAACAGCACTTCTGCTGGAGCACACCAGACTAGAAATGGGTCAAGACTAAGTTTGAGCAGAGAGAGAGAGAGAGAGAGAGAGAGAACAATGGTGGAGTTTCCAGACAGAATAAATATACGGTGACGAGTGAAAGAAAAGGCAAATTAATAAGCTGTTAAAGCTGTTCAGAGTAAAAGCTTGGGTAGTGTGTGTGTGTGTATGTGTGTGTGTGCACGCCCAAGTGTGTGTGTATGTGTGTGTGTGTAATTTTTCAACTCCAAAACTACAGGGCTTTGGTATGAAATGAAGCTCTCTGCCATCACATACGCTTCACAAGTGTGCCATGGCTGCCATATCACTTTCCGAAATGACCAGAAGAGATATATTTTTATACCTTGTTACAATCTCACTAATCACATTTCTTTCCCCTGTCCTGACTGTATCCTACTCCTGCTAAAGCAAGCAGCGTTTACCAAGCATGTCCAACTAGATTGTGGATGTGTGCTGTGTGGACGTCACTTTAACTAAGCCAGTCTGCATCTCCCACGCTTGTGTCAAATATTACAATGTTTTGATGAACTGATGCAATCACTGTGCTTATATAAGCTACCGGACATGAGTGCAAAGGTCCCTGTTGTGTCCAGTCGGTGTGTGTGTGTGTGTGTGTGTGTGTATGTGTGTAAGTACATGTGAGTGCCCCCCGGCAGAATGCCAAGGCTCAGACCAAATTAGTGATCAGGGCACCTGCACCCCTCCAACCTCCCCATCTCCGTCCCTCCACTCCTCTCAAAGTGGAGCGACAGCCGTGTCAGGAGCTGTCACCTCGTCACGCAAACTTTTCTCCCTGTCCAAAAAACTTGCAGCAACTATAATGTGTGTGTGTGTGTGTATGTGTTTGAGCATATGTGTGTGTGTGTGTGTGTGTGTGTATGTGTGTGTGTGTGTGAGTGTGTGGGTCGGAAAGGCTTGTGCATGCACTGGCATGGGGCAGTGTGAGCAGGGGGGTTGTGGCGTTTTGTGACATCCCTGACGTCTTCCCCTCAAATCAGACTCCCTGCTTCTGTCAGCCTGAGCCTGCCCCTCCAGCTAACACTGTCAGCTAGCCTGCCTTCTGACCAGCAATAAAACCACACACACACACACACAAACACACACACACATACACACATAGATGTCGGCAGTATATGCACTTGCTGCTAAACATATAATAACTAGCCATGCACAAAAATATACTGTGTGTACAAACACACCCCAAAAAAAGGAGATCAAATATGAGTTACAACAAAAAAGATAAGACGTACGTTGAAGACGTTGATGTACTGGATATACAGTATGTATGTACTTGTGTATTTACATTAAAAATAGATCACAGTTTTTAAAAATCTCTTTTATAAAGAACATGGACCAGCCCACACATATCCTAACTCATTCTAACCTCTTTGATTCACCTTGAGGATGCTTTCCAGACTTGTCTTCTCTAAGAGATCTGACTGGTTTCAGTTGGGTTGTCGCAGTAAGCATAAGAGACGCACCTAGTGACGGGACAACCTGCCAATAATGTGGTCATGTGACAGTGGCTTCCTGTCTCCCCTGCTGAAGTCTTGTCGATATTAGCCCAGGCATAGATGCCTCCTCGCACCCTTACATAAAGAAGGCTAATTATGAGGTAATTGCCTAGTTCCTCTTTGTTGGTTCTTCCTAACAAATCCATTTCTCCACACAAGTAAGAATAATAACCATTTCCCTCCCTTTAATCCATTCATCACTATGGTTAGTAGACATCAAAACATGCATTTGAAATAATGAGCAGCATATATCTGTCTGAACAAAAAAAGGAGTGAGGATTTAATTATAAATAAATTATGATTGTATTCATCTAATTTCAGAAATCAAAGAGGGTAAAACCCTTTACTTATTTAATAGTCTAATCAGCTGAAATAACTGACAGAAGTCAGGTGGAAGTGATGATGATGCGCAAGTCAAGGTCTGCACTTTAAAGCAAGGCTGCCCTCATGTGGCCTAAGTCACACATGCATCGTTTTCGACTTTCGCTGGAGTTCCAGTTCTCATCTAGTGTTTACGTGCTTATCGAAATCAGACTACTGAGAGTCTGTAACGTATACGCAGGAGATTTATCCACCGCCATGCCAATAGTCTATTCTTCTATTATTAATATCACAAGCTTTGTTTACATGTCGTTGCCCACACAACTCACCCAATCACACTCAATCTTCTGCTCAGGAGAGCAATGATTGTGCACAGGAAAGTTCCGAACTTTCCCCATATTTTTTTCTATAAATCCAGAGTTAATTCCACCTAAGCAAGGACTCTCCGCTAGAACAATTGCGTTCTGTCTGGCCACTACAGCTGGATCATGCTGCTCCCAATTTAGTACAGTGCTCCAGTCGCCTGGGTGGAGCTCACCCCCTAAACCCCCAGTTTCACGGCCGATGGCCTTCCTGACTGGCACTAGTCTACACCTGCTTAACATTCGCCATTGATTCACGCCAAGCCTTCATTGGCAGGACTAATTTATTTACGAACTTGTCATTCCAAATAATTGATTGAGATGTCCTTGGCGTGGATGTCTAATGATATGCAAAGATAAAAGATTTTCTCATTATTGTGGGTAATGTAATTGCGGCGCGTGTCGTACAGGAGGAGGGATCAAAGGTGCGCTGCCCGCTGGCCCTCCCGTCTGTCTGGGCCGCCCAAGATGTTTAATTAGAGGCAGTAATGAAATTCAGGCCTTGGACATCGCATGTCCCTCCGACGGGAGCGCGGGGAGCTAACATTACCGGCGGCCTTGTGTACACGGCTCCGTCTTGTGACCCTTATCGAATAGGCTTCAGGGAACGTCGCTACTTAACCAAAGACAGGTGGTGGATACGTGCAATTGGTTTACATCAGCGGCAAACTCTGCCTTCACAGTATAACAGAGAACTTTTGGCATAGCCTATGAAAACGACCTGCTCCCACCTTAATGCATGCAATTGAGGGGACTTTGATGGGGCATAGAGACAACTATAACTTAGTCTTCTCTCATGCCATATCAGAGTCTCTGTACAAGGACAGATAAAATAGAGTTGTGGCCCTCGTGCCGGCCAGGCCGGGCAGTTGCCCTGTGTTCAATAGCCTGAAAAGCTACTGGATGAATTGATGATGTTCCCAAGTCAAGAGATCTCGGCCTAGAATCGCTGACAAGGCATGTTGAAGCTCCCACTCAGGATGGGGATTGTGAACGCTGCATTTCACACTACTTCCCTAATGCATTAATTGATGACCACCCTGCTCCAAGTTTACAAGTCGGCCGGCCAGATTTACACGTGCCCTCATCAAAGTGGTCTGAAACCCCGATAAGGATCGGTCAACTGACTGATCCGAATGAGATCCGATTCTGATCAGAAACGCCGAATCATGTGCATCACTTGCCCCCTGATCTGTTCAAGCTAAGTGGTTTCACCTCGTCTTGGAGGTGTGATGCATGGTTGATTGTGACACTTAATAATAGTGATGACTCCATCTTCCCGCAGTTCTCGTTAAATCACACGTGCCAGCATGTGCGGACTCGCTGTATCCACAGCGTCGCAGTCGGGGCAACCGTGATTAGTTAGTGTGTGCGCTCACAGGTCAAACATATCTCACGTCACGTTAGCTCACCGCAGATGAATCCACCAGTTGTCCCCAGCCTCCGAGACATTGTGTATATCATTTCCAAATGGTCCGACTGTCATATTTGAGTCTGACAGTTCATCCAAAGGGAATGATCGCTGTTCTTGTGTGATTTATACATATTAGAGAGGCAGTTAATGAACATGTCGCGCCTGGAGAATTATTCAAGGACTCGTATAGAGCTCTAGGAGTGACTTATCGTCCTTGCTGTCAAGAATGAAGTCATTGCAATATCATGTGCTGTTATGATAGGGTGTTGTCTAACGTGCAGATCAAGGCCAGCTAGGAAAGGCCTGGCATGATTTGACACGTTGTTCTACACATCCGCACATAAAGCCGCAGCTGACATGGAAGCAGTGAAAGATTACTGGAGGAAAGGCTGACACCCAGTGGTGTACAGTGGCACTGCAAAATAGGGTTCATGTAGACCACCACATGTATTCAAGGTTCATTACGGTAACATATTTTATGAAATGCAGCATTTTTGGAAGTAATATTCAAAATATATTTCAATAAACATTGGCATTTATAGATTTTAAACAGTGATACTAGACTGTTTAACATTTAAAAGTGGATTACAATAAATTTTTGGATCACATTACAAGACCACATATAACAGCTTTAAAGTAGGTCTACGAGTTTTCAAAAAATAATAGCTTCTCACTTCTACAGTTTGGCCCGTCGTTACCACTCAAGAACACTCAAGTCTAATTGTGTTTTCTGATATAATGTGCCACCCTAGAGTAAGGAAATATTTGATAGGATTGCATTCAAGATAGCTTATTTCATTTTATCAGCCTGTTTATGTCCATTTTAAGCCTATGAAGGGTTTTATTAGAGGTAAATAAGGTAAAAAAAAAATGATATCCCAACAAAACTTTTTGAATGCAAGTTTTTGTGAAATGTCATGTATAAATATGTAAATGAGGCATCATACACTAAATTTTGGCCTGTACCATAAGGGTAAACAAGTTAAACAGCCTAACATACATATTTTCTGAAAACCTACAACCTGTAGATGTGATTTAATATAAGTCCCACCTTCTTCCACATACCATGGACAATGCATAGTCCTCATTTTCATTGTACTGAAATGCATTGATTCTTAATTTACACCCATGGGGTTTTAATAGGTAGTGCTTCCCAAAATTGTCCATGTTAACATTTTTATATAAACTATAGCAAGACTTTTTACAAAAAAAAAACTATGTCAGTTATTGACTATTTCAGCAGATAATGGCTCATCTACATGCATATACAAAGTATTTCAGAAAACCTGCAATTACAAAAATAGTATTGTCTAATCTAGGGAAGTTTTGAGGGGATATCTATTAGTTAAAATTTGTAACCCTTTACACCCATAATACATCCCTCTTTAGGATTATAATGGGCACTAAAAGGGTGATGAAACAGCTACCACCAATGCAATGCTGTAATTTATTTTTGAACTCTAGGGTGGTATACAATTCTAAAAATCACAATTTGCCTTACAGATGGTACTGACCAACCCTCTGGCTCAAGGACTAATATTACTCTCCCACACATTTGTCAAGGTTGCATCCCTAATGGTCTTTAAAATGTTGTTGTTGTTCTACCACTAGGAGGCACTGTTCCATCATGAGTAACTGCCTGTGCAAAAGCCAAAGATACATGATATTTTAATTGTACATTAGCCTGACGTTTTGAGAGCAAGCTTGGCACTGGCAAAGTGCCAAGTTTGACCACGCACAAACATACTGATAATCCCATTTGCAAATTAAACACAATTTCATGAAGCAGTGATCAATAGAAACATCAAATTTTTATTTATACACTGTCGTCAAGGACATCATTTGCTAGACTGCTGCCAGGGCTTTTAGTGTGTCTGAGAGAGGGAGAGTCAGAGGAGACTTCTGTCTTGTCACACTAAAGAGCCAAGTCTAATGGTACAGCATCTCAGAGAGAGCTCACCTTCAAGCAGCACTCCTAGTGCTGGATAAAGCCATTTTATGGAACACAAAATGCTATGAATTTAATGTCAGTTAAAAGCATGGTCAGGGCTTGTGAAATTAATGTGCGTTGCTTTGGGAAAAGCCATTTTACGAAAAAAACATAAACACAAACATAAAATCAATGAAACCTTCCTCAACCAGTTTCACATGTTTTTTGGCACAAAACAGCATTCATCAGAGTCTGCAAACAGAGCTGACAAACTTCAATTACATTCAACTGACCTGTTCAACAGTACAGTATACAGGTTTACAAGGACCAAATGTCAAAAACACTATCAAAGAATCTGATAAACCAAAAACGTTAATATTTACAATGTAGAAGTTTGTTTTGCATTTGGCACAAGGAACACCAACTGATATCAAAGGCCAAAGCGGCTGTCACAATACAACTTCCCATCAGACCTTGGACACTCTCGGTTTACAGCTCATTCCGTGTCCATTGCACACACAAACACACATCACTCAAACATGGTGGAGGCCAGCCCTGTTTGTCTGAAGGTTTGGGCCACCTGTTTGGAGTGCTGTATTTTGGCGGCAAGAGCCTCAAATACGTCATTCTGGTCCAGCGCCGTAGCCGTCCGGTAGATGAACGTCCCCAGGGCCTCCAGGCCCCGCATGCCCAGGTTCACCCCACAGCCTTCAAGGGAAAAAACAAAGAGCACAGCAGACCTCAGTCTCCTCCACCAACACCACTACCACCACATGCCTGCCCTGCCAGCACTTAAACTCTCCACAGTACAAGAACTCACCCTAGGGCCCTGAAACTGCTGTCTCTGCACACTGTGTATTATCGGCTGTGCATCTGCTGTAATCTATGCTGAGCATTGACTTGCACTTAGGCGTGTGCTTTTAGAGTGTAGGCTATGCCAGCAGCACCATCTCTCAACTTCCCCTCCGTCTCCTTTATCTGGCTTCCCTTCACAACCTCCGTTTTGCCACCATCTCTCCACTGCGATGCTTTCTTAACAGTGTTTCCCAATACAAAAAGCTATGAAAGTCTGATGCTGATTTTGGAGGGCTAAATTGGAGCGGTCCTAGAGGAGTCTGGGAGACAATGAAGAGGAAGGAGCAGGATGAGGAGGGATTGGGGGGTGGGGGTGTTGTAAGGCACGATTGCCTCGCAGGGGAGAGAAGGTCTGTTGAGCTGTGAGCTGTCGCGGGTGTCTTCTGATTGGCTGTGTGTGTGCTGGAGAGAGCGTTTCATAACTACTGTCACTGAGCACAAAAGTTAACCTCTCACATCTATTCCAGTCACTTCCCTCGCTTTCTCACCCACTTTCTTTCTCTTTCTCTCTCTCACCTAACACACAGCAGCACACACTCACACTTCCTCTACACACTCACACACACACACATGCATAAAGAGTAGAGGTTAGTCAGTGCAGAGGCAAAGACACTGTTGGAAGTGTGACACAGAGAACTCAAGGGTGGAGGTTATTTGGCTCAATTGGCAAGAGCTCACAGCTAGACAAGACATATATAAGGGTCTCTCAGCTGCTAGAAAACAATGACTCACCTAAAGACAATGTTGACATTCATGAAACTGACTTTCATCTGTTTTAGCAACTCAGTAAAAATGATTGCATAGATGTGTTATGTGTGTTATTATGAGGGATGACGAATCCTTTCCAATCTTTCATGGATGTGTTTAAACTGCTTTGCTAAAAATCAATTTGGACATTCCTCTTTCCTTTCCTTTCTACCTATTCTTTCCTTCCCCGCCCTCATGCTCTCTCACCCCATGCTCTCACCTGTGTCAAAGTTGAGCACGCGCGCTGCCTCCCCCTCCACCGTCACGGCCACGTTGTCTCCCTCGATGTAGGCGGCACTGACGCGGCGGTGGGACAGCATGATCTCAAACAGCTTCCTGCTGCACTGCATGCGGTGCAGGGTCAGCTCACTCAGCCGCGGCTCAATGTCCGTCTTATAGGCATTGAAGGACTGGTGAAAGATATTCTTCATGATCTAGAAAAGGGAGAACATTTTCTTTTTTTTGTCCAAGATGGAGTGTGTCTGTGTGTGTGTGTGTGTGTGTGTGTGTGTGTGTGTGTGTGTGTGTGTGTGTGGAGGGGGGGTATTGACATTTCTGTATTAGCCTTTTAATTTTATTTACACAGTCTCTTCCACATAATAGAAAGATTGAACCAACAAGATAAGCCCAGTGTGAACATGAAATCAAAGAGAGCAGCAGAAACGATCAGTTGAATGGTTATGTTATGACAGTATATCTGAACGTGAATGCAACATCATGCAAGACAGTTATTACGAGCACTTACTGTTTATTCACGTCCTCCTGTCAGTTTATATTCTCTGAAACTAAAAGGTTTTCATAATTACAGTAGTGTGCTTTGAAATAGTTTTGTGCTGCGTATATTGATTGTGTGCTGGGCACATTCTCCTTTCTTCCAGTAGTATTGTTGGTAGGCCAAGGACCATATTTCTTCAGGACAATTGGAAAAGAGCTGCCTAGCTCTTCAGCACCAGGCCCAAAACAGCAACATCTGAAGAATGGACCTGGATCAGTTTTAAGATGTGTGAGATGGAAACCAACCCTCTGCCAGTTATGAAAGACTGTTTGTCACAGTGCAGACACAAGTCTTTACCTTCAGTCTCTTTACTGCCAAGGTAATATATTCATGTCAGATAAATAAAAATTTTCTCCATATATCAACTAGCCTCTTTTCCGAATGATATGTCATATAAGGAATGTCTGTACAAATAGGCAATAGGGTAATATAAGGCTATTTACACTCACGAAAACAAACACATGCACAAAATATACAAAAAATTCAATCAAATGACTAAAAATGCACCATAGTAACAGCAACAGTTAAGCGGTTTCATTTTGTGCCTTTCAAGATATCCAATGTTTAACTGAGTTGGAGCCAAAGGCCTTGCTGAAAAGGTGTGCTTTTAGGTGTGTTATGCACAGGCCAAAAAAGGGGTGATAACAGATGTAGAGAGTGTCTTGCTCCACAGAGGGCACCAACATGGAAGCTCAATCCCAATCTGGTGTGACGGATGGCCAAATGGTTCTAATCTGAGGGGCACAGGGGACTGTAGGTGTGAGGAGATCAGAAAATTATTGAGATTATGTAAATGATTTGTAGAGGACTTGTAAGGACTTTGTAGGAAAGGTATAATTATCTTTCAGAGCCTCATACTCAGAGGGGAATACTTTGCAGTTCTTATGTAGGAATACAGTACCTTGGACTTGAACAACTACTTAAGGCTACAACTGCATTATATTGCTGTGATATATTGCTGTGAATCAGATGCTGTTTCCATACACATAAATATGCATGGGTGTAAATAGCATTGTTTGCTACAGACACCTTAGTGCTTGTCTATGTGATTCCATGCTATATACACCTGGGTGTAAATTTACTATGCCCACCAGGCACAAACAGCATTGTCAGCTATATACAGCCAGGTGCAAATAGCATCTGCCAATTTAATATACTCTATCATACATTATTCTCTACCTTAAATACATAAAGGTTCATTAATAGCAAAAAGAGCTACACGCTGCATCAATGCAAAAAATAAGTTTGTAATGTTTACGATAGGATGTTCTCGTTCAACAGCATCTGTGATCAGCACTGTCTTGTTTCCTCCATCTCCTCTGGGCTGAGCCTTTATCACTACCTCCATTCTCTTTCAGTCTCAAAGCTGCTATGAGCCCATCTAGCAGGAAACTGTTGGCTTTGAGACATCACAAACACAGCTGCATTTACTCACATTGTATTTAACACCGTGACCACAGGTGGTAGAATGTGATGTTATGGTAGAGCTGGGCCTAAGCTAGTTGATTTGCATGCTAACTTCAGTGGATATGTGGACATATGCTTAGGCATGCTTAGGCATCTCTTGCACAGTGCAGATGTTTTTTCACTTTCTGTTACTGTTTCTTTTTTGGGTGCTTTAATCTCAAAGTAATACACATACCTCCTTTAAGCAATTCACAGCCATAGATAAATAAAGAACAGAAGGTGAGCACTAACAGCAAGAGGACCACTTTTCTCCACAGAAGTATTGATCTTTGGATGTTCTTTCTCAGATCAGAGCACCCTGACAATAGCTCTTTCCAAGCAAGTGCACCTGTGCCTCCTGTCAAATGAGCTAAGTGCCCTGAACATATTGTCCTACACCACATGGAGACCCAGAGTCTCACTGCTAAAGCCTGAGAGGCAGCAGAAATCTCCTGCTGCAGACTGAGGCTGCCGCTGCTGCTGCTGCTGGGCACTCTTGTGACTCATGCCTTCATCATCCCTCCCCACACCAGCCCTGCCCCCAACACCAGATACACCCCCGCCACACACACACACACACACACACTCTCTCCACCCAGTCTCTCTAAGCCGCTCCACTGTCACCATGAAAAAAAGCCTCTCTGCTCATCACCTGCTCTCGTCTGGCCCCAGTGGACATGCGGGCTGTAACCAGGTAACGGTAGCCTGTCTCGCTGAGTGACGGCCTGATGCCGTGCTCTGACGCCATGCTCTCATTAAAAGCCCTAACTCCATTTATCTGCTGCTTTTTCACTCTCTCACTCTCCCTCTCTCTGTTGCAACCTTTCCTTTTATAACCTCATCTCCGTAATCCACTCTTTGCCAATGGGAAGGCAAGCACCATAAACTGCCAGCGTAACACACATCCCTGAGAACAGCACAGATGTCTCCATTTCATTCTCCTGACATCCCAAGATTAACCTCCTCATACTTAATCCCTCCTTCACTTATTCACTTATTGACTGAGTCTTCCTGGTTGTTTTGAAGTTGTTTTTCATTTCCTCTCCCCTTGATTATTTGTTTCCTTCCTTTTCCACCCGGCTACTTACTCCAGCCGCCCAGCTCTGCTATGACATGGAAGAGTGGGAGAAGAAAGTGCCCCCCCAAACACACACACACACACACACACATACACATACACACACACACACACACACACATACATAAACACACAATGTCAGGAATGTGGCATCTGTGACATAAGTGTCACTCGTAGTCCCTAGAACACCAAAGTTCCCCAGTAACAGGTGGCAGGTGATCACCAGCTTGTGGGTTTTCTGAACGCTCCAATCCCTCCCCTCTGTCAGCCATTCACATGGAAATCCACATGGCACGCACCACATCAAAGGAAGCAGGGCTGGAGGAGATGAACTCACTCACACACACATACACTCACACACACACACACACACACACACACACAAACCGACAAAGTAGAATGCCCAGCAGGGTTGAGCTCTCAAGTTCAAAATCATCCCACAGCTGTGAAATTAAGAAGTGGGCAGGCTAGTCCTTAGAAAAATGGAGTTGTCACAAACTTTGTTCACACCGTCGGGTATTTTAATTCTTCATTGATCTTTGTTATACTTAGACCTGGACTGTCTAGTCTGTATTAAAAGTGTTATCTTTTTCTAATAGACAACTAGATCTATATACAGCCAGCAGCAAGCAGTGTAGAACATTCCTAGGGTTCCAAGCTATTACAGTAATATATATTAATACATAGATTCATCCTGCTTTTGGGCCGCACAGATTGGCTCCACTTGGCCCCAGATAGATTTTCTGTTCACTGTTATTAAAATAATCTATAGGGTTCCACATACCGAGGAGTTTGTAGTGTGACGCAGGAAGCGCACCATCTTGCTGTCAGCAGCCGTGCAGGCCAGGGCCATGTATCGGTTCCGGAATGTTCCATAAATCTTGAGGTGGAAGCCTGGCTTGGCTGTGGCTGTGTGGCCAGAACTTCGTGGCTCCTTGAGAACGTCCACCCCGTAGGCCGAAAGGTCAAAGTACAGACTGTGAGCCTTGATCTCAGGAGTGGGCACCTGAGCACCGATGAGGAGAGAAGGAGAGGAAAATGAATGAGGGAAAGCCTTCAGAATGGGCCTTTAATTCTAGGGTCAGTCCACAGGGAATGATAACAACACCAAGCGACTCATTCCTCTGAAGTTATTCAAGGACGCCATTATGCACAGTGGAGCATGCTGCTGAAATGAGCCCTCGACTTTTGGAATTAATTAAAATTGCACTTGGCACACAGTTGAGTAAACACAAATGGCCCCTCAAGTCTCATAATCACTGAGGTAAGTGCTGCTGTCTCATTGCCTTTCCTTTTTCCTCCTCTGTCTCTCTCCTTCTCTCTGTACCTGCTCAGACTTTAGCTTTTTCTCTCTCTCTTCTACTGCACTGTGTCCAGGTAGAAGCACTAATTACCAGTACCTCTGAACTGACCTCTGTCTACATGAAGTGAGTCCATGATGGCTTTGGATAGTCTAAGGGTGTATTAAATTAGCATTGGGTCATTTAGGGTTGCGTACTGAGTACACACACATGTACACTGCTGTATGAATCATTTACAAAACCACCAGAGGATAGGAAATAACAGAGCTGTTTTTGTTGCCGTTGCTTGCAGTTCACCAAAACCATTTAAAAACAAGCGTAGATATGATCACTGATGGGTACCATGTGGCAGAGCTAATCTGCTGCACCAGTACTGTGTGGTTTGGAATCGATGCCAGTAGAGTATTCCTTTAAAATGTTAGACTTCTGAGTAACTTCCGCTGCATTGTTCATTCAAATGACTTCATGTGTACTCTACTTCACCTTGACCCTCTCTTTGTTTCACCTGAAGCTCCTGAATCTTCTCCACAGTGCTCAAGTGCATTACAGAAACTGTCAGGGAGCCTTTTACTTCCTCCGCATCCAAACTTATCAAATTTAGCAGCAAATGAAATGAGGGAAATTAGATTGGACGGAGCTGATTTCCTGGACTTGGCAACAGAGGCATTCATACTCAGAAAAAAAAAAAACAATTCAATATCTTCAGCAAACTTCAGGGCAAACAGCTGAGGTCAAATCAGGAAATTAAATGTTAGCTCTTTGTTGTCTTATGAATTAGGACCCTCAGATTGTGGCCTTTCTTCAGTCTCTGTCTGCGAGGGTGTGTGTGTGTCTGTGTGTGTGTGTGTGAGGGAACTGCCTTTTTAATATGCATGTTTGCATATATACAGCTTTCGCATTCCCTTTACATTATACAAATAAAGTCAACAAATTTGATTAGTCAGCGGTTATCTTAATGTTTCAGTTCTGTGGTCTGAGGGATCAGCTATCACACTCAACACTATGCTATCTAACCTGCGGTGGCACTGTTAGGCCATGTAAGGTGTTTGATGAGTTGCTGTGTAAACATCACAGTCTGGCAGGGCCACTCAGCCATCATTTGCTAGTCGTCTCCCCAGGCTCCTGCCTTTCATACATATACCACATCTCCATTAGCAGCTCCAGGAAAACAACTGGAGACTCCTCTAGTCAGATAGACACAGGGCCAGAGCAGATGCACCGTAGACCTGAGGAGGTGTTGATCTGAAGGGTTTTCCCACCACTAGTGGTAAAGACAATGTGTGTGTGGTGTGAGTAGGATAATTTCTATATGTGGAACTCTCTGCATGTGTGTTATATCTCTCTATATCTCCCTATATGTCCCTATCTCTTTTTCACAGACACTTAGATCTCCACAGACATCTAGATCTCCACAGACATCTAAATTATGAATTAATGTATGTGGAGATCTAGATGTACGTGAATTAATCTGATGAACAAACTCCCCTCTATTGTCAGATGGTGGCGTTATACCAATTTGGATAGATGGATATCATTATTATCTTAGTAACCAACATTCAGTAAAGTTGAAGACCATTCAGCCTTCACAATTTAAAACCAGTGCCATCTTCACATCACATGCTCCAAATCTCACACCATTATGATAAACCGTCTAGGAGAAGTGTGTCAAAACACACATATTCAAAACCCCATTCTTTCCTTGGCCAGGTGGTGGCAATATACCAGACAGGTGTGGTTTGTGCAAAATTGTGTTTTTGTGCATGGGATGTTCCTTAAAAATGGCCAAGATTGTGAGAATAATAATAATAATAATAATAATAATAATAATAAATCTTCAAAAAACAATAATAAGCCTTCGAAAAACCGTCCTCGCACACCTCAGTGCTCGGGCCCTAAAAAGACAGGGTCATTTAAATAGTTTACCACTTTACTTGTTTACTTGTTCACTGTGCTGCCTGGACCTCTGCCTGGCCCTAACAGCTTAGATACAGGAATGCCTGAGCCAAAGTGATCCAGCCTCAATCCATCTTTAGGCGGTGAGGTCATTACTGCTGCCCAGGAACAGGCTGCCTGGCCTCCCTGCAGACCCCAGCACTGCATCAGCTGCTTACTGAACACATCCTGACAGGAGGCAGCCGCAGGTTCAGAGAAAAGGAAGATGGAAGATAGACTAAGCTGTGTCCGCTGTAGTTTTTAGTTTTCAGTGACATCTGGGTGGTTATGTCGTGAGTGACGGGAGATAAAGAAGCAGGAGAGAGTGAGAGAGAGAGAGAGAGAGAGAGAGAGAAAGAGAGAAAAGAGAGAGAGCAGCGTGTCGGCTAGATAGATGTGCAAATCAGATGTTTGAGTAGATGAGCTTGAGACGATGCAGGAAGCACACTCTGATTGTTTGTTGGGTTTGTTGGCTGCGTCACTGAGCTTTTATTTCACCCCTCGCAAGGTGCTCGCTAATCATTCATTACTCATTCATTTCCTTCGCCCCTATTCATGCTGGTGTCAGCCACACGCAGCAGGAAAGGCTCCCCTCCGCCTGACAAGGTGTGTGTGTGTGTGTGTGTGTGTTGGGGGGGGGCATCCAGCTGTGTGTGTCTGCGCTGCATCCATATTCAGGAGGCCAGGAGGGGTCAGCGGAACAGACAGGCCAGATGCAGAGAGAGAGGCTACACAAAGGCAAGCACGCATGATGATCAAAGCACTGGAGCTTGACCGTGTGGAATAAGCCTATGGACATCCAAAAGCCTGCCAGGACATGGATTACACCCTCACTCCCTCCCTCTCTCTCTCTTTCTCTCTCTCTCACACACACACACACACACGGACGCATGCCTGCTCTCTCCATTTCATCTGCCATCCCAGCTTATTGACTTCAATACACAGTTTGAGAAAATAAGTGGGTCCTTTGGAGGTAAATTAGCATGTATCCAATGTATCAGTCTGAATCCACATGTAATGCCAAAGGAAGATTAATAAATGGAGCTGGTCAGTGGAAATAGAAAGAGAACATACATGCTGCACACATCAATTAGATCCTATATTTCTATAACAACAGTTGTGGGGAAAACGGTACAGTTGGTGTGTTGTAATATATATATGGGCTAAGTGACCAATAAATAATCATATTAAGTAAAACTGTGGTCAGGAGGCTTGTAAGTCTGACCTGCCGTTGGTCCAGTCTTTCGATGGTGGCGTTGGCTCCATAGGCATGGCAAGACTCCACAATGTAGTCAGAGCTGATGCCCAGCACCGAGCAGGATTCGCCACAAGAGCCGTCGGCAACCACAATCACCCGCGGCCACTGCCCACACGGGATCCGCCGCAGGTACTCCTCTGAGAACTGAGAGGAAAGGCAGGAGAGACAAGAGACATCAGAGTCAGAGAGTCCTCTCTGTCTGAGTCCTCTCAGACAGAGAAAGACCAGAACCCAGGCGGGGGGTGTGAGGGTGTGGGACCAAAGATAAAGATGGCTCCATACTATGTGCATGAGGAGATCAGAGAGGAGGCTGGTGTGTGAAGGTTAGGAAGGTGGGATGAGACTCTTGAGTATTTTTCATTGAGGCCGTGTCCTTAATATGCTATTCCGCCCTCCACCCATGAATGTGTAATAAAGTGTGACTTCCCCCATAAATCCCTTAAGCTTCAAAGTGCCTGTGTGGCGAGGAGGAGAAATCTTGAGAGACACAAATGTGAACGTTTTTTGAAGCCCATCCATTTCAGAGACAGGCCTCTGTGATTCAGATCTCCTATTCAGGTTCTGTTGTGCGACAGCTTGGCCAGATGGGATCGTTTGGCACGTCATCTGCTAAAACCCCAAAATAAATCAACATAACACTGACCTCATTCTTACTGACACATTTCAAATATGCCATACTACATAACCAAAGCTATAAAGCTCCTCAAAACAATTATTGCTAATTATGCAGCAGAAGGGATAAATACTGGTAGCCAAATTGATTTTGCTCAGAAGAAACTGGGACTGATGTCTTCATATTTTAATCACTGGATCTGAAAATCAAATATGTATGCTAAACCTGTATTTACAAATTGAGGAGGACAAGTCCTCCTTCGAGATGGACAAGGTGGCAGAACAGAGGCTGAGCTGGCCCTTTAAGGATCTGCCAGTGTCTCTCGCTCTCACAAACTCTCTCTCTATCTGTGTGTGTGTGCGCGCATTTGTGTGTGTGTTATACAAATACGAAGGTTTGTTTAATCTGCTTTAGTTTACACAGACAGAGTGGGTATCCTGCGCTACAGGATATGCCCCTAATATGACGTCAACATTCACACACACATGATAATATTTAGCTTTACAGGGATAGTTCAACACTGAAGTAAATCACAGCAGATTCAATTCACCAAAGGGGAGGTTAACATGTATTCTTTTCAACCAGCACAATTAATGGAACTATTACTGTTCCATACAGAAACATGAATCAAGGACACATTATATATGCATTCAGTGAGAAACTGGAGCATAACGTAATGTTTCACTAATCCTGTTTCAGGCATCATATTTCTTTTTAAAGGTCAGATGGTCTCTGAATAAAACACACAGAGACAGACAGAAGCAGTGAGAGACAGAAAGAAAGAAAGAAAGAAAGAGAGAGAAACAGAGTGATGTAGTAAATTAGAGGATGCAAATATGAAATGCAATAAAGGTGTATGTGCATGCATATGAGTTTCTGATCTTAACATCTGAAGAGACATCATTATCTGAGAGAGAGCGAGATCAATGAAAAGCGTATGTGTGTGTGTGTATGTGTGTGTGTGTGTGTGTGTGTGTGTACTTGTGTGCATCATATGAGAAAGGCCATGGTCTCCCACATCTGCGGAGAGAGAGAGAGAGAGAGAGAGCAGGCGAGGCCTCTCCTGTGTCTCTGAAGCCCTTGGGCAATCGGGTTACCTCGGGATGAATTTTATCTGGACGAGTCCTTGGTGTGAACACTGGATCTATTAAATCACTTTATTCCCAGTGCCAGAGGGGGACATGCGTCAGCACTCTTGCCTATGTCCGTCTTACACACAATCAGCCTCAGAGCCACTGTAGAGCACACAGGTCCACACACCAAGGAGCAAATCCAATACGCACACAGGCCTGAGCCATAACTTAAGGACCCCCTTAGGACCCTGCTGCTCATCTGGGCAAACCACTAGGGAGCCTGAGCTTACAATCCCAATCACTGTTTAGTAGTCAAGCATCCCCTCTAACACCACCTCCACACAGTATTCCCCACTGAAAGGGGTGGCCTTAACCATTTTGGAAAAGACGAGAGAGAGAGAGAGAGAGAGAGAGAGAGGACACCTCTTCAAATGTGCCATGACATGACAGCTCAGGCTGGAAGGCTTGGGAAGGTGAAAACATAATGGACTGAGTTGTGCAATGCATCTACCAGTCATGGGCCAAAGTTCAAATGTCAACCATCACAGCACTCAGGGGTGGATGGCAAGCTGACACATTATGATACAACTATCCAAAATGCACTCCAGGCAATATCTGTCATAATATAAAACACTTACATCGCTCTTTTGCAGAATTGGCCAGCAGCACATCACTGTTATTGCTGAGAAACAAAACATGAGATGCTATTAATACTTCAGCAGCTACTGCACAGGCAGACAAGTCATACTCCGTGGTATGTGCAGTAACTCCACTGCACGCCCCTGACAGAGATAAATGCCCTCAAGGGACTGGATTATGCATTCTAATATTGGCTGGCTGCGTTCGGAGCGGGATACTGTCTATGAGCCACTACTATCACAGGGGTATATTAGTCAATCCCAGTCAGCCACGCATTCCCCTCAAGTAGTGGAGGTAAACAGGTCAGATCCCACTGGCTTTGATTCATGCCTGTGCTGGAAATGACATCTGACATCAAAGGGAGCAGATCACTCCCATCTGTGTCTAGACTAGTCTGAATATTTGCGTTCTGTCTCCACCCGCTTGCCACCCCCTCACCTCATGCAGCAGCTTTCCAAGCAAAGGCAATAGAAAAACAAAATAATCCACATCCCGGGATGGTATTAATCATAATGTCACAAAGTAACTTGGCAACGAGATAACAAGGCTACAATAATATTCAGAAACACTTTGCTTTCCAAGGACAGGCATGAATGCTTTCTATTGTTCAAGGGAGAAAGTAAGTCTTCAAAGAAAATCCTGCTAAAAGTCAAACTCAGATATGATGTTATGCATTGGGCCATCAGAGTTCCATCCATACACTCGTACCTCCAGCAAGAGTTAAATCTAACATGGCAGTTCATGCACTTGAATAACACTTATTGCTTTAATGAGACACATCACAAGAAGTAAATTATAACATGGACTGCAGCCATACATTCTTGAGAGTCTAACTCTCAAGGGGAAATAATTGCAGTAATCAAGCAATATTCACGCATGGCTTAAGTATGGGTTGTTTCCCATATCTAAATGTCCAATAATTCTGTAGGAGTTTATGTCTGCCAGTCAGACCTTCTGCACGCTTGACAAGTCATCCAGTCAGCATGACTAATTCCTGATTGTGTGAGCGCCAGATGGAGAGGGGATGACTTGGTGATATTTAAGATCAGCTAGTAGTTGCACAATAAACGCACCTTTGTTCCCAGGTGAACTTTAATATCGATCTTTTGCTTCTTTTGCTCCAAAATGCTAAGCAGATACTCCTGGAACACGCCAATTTTAGTGAAGAAGTGGTCGTTGTGCCAGCATCCCTCCATGTTATCAAAGTCTACTCCCAAGCCTAACAGGAACCTGACGCTGCGGGGGTCCAGTGCGATCTGCTGCGGTCTGCACAGCAGTGCGGTCCTGTAGCGCTCATCCAATACCGTGAGTTTCAGCACCTTTCCCGAGCGAACAGCGACCAACGCCGCAGTCAGACCAACGGGACCGGAACCCACAATCAGAACCGATATTCGAGCCCGCCATTGCCTAATCCGGTCTAAACTCAGTTTGACGACCACGTACACTACCACCGCCAGGAAAGTGCTGAGTGCCGTGTCATAGACGAGAGCTCGGTAGTTCTCCTCTTCCAAGCTGCTGTTGATAAGCTCCCCCGGGGTTTCAGTTCGTGTTTCATCCATGTCCAGACTGAAAAGAATAAAATGAATCGCGAAGGAGAAAACACCTTGTTGATTTCACTTGTTGTTTAGTCGTTTTAAATCCATCCGCACCACTGTTGCCCGTAAACCAAATGTAACCGACACGCAAGCATCGGAGATATCTTCAGATGTTGACAAGTCGGGAAAGTGCAATGTGAAGGTCCAGGACGGCACTTCACATTTCTGAAAACATTCGTTGTTATGAACAGAGGAGGTCATAAAATGAACTGTTATGATGTTCCTGTATTCACGTCTAGCGTGTGGGCTGAATTGCAAACCCTCCAGGTAACAGTGCTGCCGGTGCTGCTCGAAGCTCGGTGGCTCAGCTGTTGTGTAGCCCTGCTGAAGGAACGCCTCTGCGCGCGCACTGTCAGTGTCTGGGACAGGGCTCTCCTCAAAGCGCGGGCTCTTCAGGGTGCAGGTGCTGTACACGTGCGGTTTATAGTTTTGTCAGTTTGGTCAATTCTGCTACAGTCACGGAATTCACACTTTTTTTTTTTTTGGGGTCGATTCTTGTTACGTTTTACCCATGAGGGAAATTATATTGATTTTTCATTTTTAAGTGTTTTTGATGTGGCGATACCAGAATATAGACTACATACTAAGTTTCATTCTGGCGCATAGCATAAAGAAACAGGGCTACATCAGGGCATAAGTCGATATTTTGTAACTTGACCGTGATGTATTTTTAGCTTCTGACTGAGAGCCTCTGTGGGACCATAACTGGCTCCGTGTTTTATCCCGAGCCTATTGATTTAATGGCGCTAAAAACAATGCCGCTGATGAGAAGCAGATTCACTCTGGACATTCCATCAGCACTCATCCACCCATGACTTACTGTTTGGAAAGCCAGCACACACACACAAAATCATAAACATTTATCTTTTGCATAAAAAAACATTGCAGAGACATAATCATGGTATTACAACAATTAGGTGAGATAGTATACAGTAAGTTCAGGTTAAGAAAGTCACCAGTCATGAAAGTAATGTTTTAATTTGGTTGAGAGAACATTTTTGAGAGATCATACATATGCCTACACTCTGACAGGACTTTTCCAGGGCGGGGAGTTCTCAAGGAACTTCAGTCCCTGGGGCTTCCAAGAGTTTGACTGGGCCCTGGGTGGATGTAGCTGGGGCTTGAAGTGGCAGCTGTTCTGAGAGTGCAGCCGGGTGAATAAGCCCAGCAGAGAGATGAGCTTCGGCAGATAACGCTGAACGTGCTGTGCTGATGAAGGATCAGGTCCCCCGAAGGACATGCTCACAGCAGTGTGATCAGCTATGGATGCTGCTGATCTCTCTGCTGTGGTTAGCATTAAATTAGGGCTCCACATTTATCAGTACTGGGCACCTCTTGGATGACAAGCTAAAAAGCTCAATGTTTGGCTTCACAGTGTTTTAAGGAGATCAATTCTCTACGGAATTGTAAAGCATGCAGACAGCGAAAAATGTTTGTGTGACAAAGAGACAGGGAGAGAGAGAGAGAGAGATGAAAAGAGTAAAATAAAGGGACTGAGCTTCATGGTGAGGAAAAGCTGTCTATTGATTATCAATGCGAGCCTTTAGATTTGCAGGGTGCACAGTCACACAACCACACACACACACACACACACACACACACACACATACAGTGACAAAGAGGCAGTCTAGCAGAGAATCCTTGAATGTGAATCAAGGAATGTGGATGTGATTGTGACGAAGGCCATCCACTGAGTGGAGAGAGAGAGAGAGCTGTGGATATTGTGGAGTGAAAGCCTAGACAAAGGATCCATCTAGCTACTGCTTCAGAACTTGTCTCCCCACTGCAAAAAAAACCCAAATAGATGGAAAGCCTTGGTAAAATAAAAGACAGGAACCACAAAAACAAGCCTATACTGAACAGAGACTATTCAAGAAATTACCATGTCATTTGAACCTAGTATATGAAATTGAATTGTAGCAAAAATATTCTGCCTGATGCTTACTGTACGTGTTGCTCCAGTGTTACCTCCCATAGGTGATCTCATTATAATTTATTTCCCCTTTTATTTAATGGTTGCAGGGTGATTGCAGCCATGCATCATGCAGAGTTTCAGCCTGACCTTTGGGTTAATGGGTTGAGCTTTGCGTCTGATGGCCACAAGGACAGAAAAAGGGGGCTGCTTTGTGAGCGGTGGGCAGAGAATGGTTCTGACAGCCAGTTAGCAGTAGAGGGAGTTGGAGGAGGAACATGTGCACACACACACACACACACACACACACACATACACAGCCTTTACTCACAGAGCGTAGATGAACAGACACACATTCACAATGCACCTACAAACACATTCTGTACAAGGTGCTCACAAAGACCAGCATTTAATACATACACACACACACACACACACACACACACACACACACACACATACAGCCACACACACAAAAGAAGTAAGAGAGAGAAAGAAAGAGCAGGGGAGCATGTGAGTTAGAAAGAAAGAGAGAGGGTGATAACAGAGAAACAAGCCTTTGTTGTGAATCTATAATTGCCTCACAGTGAAAAAGGCACAGGCTCTTCTGCTTTCTCTCTAGCTCCTTGTCCTTCACCCTCGAATCTACATGAGAATGAAGAAATTATATGATCACAACAACGTTGTTATAATTTACCATATTACCTACTTATATGAAATACAGTGCTTTTACATTACCGTTTGTACCATGTTGTTGACCAACAGACAGAAAAGGACCTACTGTTTTCCAGTAATCTTGTTGAAAGATAATAATGGTAGAGGTTTACATACTGTTTCTCATTTATACACACACATACACACACACACACACACACATGCATGTTACAGTATCATAGGGATATTAATGATCCTTGGAGACAGCGAGAGCAGCAGTGCTGGGCCACCACCTCCAGTAATTGGTTTCCACCCATGCTGTGGTGCCTGGCAACCACAGAACTCACCAGGAGAAAGGACTCAGGTGTTAATTATACACGAAGGAGCCACTGATGGAGGACAAGGGGACATGGACAAGCCAAAGGAGCTAAAGAGTGTCACATAGTAACAGTCATACCAGGCACAGTTGACTTGTCTCAATGTGCTCCAGAGATGTAGTTTGTCTTTTGTAAGATTGTCTTAACTAAAAGTATTGTCATCATCCTTGACCTTAAGATATTTTTATTCAGAGAGCTATCCTCTTACCATCAATACCACATGCAGCCTAACCTCCCCTGCTTATGCACTGTAACTAATAGAGCTGTCTCCTGCAGAGCAAAATCTGTCAAGTATTAAATGCATATTTGATCCCTTCAAAAACATTCAAAGAAGGACTAGTGAAACTAAAAAGGTTCAGTTCCATAGTGGAGCTGTCTTGATCAATATATTTGCTAATCAGTTCTTACAGCCACTGCATGATGGTCATTCCCATTTATCCTATATCCAGATTATTTGATCTTGTGATTGGGGTCAGAGATCCTGTATGTAAGAAGAACACATTAACAGGCACCACGATATATTAACTCACACGCCAGCTAGCAAGCTGACTACATTTGATTAGTGCCAGACAGTGCTGTTCTTGACAACTGGATAAGAGATGTAGGCCTAAAGCTTTTAGCTTGTTAGCTTCAGATCTCCCCGCTTTAACTATCTCAGTCCAATAACCATTAGTTTCTCAAAATAGTATCTAAATAAGACGATTTAATAGAAAGAGGCACTTTGTCAAATTCTTGTGACATGCATTCATGTTTTGTATTCATCAAATGCATATGCAATGGATGTCATGTTTGCAGTAGGAACTATGAAGGTAATGTCTACCAAATGTCGAGGATGAATCATGTGATGATTGAGTACTCAGAGCAGACATGAGCACCGGTCGCACGGGTGAATTCTTGGCCACAGAAGGAAAACAGCACCGCCGTCATCGGCTGAGTGGTCCTGAGTTTATGTCCACTGATGAAGCTGCTTTTGTTCCTAAATGCTCACATTCATTAGAGCATCTCACACACAATTAGACCCTGTGTCCATCAGATCATGCGTGCAATGGGGTTGAGAACTGGGGGCGGGGAATAGGAGCTTCATCTTCCATTTCTCAGGGGTTGCATTGTTTATGACTCCTCAATGGCCATGGGTGTGCTTTCTAGGTCAGGGGGCAGATAAACTAGCTTTACACCACGGCACTGCACACTCGTTAGCTGCCTAGACAGCATGCTATCAGGCAATAATCTTTTGAGAGCTTTTTGCAATCTCCCTGCTCTTTGTCCCCTTTCACTCTCACTCAATCTCTCTCTCTCTCACACACACACACACACACACACACACACACACACACACAAAGCTGTTGATGTATGAATACCTGAATGCTACGTCCACTGTGATGTGTGGATGTCAACTGCCGTTGTCACCACCATTGCTGCCCACTGAAACATACAATAGTAGAATTCAAGCACTCACCCAACTTGCAGTGGCCCTGTGACGCATGAACATGACGCATGGCTGAGATAAGAGGATCAAGAGTCTGGACAGGAGTGGAGAGTGGGGCCATTTTAAACAGTCAGTGAGCCAGCACACAGGCAGGTGAGACTGAGCAGATGGGGTTGGAAGTGATGGGACTCCTCCCAACACACAGGCAGCTTTCCTGCTCAACTGTGTCAGGGACGCTCAGTGGCTATTGACTCTCTTCCTCCCATCTAACAGAGTGGAATGAAAAAACAGGGGATACTCCAGGGAATACTGATGTCATACATGCTCTGAATCCGTAATTAAGACAATTACCATTTCCGCCGCTCCTGCAGGCCAGGACTCAACCACCTCTCCCAGGGGCATCTTTCGTCCATTTAGTTTTTCATGGGGACTTTTATTGATTTTGTGTTCGCATTGAAGGTTATCCCATGTAACCACGGGTCCCATGACTTGTTGGAAGGCCAGAGAAGTGAGTCCTAATGGACTGAATGCATCATATGTGAGCACATACAGAATGAGTGCATCATACTGTGATGAAACCTACATGGAAAGGGTGTAAAACTGTAGTTTTGTGCTCCACTTCCCTGACTGTCCAGGGTCCTAGGTTGTAGAGCCACAGCTACACGTGTGTGGCCATTATGTTAGTTACATGCTGTCAGGGCCTAAAGAGTTGAACAGAATGAGTAGCTTCATTTTAGCATGGATCTAATGTTTAAACTATAGAATGAATTTCACAAACTCCACACTTGTATACACTAACAATGTGAGACCTACAGGAGTCAGAAAGAAGTACCAACTAACCATAGACAGAGATATCATTGTGTTTTCATTTGTTAACAACATTTAGACAATCAAACACAAAGAAATGAGTGCCGCTATAGTGGCAATTAGTAAATTGGTCCATATTAGCACTAACCATTGCAATCTCACAGGGATGTGCATCAGCTCATTCAGTTCATACAGCTTTGTTTGTCACCAATCTTACAAATGCACAATAAGTATGTCATTGTTGCACTGTCACAAATCTGGCTGAAAACATCAATACTAACAGAGCTCAAATGAAGACACAGTGAAGTGCACCCAACAAACCTGAGCAACAGGGTTTCAAAAGAGGTATGAAGCAGCTGTAAAGGCAATTGGCATCTCATCCATAAAAGGGATGAGACTAGAAATATCAAAGGCACAAAAGCAACAAAAAGGCAAAGCATGGCAACAATGCAGCTCACTAACAGTGAGTGCCATCTCATCCATAAAAGGGATGAGACTAGAAATATCAAAGGCACAAAAGCAACAAAAAGGCAAAGCATGGCAACAATGCAGCTCACTAACAGTGAGTGCCATCACTAGGGAAACAGTAGGATGTCACCCAACTCTACCTACAGCATACTGTATATCCAAGCAGCCACACTGTCTCCGGTCTTGGCAACACAAGAGCATCCAAGAGGCAGGTGTGCTACAGGCCCTCATCAGCTGTGAACTGCATACTAAAGTTTGCATGAAATGTGAGTTTTTAAGCAAACAAGGAAAACAGATGGATCATCCCTGCATGAGCCTATCAGGGAACAAAAAATAACTGGCCATCTTAATTCCCCATTTCTTTTAGCTCATCATATCCACCAGCATCACTGTAAGTAATGGCCATGCTATGGTAGCAATTTGCTGTGGTATACTGGAATATAATTCTAATAGGAATCACACACTGTATTGCAAACGCCTCTTTTCCTTTGGCCACTGACCCAGAATATTGACATGACAGACAACCTGGACCTTTTCTATGCTTGCATTGACCCTGCATGGGAGATAGTCCGGGGGGAGGATCATCAGTATCATGTCTCTGATGTCCTAAGCTCCAGCTCTCTTGGGCTATGTAAGAAAAAGGAAATCCCTTGACATTATCTAAAGGGCAGTGCAGGAAAGTACATTTATCACCAAGAGAAGGACTTGCCAAAGGAAAGGGTCATACAACCTCCACTGCCTAACCTCTATCACTATAACCACTAGTGCCCTGAAAAGCGCCATCCCAGTGAAAAGGCAGTGCAAAGGGACTTATAATATAATATGTACTGGGTCTGCAAGTCATATTGGACATTAGTAGCCATGATTCATGAGAATCTGTCAAAATCCACATTTTCAGAATATGACTGAGGTTGTGTCCAGTCCAGGAAATTTAGAAAAAACAGAGCCCAGAACCTGACTGTAAATCTCACACAGTCAAACAGAAATGATTCCTTCCTTTGTCAGTTTTACAGCTTCTCTGGACAAGGGGGACAGTAATATATAATGAGAATATTTCATCTTTGGCCACATCGTCTGCTGTACCATGTGCCATGTATCATGTGAACGCCCAAAATTTATCTCTGAATTGTTTATGGGGACACACCGTTAATGACTGTAGTACATTGATGAGACACATAATTGAAGTTTTGCTTCACCACACTGGACACTGAGGGCCAACTTTGAATTAAGCCATTTCAAAGCCAAATTTCATTTCTGGCTGTGCTGCTCTGCTATGGCCTTGACAGATAACACACAGAACAAAAAAATCTCAATGCTCACACTCCTTTGATAGTGGAGACAGAATGTGGCTCTGTGCAATTAAAAATAGTTGAAATGCCTGTCTTTCACGAGTGCAGTCTGGAGTAAATATGACTAATCTGTGGAACAAACAACCAAGGGTGAGAACAAAGGCTGCTCTTGAGACTGACTGCAAACTCCCATGTCAAACATTGTCAGCTTGCCACTGCTGGGTAGTGGCACAACCAAACCAATTCATCAATGCAAAATTTATCTTTGCAAAGGCTGTTACACTGAATGACCTGGAAAGGCCTTGGCTGTCCTTAAAGTCAACCAGCAGCAAGAGTGCATATGAGGCCATTAAAATGCCTATTGACTAAAGGGATGCAGGCTTGAGCTTACCGCTGTGATGAGACACCTGCCAGAATGAGCCATTGCCCATTATGTTAGCTGGGAGAGGCCAGCTGACCTTATTTAAACCCTGTACACTCCAACAGCATTCAGGTGCTGGATTTAAAGAGACAGTAAGCTGGTTGCCATCCAACTTGTTCATGTACATTGTTTATGCACATCATTACATTAGAAACACTTGAAATGTGCATTTAATTTCCTAATGTGAATACAGATTTGATATAGTTGATAGTAACGATTAACCTGAATTTGCTGCATTTCTACCAGTGTGTTCCTATAAACATTTCTCTAACAACCATACATTGTAATCCCACAGTGGGTCAGAACTTTTATCTTGATTAGGGTAATGTCCATTTTACCGTATTGGCTTGAAGATGATCCTGAATAAGATGACCCCCCTTTTCAGACTCATCTTTGGGGGAAAAAAGAAAACTTTTTTTGTAGACCACATTTTGCCATATATGGTAAATTATATTATTTGAGCAAGACTCCACATTAATCCACATCGGAGAATCCCGAATATGATCGGATATGAAGTGCCGGCTTTGTGCGCTTTTAACCGTATGCCGAATATGATCAAGACGGAGTGAAGGAATAGCTTGCTGAAGTTCATGTAAACCCAGTCATTCTTTTACAGCACTGGAGGCTAATCTTGAATTTGTTCAAGACAATCTCTTACCTCTCCATCGTGTGTGGTAATTGCAGGCCAATGAGGCGTTTTTTGTTCTCGATTTTTCTCTAGTCCGTGAATATAAGACGACCCCCCTACCTTTTTTTCAGAAGTATTTACAGGACAAAAATGTCTAATATTCGGGCTAATATGGTAATTGGCATTACCACAATTTTCCTATTATTAACCGAGGTTTGTTTTTTTAGTTTGCCTAAAACAGTGACCTGCGGTTTATACATGGTGCTGCTTATATTCGGGAAATTACTGTACAAAGTGGATGAAAACACATCCAGATGTGCATATTATTTAGCCAATTTTTCATGAATGTACATATGAGTTGGTTGGAATCCTGCTGATACTTTTGAGACTCTGTGACAATGGACATGGGTAAACTGAAGACATCTGTTCAGAAGGCTGACTATTCGAACCTCATTGGTCTGAGACCTGTCTCATTGGTCTGAGACCTTGGCTGTGCCAAGGCTATTCTGTGCCAAGGCGTGAATTCTGTAAAAGCAAGTAATATATATGTGTGTGTAGGTATACAGAAATAGAATAGAGCATGCAGTAAACTGAAAGTGTAAGCAAAAGAGTTATGTGCATGCCAGAAGACTCTTTGAGAACTGTGTTGAAACCATGTTTAGAGCATCATTGTAAAAGGACAGAGACTGAGGTCTTGCGTAGGATTGGCTCTGTGCCAGATACATCATCTACTAGCAGGAGTATTTAAGATAGACAGATAAGGTACGAGGTTAGAATGGTTAAGGATCACCACTGTTATAACCATTCTCTCTGTGAACGCAATAAAGACTTGGTTGAATAAGACAAACTTCTCTGCTACTTTGTTTTTCCCTAGAAAACCTCTCCACACTATGCAACAACCTTCAGTCAACATTCAACGCAAAAAGAGACCTTGCGAACATGCCTGTATCAGAAGAGCTTGACCTGTGAAACAGTGTGACGTATATGATGGAAGTACACAACAGACCTCGTATGTCAGCAGCATAGGCTGTCATCTGGTGTAGAACAGCAGTGAAAAAACATGACTGCTGATGCTACCCAGATGTGCAAACCAGGCTAAAAATAGCCCTTGTGTTCTCTTTTACTGTTGGAAACCTGTCTCGTCTTCAGACCTTCCAGCCTCATAAATTTCAAGGCTTGTTGGAACTGACAAGCTTGTGGAATAGTGATTACTGAAGGAAACCATAAAACACACCAGCAGAACAAACCTATTCACTGATAGAAGTTTCCAAGAAAAGTCTGAAATAGAAATCTTACGGAAATTATTGCTTCCCCCTACACACAAACATACACAAGGACAAGTCCATCGCATTCAATATTTTCCATTTAGAAGTGTAAGCAACCTGAAAAAAAGCTGACCTTACTCCAGCTAGAGGTCTGTGGAGCTCTTTGTATTCAGCAAGCAGATTTTCAGTGAGCTTTCAAGACTGTGAGAAGCTGTAAGAGTTTGCTTTTAGAAAGCAGCCATACAAAAAATAGCCTATTTATGTGGTGGAAAATTCTAGTTTTCTTTATCCTGGGGATCGTAAAACTCATTCTGGACATAACAAGAAGACAACATAGCTCTAAAATGATAATCATCAGAGGTATCTAGATAACTATCTTTTAGTCTCTCCACCACTCAGCATGTAATAAAAAATATTTATGCAGGAATATTCTAAAATTCCAAAGTGTAAGCTACAGGATGAAGAATAAGGACAATCCAAGATAAATGGATTTCTTGTTTTTTAAAAAGATTCTTGTGAGATATTGCTGACCTCTATTGGCGAAATATGTACTTCAGGAATGTTTCAGAGGTAAAAATTATTAGAATTGTTTATCCAAAGATAAAATACCTACAAATTAGGCCTACTTTTTCATGATAAATATTCTGAAATTTGCATACAGAAATACACATTTCATGGGAAATAAAAAGTATAGAAAGTTTTGACTTGCTGAAATGCAAATACGCCTACAGGAGGTAGGTCTAATAGAGACAGGCAGGAGTCATGAATGCCTCATCAGAGGAACATTTGATTAAATCATCAAGCTGCTTGTTAGGTGACATATTTAATTTGTGTAGGCTTCAGGTGCTCAGGCATGAAAGCCTGACCTGTTAATGGTAGGGCTAGGACCTGTAATAAAGACTATTTCGGTATAAGATATAAACACTCGGTATAAAGCACTTAGACAGAAATTTTCAGGACCTAATTTGCTCAGAAGTCAATATCCCATCACAGTAATGTAAAACACCACATTTACTCTACAAGGGACCCTGCAGTTCTTTTGCAATGAGTAACTGACATCACTCTAAGCATGTCTGCAACTGAAGGTGTGACAGCTACAACAGGAGCATAATATTAGGAAAAAGAGGCAACTTGACCTAGGTCCATTAAGAGATTCCAAACCTGACACCTTACATTAGGCAGGACTTTCCAGTGAAATGTATACTCTGTCTGCAGCCTATTATAAATTTTCATGTTCGTTTCCACTCCAGAGCAGTTGATGGCGCAATATTATTTGCTATAGTTAATTCCCAGACACTATTCTTCGTTTGCAGGAAAAGTATGGCGCCTCTGGTGCACTGTACCGTGCACAATACAGTGTAGTTCATGGTTTTCTTTGTTTTGTTTTGATATATACCTTTGTGGATATACATTTTTGTTGTGATTGGAATGGCATTTCACCATATCTTTGTTGCTTATAACTTTACTACTCACTCTAGAGTTAACTGGCTTGCATTACGGTAGCTAGCCACGTTAGCCATAAAGCTAATTTTTAGTCTGCAAACGACCAGATAAGGTGAGTATTTAAAGGATGGTGGTCTTTGCGCGCGTTAATTGAGCTAGAGGAATCCTGCCAAGACCTGTAGCTATAACTTTGGTAACGTTAATTACATCTAAATGACCACTCTTAGCGTGCTGTGGCCCATAATAGCCTAGCCTGTAGTTAACGTTGTAATGATTGGTGCAGCTAACTTAATAGCGTAAGCTAGCATCTAATTTTTCATTTTCTAACGTTGACACAACTTATAAAGTAAATATTTTAATAGTCTTTTGTAACGTTAATGGCTTCAGTCATCTGGTTTATTGATGTGTTTGATCACGATGTGAGTAAGTTTGCCTGGTTGCTCTGACATGTCAAAACACGACTGTATTAGTTGACTGGACCAGAGCCATAGAGAGGGTGTCCCTATGGCTCTGGTTTGGACTAACGTAGCCAGACCAGTGGCAGAATTAACTACACATAAAAAATAACGTCATATGTCTTCAAGATGAAGATATGCATGGCAATTTTCAGTCATGTTATGTTTTTCTATAGGAACTAGTGAACTAGTGAACATTGACTGTATAGGCACACAATGAATACTTGATTCAGTTAAATGCATTTAGCCATTAGTTCCTTCACAATAAGTTGTCACAACAATAACAGTATGATTAATTTTATATAGTAGTAATTATCAATTCAAGAATGTGTTTGTAAAATTTGGCTACCTTGTAACTTATGACTGCTTGTCAGAATTTCCAAGATGTCCTCAGGGAACAGTGAAGGACCTGCGCTAAGGTCAAGTGCGGCATCCCGTTCCACCAGTGGAGAGGAGGACACTGCTATAGATATGACCACTAGTGAAAAGGTATCATTGTCAAACACTTGATGCTGCTATCTTTAGCAAAAGTTCAGACTTTTGAAGCGCATTTACATAGCTGTTGTGATCATTTTAACAGGTTGTGGATCTTCTGAATCAAGCTGCTCTGAGAACCACAGAAAACAAACTAATAGATCTGAAGCAGGTGTGTGGTTTAATTTCAACCTGTGTTGGAAGACAGTGAATAGAGCACAAGATCCAGACATTACATTTTTAAAAGCATGTTTAACAATTAGTGTTGCCTTGTAGGTCCAGGAACTTATCATAAATAAGGATCCTTCACTGCTTGACAACTTTCTTGATGTGAGTATCTGTTCAGATCTTGAAATACCTAATAGGGCTTTCAACTAATTATTAATTGGTTGGCTGCCGACTTTTAAATTCATTGCCAGCTATTAATAATAGCTAGCTGTAATCGTTTTTTTCAAAGGAAAGTTCCTCCAAATTCTCTGATTGCATCATCCTCCACTTTATAGCTTTACTTGCTTCTCTATGACAGATGGATGGACTGTGTAAATCATTGCTAGCTGCAGCCAAATTTTGAAGGTGGATATATTTGGTTCCTCAATCAATGCCTAACTTTTTTCTGTCATCCTCACAGGAAATAATAGCTTTTCAGACAGATAAGTCTATGGAAGTAAGGAAATTTGTTATAGGCTTCATAGAGGAAGCATGGTGAGTTTCTCTGACTCTTTGATTTAAATGAATCTTGAGTGGTTACGGACTATGCTGATATATATGTAGGCCATCTAAACCCTACTGACTTTGTTCCTCAGCAAGAGAGATAATGAGCTTCTATTGAAGCTTATAGCCAATCTGAATATGCTACTTAAGGATGAAAGTGTGAACGTGCAGAAGAAGGCCATTCTTACACTTACTCAACTTTATAAAGTAGCTCTTCAGGTAATAAGGAATTACAGTTATAAAGAGTAACTATATTTGGTAATATACAGTAGAATAATAAGTCACTGAATCCTATTTGTGTTTTTGTCCAGTGGCTGATGCGGTCCAAGGTGGTGTCAGATATGCAGGAGGCCTGCTGGGACATGATCACTCAGATGAAGGAAGAGGTTCTGGTGATGCTGGACTCTGACAATGATGGAATACGGACCCACGCCATCAAATTCACAGAATCAGTAATCATCACCCTGTCGCCACGGACACCTGACTCTGACATCCCAAAGAAACAGGAAGGAGATATCAGCCTGGACAAAATCCCTCGAGACCATTCTTACATTCGCTATGGTTGGTAGAGAGATCAGTCTCAAGCCGTACTCCCTAGTCCTATACAGTAACATAGCTAATGTGCCCATTAAGGAGATGCAGTATGAAATCAGTATTGGCATCACCATTTCCCCCATCTGCCTCCACTCTTGTGTAGATACGCTTTGTGAAGAAGGGAAGGCTGCGCTGGATAAGCTGCTGAAGTTCATGGTCCACCCAGCTATCTCCAGCATCAACCTGACCACAGCCCTGGGCTCCCTGGCCACCCTGGCCCGCCAGAGGCCCATGTTCATGTCCGAGGTGGTGCAGTCGTATGAGACTCTGCATGGTGAGTCCGTTACAATCATTCAGAATTATAGCCCAACCAGCAGGATGGAAGATCCATTGCAGTTTGATGAAACATGATGATAGTCAATAATTACGAGAAGGCAGTAGAGCAAACCATCACTTTCATGAAAACTCACTGATCTTTGGAAGAGGTACTGATTGGTTTAAGTGACCACTCTCATCTAATTTTATGTGCTACAAGCTAGATTTGGCTTGGCTCTTTATTAATATTTTGTGTGTTCACATGTTGACATTTTTAACGTACTTGGTGTAGGTGTACTACCCTACAAATTAATTTGTTTACTTACATTTCTCCGTTCACAGCCAACTTGCCCCCAACTCTGGCCAAATCTCAGGTGAGCAGTGTCCGTAAGAACCTGAAGCTCCACCTGGTGGCTGTGCTGCGCCATCCCTCCAGCTTGGAGTTCCTGGCCCAGATCAGCACACTGCTGCTGGACCTGGGCATGAACCAGAATGACATCAACCGCTGCACACCCGCCCCTCGAGACCAGCGCAAGAGACCCCACATGGAGACTTTCACCGAGGGCAAGAAGAAGGTCAAGATGGGTCAGTCAGAACGAATTCTGTTTGTCATGTCTGTTTCCTACTTAAATGCAGTGCTATTTCAGTAGTAACATTCAGTGTACTTTTAGTACTCAAGTAATACTTGGGGTGCTGTAGAGTGTAATATAAGGTGATAATCCTGTCCTGCACCTGTTGATATGTGGGATCTGTGTGTTTGGCCCTCAGAGCCTGCTACACTGATTGAAGATGATGAGGATAAAGAGGAGCCTGCCCCAGCCCTCGTCCCCAAACCTGCGGCTGCGCCTGCCACCCAGTCAGCCATCGATGTCACTGCAGACTTCCTCTTGCCTCTGCTCAATCCAGAAAATGTGGCAAATCTGGTGAGCTTACAAGAATTTCAAATTAGTTGTGAATGGTCTACCCTAATGTGACTCATCACTTTTGAGTATGAAGTTGCACATAGTTTCAAGCCCCTGATAACAGCTGAAAGATTTTTAGATGGTTGGTAGTGGAGAGACTCTTGTGCCTCTTGTGTGTGTAGGTGCTGATCAGCATGGTGTACCTGCCAAATGCCATGCCAGCCTCCTTCCAGGCCACATACACACCGGTGGAGTCTGCAGGCACAGACGCTCAGATCAAACATCTGGCCAGACTCATGGCCACCCAGATCACTGCAGCAGGTCTTGGACCAGGTGGGGAACAGACAAGGGTGCAGGAGCACAGACTCCTCTCACTCACACGTGGGACATACCTGTTGTTTTTCACTGTCAGAAACATTTATGTGAACTCAGACCACACTTCTGGCAACCGAATGTTGTCTTTGTTGTTGAATTGATGCTAAACTAGCCTTCAGGGGGGTATTCCAAAAAGGAGGTTTAACAAACACTGAGTCTGAACTCGAGGTTGACTGAACCCATGATGATAAAACCTGAGCAGTCAGCTCCAAAACTCTGGTCAGAAATTAGCTCAGTCGATCCCGTGTTGGTTTACCTAAAGTTGTGCACGTTCATGGCAAACTTACAAAGACTTTCATCTATTGAGAGTCGAAACCATGAATGAAAATGACTAAACCAAGTGACGTACACCGTATTTCTCAGGGGTGGAGCGGCATGTTTTTTTCAAGTCCTATGAGGAGAAGACAACTGTAATAGCAAAAATATTGTACATTTAGGCTATTAGTTAAGCACACAGTCAATATTGCCATTCTTAAATATAGGATGACAATCGACGCAGAAACCATTTGGAGATGGAATATCTGAAACTTGATATAGAAGTGCTATGCATGGAAGAGCAGCCTGTCAGTGCATGATGGCATTATTAGAGTAAATATTATGTAATAAAGCATGATACAGGGAGATAAAAAAAAAATTATGTGTTCTTTAAATTGAAGTGCTTATGACAGATTTAATTATGCCTTCTCACATCATCCTAGTAAATCATCCTAGTAAATGAGTTCCTCGGGCACCGGCTCCTCAATTAAGGGTGATTCATTGCATAGCGTTGCAGTGTTGTGCAATATGGCATATTGGCACATGCAATTATATGGCAGGCCCTTTTGACTCTCAGCCCCTGTAATAGATGGCATCTCAAATGCCATCTATTATTTGAATCTTAATATCCTTGTAGGTTTCTGGCCAGAAAAACGAATGAAGGCGTGAATTGCTTTAGCGCAAGGCACATTTTACACAACAGTGTGTCCCCCCCCCCCCCCCCCAGGTTATGTTCAGAGCATATGTTACCATTGTTACTTACTTAACCTGACCATTTTGTAACTGAAATCCCAGTTTACCGCTTACTCTGGGTTAACCCGCTTTTTTGTGGCTGACTGCACAAGGTTGAGCATGATGGTTTGTCTCCCAGGTGTGGAGCAGCTTAAGGCCCGTGAGGAGGACCCTGCAAAGGAGGGAGGTTTAGGCGAGGGGACATCTGAGGATCTGGCCACTGGGAAAAACGTTTTCATCCAGCGCAAAGTGCCGGTGGGCCCCTCCCAGGGCCAGCCCATCTCAGTGCTCGGGGTCTTCTCAGGGAATAGTGTTCCCCAGTCTGATGATGTCCCCCAAACTAAGAGACTGCCCGAGCCCATTGTGCCCTCTGCACAGACCAAGTGAGTTCTACTGAAACACAGTCTCTCTCACACTCACTCACACACACACAGACTAGCATGGAGGTGGAAGAAAGCACTGTATGGTTGGTCACAGGTCATTGATCTTCTAGATGTTTTACCCTCCAGGATGTCTAGTTCCAGCGGGCGTAAGAAGGTCTTCCGATTGGCAGACGTAGTCCAGCCTTTGAATGAAGCCCAGATATCAAAGTTGAACAACTTGGTCATCCAGCGCATTCTGAATTCGGAGAAAGCCATCGCACGCAGTGGAATGTCCCATGTGAGTCACAACAGTTAGTTCCAACAGCATCAGCTTATCTTACCTTTCAGGTCTTGATGTTAGCAAGTCATTTTAGCAGAGCATTTGTTTTCTGGCTTCATGAAGCACTGAGCTTAGGTTCACCACCATATATCCCCTTAAAACCAATGAGAATTTAAGGGCTGATGTCAATCCACCAGAGAGTGCATGTGCATAGGTTCTTCTGTCAGTGTATGTTGGGCTGTATGATTTTCCATATAATGGAAGTTGAATTCTTCATGGTCCCAGGTCAGAGTGAAGCTGCTGGCCCGGTTGGCGACCCAGTTTGAAGGGGCGATGAAGCAGGACATGCTGGAGTTCATCCTGGGTGACATCCGGAACCGGAGCGACCTGGCCTTCGCTCTCCTGTATCAGGAGTACAACATCTACCTGAGCCAGCAGCCAGGCAGCTCTCCGGACAGCTATGAGTACTGCCTGTTCACCCTGCTCTCAGGGCTGCAGGAGAAACCTGAGCAGAGAGATGGGTAAGTTCACACACACACACAAAGGATGGCGATTTTCAGCCTTAGAACAGTTCTTTGTTTTATGTGTTCAGATGCTAACTTGATTGGGAAATGAGCAAACCCTAACCCTGGTGGAAAAGACATATTGTGTCTATTGCTTATTTTTTACACAAGACTCTTTGTCCACTGTTTCTCCACTGTTAGCCTGTCCGATCCCTGGCCCATGTAGCCCAGCAGGAGCATGGCGTCCTAACACGCCATTAGTTCCTCTCCCTAACCCTTTATTCTTTCCTCCTCCAGAATGTTCACTAAGCTGGTCTTGGAGGCTCCTCTCATCACTGAATCTGCACTGGAGGTGATTCGGCGCTATTGTGAGGATGAGGTAAGGAGCATGCTTCTGTCACACACTCACGGTTAAAGTCAAGACAGTGGATTTAGTCTGTTGTCAATCAAGTTCAGATGAATATTGGATTGTCTGGCTTTTGTGCAGAAGTCATGAGGACGGTATAATCTGGATCTGGGACTGGATATGTATCTCAGCAAAATGTTCCATTATATGTGCGTGTGTGTGCGTGTGTGTGTGCGCGTGCGTGTCTGCGTGTGTGTCTGCGTCTGCAGACTCGGGTGTACCTGGGGATGACCACTCTGAAAGAACTCATCTTGAAGCGCCCCTCCAGACAGTTCCAGTACCTGCATGTCTTACTGGACCTCAGCTCCCATGAGAAGGAGCCGGTAAGATCACAGGCTCCTTTTATGACCCTTGACCCTTATCCCAGTCTTATAGGCTAGGTTTAACGGCTTCTTTACACACATGGAGATATTTTGATTACACACAGTTGTGTTTTATCTATTTGGGCCTTTTGTTTCCATGTAAATGGAGCTCAGCCACCTCAAATGGATTTTTTCAAAACGCCCTCCAAAGTGGAGATTTGGAGGATACGTGTAAACGCAATTAAAACATATCCATTTATAAAAGCATGTAGATATGTGTGAAGGAGCCCTAAGTCTGACAGTTGTTTCTGTGTAAAGGTGCGCTCCAGTGCCCTGGCCTTCATCAAGCGCATGTATGAGAAGGACCAGCTGAGGGACTATATTGAGAGGTTTGCGCTCAACTACATGCAGCTGTTGGTTCACCCCAACCCACCCTCCATGTTCTTTGGAGCAGACAAGGACATAGGTAACCACTCCAAGACATCTGCTTTATCTGACGCCGCCAGGAAACATTACAAATCATTTTCACATTTAAGCATTTGTGGGTATAATTTGAATCCTATCAGATATCAGTGTGAATCTTCTCTGAGTGTGTTCTCACTGCCTGTCTGGCCGTGTTGTCCCACAGAGGTGGCATCCCCGTGGACAGAGGAGACGGTCATGCAGTGTCTGTACCTGTACCTGGCCCTGTTGCCCCTCAACCACAAGCTGGTCCATGAGCTGGCTGCTGTCTACACAGAGGCCATAGCAGACATCAAGAGAAGTGTTCTGCGAGTCATAGAGCAGCCGGTAAGATCCATTATTGACTTAGAAGCTTGAACTCTTGTTGTGCAATGTGCACTTTTTTGTAGCCAGTTATTTGCCTTTTACTGTGAAAAACACTGGTTATTATTTTTTTATTATATATATAAATTAATTAATATAAATTATTTTTATTTATATTGTTCTACATTAGTAACCTGTAGTACGTGTAGTATGTTCTTGTGTTAACATGTCCAACTTGAGTAGTTTTTACGGAATGCTCTAAGTGCTCTGATTCCTCTACACTGGTCTGTTGTTGTTATGGCCACAGATCCGAGGGATGGGGATGAGCTCTCCTGAACTGCTGCTGCTAGTGGAGACCTGTCCAAAGGGGGCTGAGACTCTGGTGACCCGCTGTCTAAACATCCTCACAGAAAAAGGTGTTTCAGACTTTGTGTGTATGAAATACCTCACAATTGCTACGGTTTGTTACATGTCTGAAATGAAAATCAAATCAAAACAAAAAATAGTTTTTTTACAAGGGTCTTGCCCCTGTTGTTTTTTTCTTGCTCCTTGCTGTAAAGCACCATAAGATAAGACTATTGTAACAGGCACTATATAAATAGAATCTAATTTAATTGAATTGAATCGAATTGTGTTACTGAGCTGTCACCTCCATTTGTCCCACAGTATCTCCATCTCCAGAGCTGGTGGAGAGAGTGAGGGACCTCTATCACAAACGAGTTGCAGACATTCGCTTCTTGATTCCTGTTATTAATGGACTTGAAAAGGTCAGTCCCACAATAAAACATGCGTTTCCTTCATCACATATTCTCTTAACTTGGAGTCTGAGCTGATCATGGAGGCTTTCCGTTCACACAGACGGAGGTGATTCAGGCTCTGCCTAAACTGATCAAGCTGAACCCCACTGTGGTGAAGGAAGTCTTCAACCGTCTGCTTTGTGCTCAGCACAGTAAGCTACTATCTTTCACATTTATGGAGTTAGGAATGCCCAAATTCCTACACAAGTAGGAACTGCATGTTTGTATCTGCATAATAAGTATGATCACTCCTATTTAACTACTCTGTTTTCCAGGTGAAGGAGGTTCCTCTGTGTCTCCAGTGACTCCTAGTGAGCTCCTCATCGCCTTACACAATATTGACTCCACAAAATGTGACATGAAGTCCATTATCAAAGGTAATGAACTACAAACATAAAGCGCTCTGTGGAATCACAAAACATATCTGTTGTTGTTCTAGTGTAACTGTGTGTGTGTGCGTGTGTGTGTGCGTGCGCGCAGCTACCAACCTGTGTTTTGCGGAAAAGAATGTGTACACATCCGAGGTGCTGGCTGTGGTGATGCAGCAGCTGATGGACCAGAGCCCCCTGCCTATGCTCCTCATGCGCACGGTGCTGCAGTCTCTCACCATGTATCCACGACTGGGCGGCTTCGTCATGAACATCTTGTCCCGTCTCATCACCAAGAAGGTCAGGCTCTCAGACAGGGCGCTAGTGCAATATACCTTGAAGTGCAGTGGTACTTAAAGGTGCAGTCAGAAATGCTACGTACCTTGTAAACACATAACACTTCTTAACTTCGTAATAAAATCTGGTCAGTTTTAGGTACTCATGCTCCAAAAATCTGAAAACAAACAAAGGGGTGCAGTCTCTCCCCCAAACAATAACACAGATTTTCTCCAGAAGGACTGAAGGCAGGGTTGAGCTACCCCTCTGGCATGTTTTGTTCAGTCCTCAGGTCAAATAAAATGGAGGCGTTGTTTGTCAAAAATGTCTGCTAAGAAATATAAACACAAACATAAACAAATGTGATTTCCAACAGCATTTCTGATTGCACCTTTAACCAGTGTTCTAGGGACAATGGTGGTAGAGGTGGTAGAGGGTTGTTGGTTCGAGCCCAGCTCCTCAGCGCCTGACCCCATCAAAGTGTCCTTGAGCAAGATACTGAACCCCACATTGCTCCTGGTGAGCAGGTCTCTGCCACCGGTGTGTGAATGTGAGGCACACATTGTAAAGTGCTTTGAGGGCTTGTAGAAAAAGAAAAGCACAATATAAATGCAGTCCATTTCACAGTAAGAAGAAAGCTGAGCATACTATTTCCCATAAATAGCACCACAGGAAGAGGCTTGTAGACTTTCGTCTCTTGTATATATTAGTGGTATTGCAGATTGTAGTTTTGCTGTATGCGTAGTTTCATATTCATTGCACACAGATGCCTGTAGCCTTCGTTGTGTGTGTGTTTGTGTTTGCAGGTTTGGAAGTACCCGCGGGTGTGGGAGGGCTTTGTGCGGTGCTGCCAGCGCACCAAGCCGCAGTCGTTCAGTGTGCTCCTGCAGCTGCCCCCGCCGCAGCTGAGCAGCATGTTTGAGCGCTGCCCAGAGATGAGAGAGCCCCTCCTGCAGCACGTGCAGTCTTTAACACCACATCAGGTCAGTGCTGTCTTTGCATCGTAGGCTTTTCTTTTCTTGTCCTATTTGATCAGTCTTTGCGGAGAGAAGTTTTGCTCCTAACCTTCCTGTCGTGTCCCGTCGTGTGTTTTTTAGCAAGCTCACATCCCTGCCTCCATCATGGCTGTGCTAGAGGCCGACAACAAAGAGCCTGAGCCTGAGCCTGAACCAGCACCTGTAGAGCCTGTGGAGGAACCAGAGGTATGGCTTCCCAAAACAAACAAGGGAGAACAAACACCAGGCTACCTCATTTTCCAGGCAGAAAAAGAACAAGTACCAATGGGCAGATTTTGTCTATTGATGCTGTTAGGTTGGGATCAGGATGTAGCCATAAAAAAGGAGTTTATACTTATCTTATACAGCTAATATAGACACTTTATACTGCAGCTTCAAAGTTCTTTTTTTTTCCTCCCTGACCATGGTCTTCCAGGTACAGACACAACCTGCAGCCATCTTGCAAGAACAACCAGAAGAAGCCCCAGTGGTCATACAGACCCAGGAGCCTGCCCATGCTCCGTATCCTGTCAGCATAGAAGAGCCAGAGGAGCCCATGCAGACCTCCGCCTCAGCTTTCCCTCCACAGGAGGAGCCTGCTGAACCCCTTCCACAGGTAAGACACCCACACACACGGCAAAGGGGCGGACTTCTGCTGTTCTACTTCATGCTGTTCTTTTCATGCTGTTTCTGTTGGGACAGAGGTTCACAGATTGTCTTTTTCCAGCAGCAGGAGGAGGAGGTACCAGAGAAGGAACAGTGTGCCTCCCCAGCACCCCCAGAACAGGAAGCAGATAACCCAACAGAGGAAGCACTTCCAGATCATTCCAACGAGGCTGAGCAAACAAATGAACCATCAGAAGAAAACCTCATGGAAACAGATACTTGCGCTGCGGTTGAATAGTGTATTTTTTTGGTTTGTGTTTCTTTACATAGGTCTTCAAATTCTGAAATAATAGTCTTTTGATCATTCATTGCACACATTGTGAAATACTCAGAATAAAAAAATAATGATTTACAATGGGTCATTTTAATTATCATTGTTCAACCTTGAATTTTCACTAAGCACTTTTACCATACAGCATACCCACACTGAATTGTAGACCAATTCAATTCAATTCAATTTTATTTATACAACACTTTTTACAATAGTGTTGTCTCGTGGTGCTTTACAGAAGGAGCACCCAAGAGCAACAGGGGCAAGGAAAAACTCCCTCATGTTAGTCTAGGAAGAAATCTTGGGCAGATCCATGACTCAAGGGGCTAACCCACCTGCCAGGGGTCATGCTGGAAAATTACAATCAGTAGTAACCATTTATAGACTACAAGTTGTCTATGGTTTTAGCTAAGGTTCAAAATAGTTCCAGAGTATTATCCCATAATATTACATGGTAGTCAGTCCATAGGTGGTTATCAGGAATTATGGTTGGACAGTATAGTAGTAGCCAGAGATAGTGTTAAAGTCAAGGAGTGAGATGGATCATAGGGGTAACAAATAGGGTCAATTTGACAGTGCCACTGTGAGGGGGATCAGTCCCACATGAAAGGTTTGTGGCGGCACTAGGCTATAGCAGTATAATTAAGGTATGGTGCATGGCAACCCAGTACTACTGCAGGGATGTTCAGAATTCATTTCAGTGTCAGAGAAACCTGAAAATAAAACACAGCAATAGTACGTAACAGTAACGGTCCTGTCTCTTGGTAGTAAAGTCGGCTTCTCACACTGTCAGCATCGGTGAAAATTAAAAAAAAAATTATGAGCTCTCGTCTGAGTTTTAACATTAATACTGACTGTATGGTCTTCCTTGAGTGGAGCACAGTTGGTGTAAGGGGAAAGAAATCGTACGCATAGTGGATGTCCACCTGGTGGAGCACTAGCACTGAGAGTTCGCTATAATGTACATTGGCACTATGGAGCCGAAGGCAGACTAGATTATCTTTACAGCCTTTATTTTAGATCATAGGCCTACTACCATTTACACTGACTTCTTTTTTTAACTGTCTTCATTTTTATATGAATTATCCTGCTTGAACGTGCTGTAGCCCAGGTCTTCAGAGCCCCATAATAAACTTTAAATTCAGACCTAGGCCCTTGGATAAACTCACCTCTGAGTTTGCGGATCAATTTCACCTCCCTAGGCTGCATGGATTTAAACTATTCCTAGAGTTCCGTCCTAAGACGAACGCAAATATATAATACCTCAACGACTGTAATGCACTGACGTCTCTGTACCTCTCCATAGAACGGTCATGTCAAACTTGTTTTTCTACCCACCAACAATTACATCATGATAGAATTTTACCAGTCAACATGGAATCAGAATTTTGGACAAAGTAGAATTTTAGCAGTCGGTAGAATTTTTGGTGTCAGTGTATTACCACTGCTTTTACGGTGAAACCATACAAGCAACTATACGAACGAATTTAACAAAAAGCCGACATAACAGCCCCGAGGCATCAAGGAGGACTATTTGGTAAGTTACAGAGAGACATAAATGCGGCCTACAATAGATTAATGACATTAAAGTCTTTTTTCAGAATAAAAGGTCAAAAAATATGCCTAGGCTAGCCTGACATCTATTTCAGCGAAGGCAAACAGTTCAGTCGTAAATATTAATTTAGTTTCCCACTTATTTGAAGGTCTGCGTCAGCATGGCGCTGAGGGAGGAGAGCATGAGGGTCCTCTTTGAAGCCAGGGCTTTCCAAGAGCGAGCCTGGTTGGAGGCAGCAATGACAGTGAAAATGGAGGAGGTGAGAATAATGACACTAGTGATTTCATATTATGATTTTTTTTTTGCACTTCAGGAAGGTCCCACGGACCTGTGGCTGTTTCTGTGAATAACACCCAATAACTTGTTTGTTACAGATGCGCTCCCTCATCTTAGATGAGGTTGAGTGGAAGATGCACCCTTTCATGAAGCTGCTCACTGAGCAGGAGAGAGGAGCTGGGCCTGGGCCTGGGCTTAACAGTTCAGGCTCCATGAGCTGGCCCACGAGTCCTGAGGGTAAGAGCATGGACAGATAGAATGTGCCTTAATAGTAATACAGTACAAACATTTACAACATAATGTATTGCTCTACACATGAACTTAATAATGTAAATTATGACAATGGTTAGGTTTGTTAAAAGTGTACATTTGTTATTTTTTTGAAGATGCAGCCAGACTTGAATGCTGGAAAAGACAGGAGGAGGAATTGAGGGAGAGAAAAAGAAAGCTGTGGGAGGCAAAGCCATCAGTGAGTCTGCAGCAAGTGGAAGTCAGGCAGACTCCTGTCCTAGGTGGGTGCCGCCTCTACATGGTGGTAGTTTAAAATGCTTTTGTTACCTAGATGAAGCACTATGTGAATGTAATGTTACACTCTACTTTAGACCCCCAGTTGACTGACGCTCATTTGAGAGATGAGAGGGAAATGAGAAATGCTAGAGAAAGACTAGCGGAGGAGTGGAAAACCATTGAAAATGAGAAAAAGAAGATGGAGAGGAGGAGAGAGATTAGGGACAGGACTGCAAAACTTGAGAAAGAGCAACTGCAGGAAGAGAGAAAGGCACTTGAGAAAGAGTGGAAGAACATTGAGAAGGAGAAACGAAAGATAGAAGAGAACAGAGAAGAACTGGAGAGAAAGGCAAAGGCTCAAGAGCAACAACTGGAGAAGGAGAAGAAAATGCTGGAGAGTGAGGCAAAAGAGAGAGAGGAGGCTCTCCGAAAGATGGCCCTTGCAGATGAACAAAAACGTGAAAAGATTGAGCTAGAAAGGAAGAAAATGGAGGTTGAGCAGAAGGAGGTTGAGACCCAAAAGGAGCAACTGCTTGAGGAAAAGAAAAGGCTAGAAGAGAAAGTAGCCATGGAGAGGAGGGCAGTGGCAAAAGACAAACAACGCTTGAAGGACGAGTGGGAGAAGGTCAAGGAGGAGAGAAGGAGAGTGGAAAAGGAGAGGAAAGAGCTTCAGAGAGCTGAGGAGATTAATAAAAAACAGGGGGAGTATGAGGCCCTGATGAAAGAGATGGAGAAAGAGAAACAGAAAATTGAGACGACCAGGAAAAAGATGATGGAGGAGGAAACACAGAGAGGAAATGAGGAGGGGGAGAAAAAGAGTGATGAGGTGAAGCACAAAACAGAGATCACAGAGAGAGCCATTAAGGAGGAAAAGGCTGATGAGGTTGCTCAAGGTAAGACTGAGGAGGCCGACGTTGATGATGATCGTAATTCTTGGGACTCTGATGAAAGCAACCAAGAGGAATCATCTCAACCAAAGGCCAACAGTAACATTGCTTTGATGAAGACTGAATCCCAGAGGAGTACCCAGGAAAATGAGGATGACTCTCACTGGGACAGTGATGAGGAAGTGGCCACCCCCAGAAACACAAAGGCTGCAAAAACTCCCACTAGGACAACCGTACTACTGAAGTCGGGCAATGCGTCCAAAGTTCTAGTTAAGAACACATGTACCCAGAAGCAAAGCAAGGCTTTGAGTGATGCCCAGGTGGTTGGTAAAAAACTTGAGGAGTTTCAGAAAGAGCTTGAAGCCATGCCTGGCAATGGAAAGTCTACTGCAGCCACAAGTATTAAGAAGGCAACTGTACCTGTGAAACATGGAAGCGTGTGCAGTGCTCCTGTCAAGAAAAACTTGTGTGTCAAGACAAAAAGTAAGGGTTTAGTTGATCCCGACTTGTTTGATAAAGAACTTGAGGAGCTTGAGGAAGAGCTGGCAGCTAGCCCCAGTAAGTCAAAGCCAACAGCAGCCACAAATGTTCAGAGGGTAACCATACCCCAGACTCATGGCAATACAAGCAGTGTGCTAGCCAAGACCACCACTTGTGCCAAGAAACAAAGCAAGGCCTCAGAGGATGATGATATTGACATGAGTGATGATTTGTTTGATATAGATCTTCAAGAGAGGAAAACCCAAAAGAAGTCAGCAAAGGAGGACCCAGTAGACACTGATGCCATTGTAAGAGAGTTGGAGAGACTTAATTATGAGTTTAGGGAACCAAAACGAAGCACCATGTCCTCTTATGAGAGGAAATCCAAAGACTTCCCAAATAAGTCCAATTCCAAGGCTATGACCACCAATAAACCCACAGATGTTAACGCTAACAAAGTCCAGAACCGTCCACTGTTTCCCCAAGACGCCATCCATCTTAAATATCTCAAAGGAAGAGGAAGGAGGTTCTAAAGGCCACATGTAGAACCCAGAAGACTACAAGTCATTATTAGTTTATGGCTGCTTATCTACAATCCTTTTATTCCAATTTTGATATAGTTAGACATAATATATTTTGGCAAATGGTCAATATTAAGATCTTATTTCATTTTTAATAAATTTTATTTCCATTAATTCCAATAATGTCTCATGATGTGTCTGGTGAATAAAGCACACAAAGCCTTCCTATTCTTGGGAGTAGTTCCAGTCCAGTCCAATTCCCATTGTCATAACTGATATTAGTGTGGTTGTATTTATATACAGATACTGTAAACTCCAAATGTGGTTTGAACATGACACTATAGATAAGCAAATATAGAAAAGCAATGGAGAAAAAAACTTGAGATCTCATGCAGTTCCTCAAGGTGCACTTTAGAAAAAGTTTGCCGTTTGGATAGCTGCACATTGGATTCAAGATACATTTTAGTTCTTTTTTATTGTAATTAAAATGACCTCATATTTTCTATTTGCATGGGCCACATGCCATTGTCATTGACATTGTGTGCTCCATCAGGAGTGTAGGTATAGCAGCAATGTTGAAAGTGCTACATACTGCATTGCCTGAGCATCATGTCATATTCTCAACAAGTAAATTATTAATGTAAAACTGCAGCAAGGATCACAGTACTACAGGTCATGCTCATCCAGTTTCATTTGTTGCTTGTCAAATTCAGTGTAAAGTTCGGCTCTGCAGATTTAAGACTTCATATTATCATGTTCCCACTGACCTCATGGAGAACTCCAACCCTGCCTGCTCGATGCAACGCTCGTCAGTAGCCCTTTTTCAAATACCAAACCTGAACCTCACGGACAGAAGAGCATTGCGTCACCTTTCGCCAAAGCTCTGAAATTCCCTTCCCCATCCCATCAGACATTGTGAATGTGAATGTGGGTGAAAGTGCTGTAGTGACTCAACATGACCATGATTGGAAGCGTTTATTCATTCAAAATAACTTTTAATAGTTATTGATAAAATCACTTGTTTTTTCCACCATAATACTGCGAGACTAAAATGGATTTTTAAAAAAGCTGAATTCCTTTAGACACTCACCAAACAACATATTTACATACATGATTTCCTTTTCGTAGAATCATGGCTTCACTCTGCTGTCCATGATGCAAGTCTCATTAACTTCAGCTATGTACAAGATTATGCCGCATGTCACAATCAACAGTAAACAAAAACAAAATTTTACTGGGCTATCCCTTTAAGTAAGGGTGGCTAATTCAAATCTCTCTCTTTCTCTCATTTGCTCTCGTTCTCTCATACCAACACATCCATGCTAACAGACACGCGTCAATAATTTTCACAGACATCCACCAAAGTGTTCATTTTCAATAATTTCTTCAATATAGATATGATTCTTAAGCTGTGGATGTGCAGTGTCTGGAAATCTGCTATTGATTATAATATATTTCTTTTGTTTTTGTTGAAATCTGTGACTTCTTTTTTTTTGGCAAATCTCTAATAGATCTACTGTGGTAGGAATGCAACAGTGTGGTGAGGAGAGGACACCTGAGGACACATCCCACTTTCACCTCCCTCCAAAATCTTTTGCTCCTTGAGCTCAAGCACATCTCCCATCTGCCCCTGTCATCCACACCCCCAGCTCCCCTCCTCAGCCGAAGGGGGAATAAGAAGGCTATGATGTTGAAACTCATGTCTCTTTCTCTCCCTCTGTATCCCCCCATTTTCCTCTCTCTCTCCAGCTCATGTTTATGAGGGGTTGCTGCAGGTTTGGCTCTTGTCTTCTCATTCCTGGCCGAAGCCCTCAGTCTCCTCGATGGCAAAAAGCAGTTTCTCGCGCAGCTGCTCCAGATTCCTGTAGGGTGGCAGGTCCAGACGATTGAAGCTGGATTTCAGAGGAGAAGAGGGAGAGAGTTAGGGCTTATGGGGCTACAAAGCCTCAGGTAAACCTTTAAAAAAAAAAAAAAAAAGTATAAATGGGCTCAGGCTGCTTCACACTCTTCAGCACGAGTCTGAAGCAACTCACCAGGTGTGGCTTCTGGGCAGCCAAGTCTCCTTCCCCACCTTATCTATGCAGAACTTCTGTGGACCGTTGCTCCCTGATATGAGAGAGAGAGAGAAAAAGAGTGAGAGTGCAGTAATCTCATTCCAGTCTAAGGCAGTGAATATGCACTTGGGAATGTCAGGCAACAGAAGGAGGTGGGAGCCATACCTATGAGCTCTGCAAAGCCTCCCACTGGTAGGCGGCAGGTGCCCGTAACAAACTGCAGCAGGCGGATGCGCTTCTCGTTGTCCATCTCCTTGACCACCTGCCAGAACCAATGGATCTGCTTGCTGTTCTTGGTGTAATGGCGGTAGATGGTGTTCTTCTGCCAGTCGCTCAGGTCGATCTCCTGCATGCCGCACAGCATGAGCTAAGGGCGAGAGCATGAAGTGACAGGTGAGTCCACAGAGAGAGAATTAGAGAGAGAGAGAGAGAGAGATGGTGGCTTTTCATCAGTGCCACACACCGATGGCAACAGCAATCCTCACCTCCAGCTCCTTCTCATCAAAGTAGCGCAGCCACTCCAGAGGCACCACCTCATTGAAGCCGTCCAAGAAGGCCTTGGTCTGCTCCTCCACTCCCCGTGTGAAGCGCCAGTCAGTCAGCAATCTGCACAGGGAGGAAGACTCTGTGTCAAAGTGATTTTTACCCCCCAAAATTAAGAACATTCTTGTATTGCTGTTTCTATAATTTAATACAATATTAATATCTATATAAATACTATGCTAGAATATATTGGGGGCGGTGGGGGTATTATGGTATGTCTGACGAGGACAGTCTGACGAGGGAGAACATTTGAGATACCTGATATACTCCTCCTTGTTTTCTTCTGTGACGAGTTCATTCTCACCATCGTCCTTCAGCTGATGTGTGGACACCTTCCCTAAGATTTCCATGTCCTGAGCAAAGTAGAGCTCCACACCGCATTCTTCCAGATTGTTCTCTCTACACACACACACACAGTGTCATTAAAGCACAACCTAGACACCAACCATCCATACCATGTTACACAAATTCCTCTATATTCCTCCCCATACACAACTGTCTGCTCTGGTGCTCTATGTCAGATGGAGTTGACTGAAGTGGCTACTTACTTGACCCACATGATGGAGTTGTAAAACTCTGGGTCTATGGACTCCAGGTCCTTGAGGGTGGGCTTCTTGTTGAGCATGCGCTTGTAGAAGGGCAGGGTAAAACCAGTGTCTATGAACTTCCCATGGTACAAAGCCTGAGGGGACACAGAGAGGGAGCCAGTGGTTAGTGCACATGGTTCAGTATACACAGACATCAGACAATGGGCAGCCATGGCCTACTGGTTAGGGCTTCGGGCTTGAAACTGAAGGGTTGCCAACTGGATCCCCGACCAGTGGACCATGGCTGAAGTGAGCAAGGCACCTAAGGCCCATCACTGCTATAGCAGGCAGCCAACTGCTCCAGGTAGGTGTGTAGCTCACTTCACTGAGTGCTGTGTGTATTTCACTAATTCACGTAGAGACCAAATTACCCTCAAGTGACCAAAACATTTTTTTTAATTATTACAAAAGAGTATTATTATTATTATTTTACCCCTGCAGTATTACAGTTCACAGCTTTGTTCAGTTCACTTTCACTGCATATTTCTAAAGGTTAGTTCTCCAACATGCCGACTGAGCACGTTCTTGTGCTCAAGTTCTCACACTCAAGGGGGGCCAAAGGCAAACAGGGGCGATAGAGAAATCACAGAAAGGCCCCGCAAAGGCAACATGCGCTCAGGAAGACGGGCTCGGTTAGGCCGGAGTTCCAGCACGGCCCCGCGGATAAGAAGGCAGACTGCTGGAGCGGAAGAGGCTCCAAGATCAACACAGTGGGCCGCTGCACTGTGACTCACAGTCTGTTCAGCCCCGGCGCTCTCCGCTGGTGTGCTGCTCGGAGCCACAGGGAGTCGGCCAGAGCACAGACATTCGACACCAGAGAGGCCTGGAGAAATGGAGGCGGTTGGAGGGGACAGAAAATTAGGGCTTTAGGGAACCCGAAGAACAAAAAAAGAAAAAGGTGGCTTTAAAATAGTATGATGAAAAAAAAAGAGAAAGAAACAAAACAATGAGGAATGTTTAATAGTATAAGACACGCAGAAAGAAAAAGGCTACATTGAGAATTTATCCTGGTGGGTGGGGGGTGAGTGAGTAGTGTATTTGTAGACTAAATATAGGCTTGAAGTCTGGGCGGGTGTGTGCGCTGTGCTGGGTGCGGCAGTGAAGTCATGCCTGGGAGGGAGGGGGTGGAGAAGATGATGGGGCACTGGGAGGGGGAGGGGGGGTGGGGTGGGGGTGGGGATGGAGGGGGTTGTTCAGAGGTGGGCCCTTTTGGGTTTTGGGGCCCAGAGATTCTGGAAGTTGTCCCAGTGCGGGAGCTGGGAGCTAGGCTTGGCAAGCGGGTGTGGGGGTGGGTGGGGGAGGGGTGGAGCGTGCTCCTAGCATAAGGCCGCTATTCACCAGATCAGAAACACACGCCCCTGTGTATATGTGTGTTTGTGTGTGTACTCCGAGCAGCAAGAGAAGCAGCTTACGCCGCCTCACACAGGCCCACATGCAGAAGCACACAGGCACACAGTGTTCAGGAAACTTCCCTGAGGTCTGTGGAGGCTTCCCCAGGACCTGAGTTTTCCATTGCTCTCCGTGAGTCTGACTACCTCCTGTTTGATTGGGCTAAAACTCTCTCAATGGCCTTTTCTAAATGCCTTTTTCATTATTTTTAATTTATTCAAGTTAGGAGCCCTATACCAGACTCCAGCTGAAAGAACTCCAAGAACTTTTTGTCTTCTCTCAAATCAACTATGCTGATTCATGGATCAGAAGTTGTTGACCATCACATGTGTATCATTAGTGTTTTTTCCACTTCGTAAATGCACAAGTGCCAAGGGACCTTCATCATTCTACATGGTTGTGCAATTACATTTATTCAAAGGCGTGTGTGTCTTTGTGTCTGTGTGTGAGAGAGAGAGTGTGTACACTGTGTGGGTGTGTGTGTGTGTTTGTGTGTGAGTGGAGTAGGCAGAACCTCACCATGGCGATGAATCGGCCAATGAAGCGGAAGTAGGTGAGGTGGTCTGGGTTGATGGAAGAGGCTGGGTTGATCTGCAGACAGTAGTTGTTCTTGCCAGCGTACTCAAACAGGCAGTACATGGGGTTGAGCACCTCATGGGAGAGCAGAAAGAACCACTCTCTGTGGAACAAGGAAAGAGACACGTTAGAACCAGGAGAACCGACTAGGGGAGAGAGAGATGGAGATGGAGATGGAGATGGGGAGAGAGAGAGAGAGAGAGAGAGAGAGAGCATAGATCACTGAGAGGAGGTAAAGAAGGAATGAGAGACGAGGAGGTGGGAGAGAGAGAGGGAAGAACCAAGGAGAGGAGAGGCGAACACAGGGTGGAGCTAAAGTGTGTGTTTGAGGAGCAGGTATGGTATGCATGTGTGTGTGTGTGTGTGTGTGTGTGTGTGTGTGTGTGTGTGTGTGTGTGTGTGTTTTTTGAGAGGAATGGTCTGAGGAGTGCAAAACCTGGTGTAATACCCTCACCCTCCCAAATCCGTTTTTAAGACACACATGGAAGCATCTGGGATGACAGTGACTCATGACTAAGACACAATTTTTATATCTCACACTCACACACACACACACACACACACTACACATGACAGGCATGATTGCAACACATGATGAAACGGCAGGGCAAGAGACATGAAGTGACACCAAAGCCCTAACTCAGCTACAACATTAAGCTCCACAGACCCCATCCAGCACAGTGCAGTGTAATGGGAACAGACACTCTGAGGACTAACAATAGGGCTGCATGGAAAACAAGCAGTTTAGTGGCTCCGTTGCTACACCCCAGCGTGATTCATCATGTCATGATGTGGCAGTTTCTCCACACACACACACACACACCAAAGAAAGTTTGTTTGCATGTGTTTGGGGGGGGGGGGGGGACGGGGGGGTGATTTGGACTTGGACAAAAGGCCAAAGTGGTGACAGAAGTGTGATGAAATTGGCGAAAAGTATCGGACTATTCTGCCGATGTGGTTTGATGAGAGATTGGAGAGTGAGCTACTTGAGGGACTCTCTTGATGAAGTCAGGTCTTGTGGTGTTACCAAGAGAAAGCCACTGGGCTCACATGAGACTCGCCCACGCTGGGGTATGCAGGCTGTCGCCACATCTAACAGTAACACACTGGAGCAGCTGCCTATTTCAACTGACAAGAGACATACAGTTTGACACATCTTAGAAAAAAAAAAAACACACACACACACAAACAACATTTTAAGCATCTCTCACTCACACACACACACACACACACACGGCAGTAGACAGAACTGAAGCCCAGCTACCCACCACCACAAACACCACCACCAAAGCCCCTCTTCCCCCCCCACATCCCTTAACCCCTCCCCCAGACTGGTGTGTCCCAGGGTGGGGGACAGACAGCACTTGGGAGGCTGGCAGGGCAGGCTGGCAGGCAGGGTTGGCTGGCTGGCTGACGCCGTGGACAGCGCAGACACCTCCAGACATCCCGTCCGTGGTTCTACCCTGTGGTAGAACAGCATGACGTAACCTACCATAGGGTAAAACCACTGGCGCGACGCCGGAGACAGAGACACAAGGCAAAAGAAAACAACACAACAAAACAAAAATCACAGACGAAAATCACTACAACAAAAAGAAAAGGTGTGTGTGTGTGGGGGGGGGGTTACAGGACAGGGTTACAGGGGAGGAACAAAGAGGTGGAGGAACACCTAACACTACAAAAACATGATTAGGGAACCAGTCACCAACCACAACCACACACACACACACAAATACACACAGATACACCACATGGCCCACAGTGATACAGAGGTGATTGCGCTGCATGCCATGAAGAGCAGAGAGAAAGAGAGAGAGAGAGAGAGAGAGAGACAGAGAGAGGGACTAAGAGGGAGAAGAGCAGACAGAAAGACTGTCAGATGGAAGGATGAGGAAAAAAAAAAAGAAGAGAAAGCCAGAGAAAGATAAGCATAGACTGAGAGGAATGACAGCAAAGGGGACGAGAGCAAGAGACTGGGAGTGAGAGTGAGAACGAGAGAAACAGAGAGGGAGAGAGAGAGGGAATGTAGGACAAACAGGAAATGACTGCAGGGTGAGGCCCTGGGCGGGCAGGCGGGCGTGCTGTGTGGTGTCAGCAGAGAGACTTGCCTAGCAATGCCACCGTAGTCCAGGCCCTCCTCTCCCCTCATGATGATGTAGAGCCTCCGGCGCAGGTCATACGGCTTCATGTTCATGATCTGTTAGGGCCACACACACACACACACACACACACTTTTAATACATACCAGTTCCATACCTGCTGGACCACCTTCACCAGCATCCAGCAGACATGGACACAGATCCTGTCTGGTATGTAGAGTTAAATTTGTCCTGGAAACCATACCTGCTGAAAGGAGTCCTCGAAGAGCGTCTGTCTGGACACGGAAATTTTGACATGGCTTGGCAAGGCATTGGACTGCACAGAGATAGACAGAGAGACAGACGGGCGGATGGACAGACAAAAAGAAACAGATGGGAGAGAGAGAGAGCAAAATAAGGAGAACCATACGGGTCGAAGACTTCCTGAGCTTGCACAAAAACACAAAGATCTCAAAAAGAGAGAAAAAAACTCCTCCTAGTCAGAAGTGGGTCAAGTGAAAAGCACAAGTGTTGAGGTGAGACAGGAGAGTGAGGTGCTTACATGGCACAGGAAGCGGAACTGATGGTATTTCCACCTGAAGCTGCGGTCATAGGCCCCTGGAGAACCCCCCTGCCTGGACCTGCAGGGAGATAGAGACACAAGACCAGAGAGACGAGAGAGAGAGAGAGGGACAGAGAAGAAAAAGGGAGAGAGAGAGAGGTTGAGTGGATCTGAAAAGTAACTGGGTATCACTGGTACCAAAAAGCAAGTAGAGTATTGCCTTCAAACATAGAATGCTGGGAGCACTTACAGCAAGGCCCACACTTTGAATGGGGCATAAACTTAATTGCATTTTGGACAGATATAATATGAATGCCTGAGCCTGAACTTGAAGACGAAAGCTCATCTAAAGATGAGGCCACCTGTCAGGTAAGATCACAGACTCATCATCAGTGAAAAGCTACATGATGGCCATGGACCTGCTATGGTGTATGGTGGAATCAGTGACTTTCTTAATGGGGCCGAGGTACTTGGAATTAGACAGGGCTTGCAGTGGAGCTGCATAGTGAGCCCAAGTGAACCTTCCTGATAAGGCCAAAAGGCAGCAGAAGTCGTAAGGCTGGGCCCAGTCGCAGAGCTCCACCAAAAGGCCTTGGGCAGAGATGTGAGGAGGCACTGAGCTGTGGCTGCAGGAAAAGGAGGGGGGTGGGGTGGGGGGGGAGGCTTGTTTGAGGCCCAGCGTGCCCATGGAGGTGAGCCTGAGCCTGCAGCTGTGTTAGTACAGCTCGCTCGGTCTCTCTCTCTCACACACACACACACACACACACACTGGATATGTGCCGAGTCAGCACTGAAGGAAAACTGAGCGCGCAAAAAGACAGACGGAGGAAAATATGGAAGCCGAGAGGAAGACGAGAGAGGGAGAGGGAGAGAGATAGGAAAAGGGAGGGAAAGAAAGAGGAAGAAGTAGAGGGGGAAAAGCCACTAATGTTGTGGCTTTTGTGTTCTGGCTGTTGCTGTGAGTGGAGTCCAAGCACATCAGCTCAATCTCTCTCAAATCACCCTGGACACTCGGAGTGTCCCACTACAGCAAAATAAAAAGGCTCTGTTACAGTGTACTGCACAAGCACGGCCCATTTCAGAAACATTTTCACATGAACACACACGCAATATTTAAAGTTAAATGGGATTCTGCGGTATGAAGTTTCATTTAAGTAAGTGCTTGGATGTTTTCTGCCTGTGTGGCACAGATACAGTGATACCACATACAGACATAGACTACATAGACTGCCCATCAAGGGAGAAGATGAAACAGAACTACTCCTTCCCCAGAAAGCAAACAAAGATAATGTAAAAAGGAAGCAAAAAATAAAAGAATCAAAAGAATAAGACTAAGATTTCATGTGTTCTCTACTTCGTTGTTGGCTTGATTTTGATGTTTAAATCCTTGTTGCCAATTCAAATAGACGCTGGTATGACACTAGCTTTCCCTGTCTTGGGGAACTCGTGCAGAGGGGTTGGGTTGGGGGTTGTGGGGAGTAAGGGGGGCTGTAGGAACAGCATATTTACCCAGACTCAAAACCCGGTCGGGGGTCTTTAAAGGTGGTGGTGCGGGAGTTATGGTCCACAAAGTATCGCACGCCCTCCGCCGTGTACTTCATCTCCCAGCCAGGGGGCAGGGGGGGCTCCTGGATCATCCTGATGAGAGAGGGGGAGAGGGGACGTGAGGTCCGGCCGTGGCCCAGGCAGCAAACGCAAAGAGCAGAGGCACAGGGACGCCGCCAGCCCCCCTGCCCCTGCCCCTACCCAGCCCAGCCCAGCCCAAAGCCCAAAACATAAAGCTGCTGGGCTTAGCCTGCACCTCCAGGCCTGCGCTGCCCCTCAGTGATTGAAGTTTCAAGATTTAAAGACTAAATCAAACCCAAACAAACACATAAAATCAACAAACATGACAGCAAAGCAAGTGGGGGAGAAATCAATGGACACCTTCAAGTCGGGCTAAAAAATGACTACAAAATGACAATTACCATTTTCTTCAATATGCTTCTATTTTCACAGTGCTTTTCAGAGCCATCTTGTATCATTTTGTTAAAGGCAGCACTTCCAGCACACCCTGCTTTTTTACTGCTGCTAATGTGCCGAAGAGATGATTGCCCTGCAAACGCTTAGGCCGGGCAGAAACTAATAAAAGTGCTGTTGAAACGCCCGAGGTAATAAGAACGGATGGCGGCAGCGAGACGGCCGAGACCAGTGACTAAAACAGATGCCCTGAGGAAATCCCAGAGCCCTGCTGCCTTGCTCCTTCCCTCCACCCCTGCATGCCTGCCTGCCTGCCTCGGTCCCTGCTGCACAGGCTAACATTAGAGGGGCAGCCGGGTGGGGAACTTGGGCTGGGTGGGGCCCCGGTTCCTGCCCACACTGCCGCTAGCCGCGGGCTATGATAATCTGCCTGCCGGGAATCCAGTGCCGCCGGCTGCCAAGGAGAGGGGTGGGCAGACGGGACGGGGAGGGAAGGTGGGCAGCAGCAGGCATGGCTGGTCACTGGACAGGCTGGTAGACAGGGGCTGCTGCTGCTGCTGCTGGAGGGGCACTGGCTGGCTGGCTGGTGGGCATTTAGAGCGGGGGTTGGTAGTGAGCGGGTGGGGGTCCTTACCCTTGGGTTCTGGGGTCCTCCCACTGGGTGGTCCGCGTGTTGTGGTTGACAAAGTAGACCCGGCCATTGTCCTGCCGCTTCTCTGTGGGTTGGAGGAAGAGGTCAGACTAAAGCAACATGGCAAAAATACACAAACTTACACACACACACACATCCACACATATCCACATACATTCACACACAAGTGCAATAACTTTTCATGTATTTGATCTTACAAACGAAAATAAATAGGACCCTGTCTGGGCGTCTAGACAATCGCTGGATGTCTTTACCATGTCACTTTTCTCTGTGGCTGTCCTGAGTAAATACAATGTTGGCTGTATATCTCCCTCTGAAAAGAGTGCAACTGGCAGGTTTGAGAGCAATGGAGAGAAAAAAAGAAAGACAGAAAGAGAGGAAGGGAGGGAGGGAGGAAGAGAGAGAGAAAATAAGGACAGCTGAAATCTCGCAGAGCTGATTGAAAACTAACGGCGGAGTGTGGCATTTCACTCGCACCCTTTTCCAAAATGCTTTTCCAGTGCCGACCTCAGCTCTTTTCCCCAGCCTCCGGACCAAAGGGGAAAAAAGAAAAGAAAAAAAAGAGAAAAGAATCTAAAAAAAAGACAGGTGGAAGAAAGGTGATGGCCAGAGAGGAGGAAAAAAGGGTGGCAGGCAGGAAAGGAAAAGCAAATGGCAGAAGTGAGCAGCAGAAGAGCACAGGCAACAGAAAAGAGAGAAAGAGAGATAGAGAGAGTGAGGCAGTAAACGTGTGTCGAAGAACGGGGAGGATAACTTGCTGACTAATCTCTACTCTGCCCTACAAAAAAAACAATGGCAACATAAAAAAAGATAATAGAGTGGCGACCACATCCATTTCCGCTATGAGGAATGCCTGTGTGTGCACACGCGTGTGTGTGTGTGTGTGTGTGTGTGTGTGTGTGTGTGTTGGGCCAGCACTGGGAGTTTTATGTTTTTGCTTCTGTTGTCATAGTCCCTGAACCCGTCTGGTTTTCAGAACTGTGGCCGATACCCCCCACATCCTTCAACCATGACCCCCTCCCACCCCCACAGCCTCAAACCCCAAATCTGTCTCTCTCTCTCTCCCGCTCCCCTCTCGCTCTCTCTCTCTCTCCCCTTCACTCTCTCCCTCCCTCTCTCTTGCCATCTTGTTCTCATTAGCGGGCGTTTGTGGAGAGCACTGGACCAGTAGCGCTCACATTGCAGCTCTCCCCCGTCTGTTCTTCTACCCTCCCTCCCTCGTTCCCTCCATCTTTTTTAACCCCTCTCTTCTACCAAGCACTTCATTGTTCTCTCTCTACCCCCCCCCCCTTCTCTTTCTCTTGCTCTCCTGCCTCCAGCTCTTCCGTCTACTACACTCCATCCATCTCTTCTCTCTCTCTCTCGCTCTCTTTTGAGGAGCGGGCACAACCACAGCAGAGGCCGCTTGGCTGCAGGTTTTTTGAAGGGAAAAACAAAACAAAACAGAAAAGAACAAAAAAAGGGAGAAACCCTTCTCACATTCATCTCTATTACATAATGGAGGTTTGCAAGCTGGGAGACAAACCGCGTCTCACTGAAAGCCACACAGGGCTGGAGCGCGGGGCCATGGAGGTAAAGGGAGGGGAGGGGAGGGGGAAGACAGGAGAGGGGGAGAGCGGAGAGGAGAGGAGAGGTAGACAGGGGTACGAGGCAGATGGCGGGCCCCACACTACTCTTGACCACAGGGCCAGCACGCGGCCCCTTGCGCTACTCCAAACCCCCTCTGGCTGGCAGGAAGCAGTTAAGGGCTGTGCAATGGCAAGGCTCGGATACAGAAAAAATGAAAAAATAAAACGATCAAAAACACAATTCAGATGAGACTCATCAAAGCTGTATGTGTGGTGCCAACCAAAGGACAAGATCTACAGGAATCCAGACTCACGCTAAAGACTAAACAAAGAAGCTCGGTGGCTTCAGTTACAGTGAGAGGCCATGACTTACAGACTAAATAAAGACGCTTCGCTGAGAGAGAGGCCTTAGGCCTGCCCCTTAATCCTTTTCAGACTGGACATGTCCACCACAGTGGTCCCAGATGAGGTGTATAGCATCAAAAGCCAGAAAAGCTCCATCTGCACTGCACACAAAACCAACCTGTGTGTGTGTGTGTGTGTGTGTGTGTGTGTGTGTGTGTGTGTGGGCATTAGAAGGAGAGGGCACACACTTACCCCAGCCTGGAGGAAGAGGGCCCAGCGGGTCATTTTCAGCGGGTGCTCCCGATGGCTAAGGAGAGAGAGAGAGAGAAAGAAAGAAAGAAAGAAAGAGAGAAAGAGAGGGATGGAGAGGAGTGAGAATCCAGATCCCATTCAGTGCTGACAAGCACTTTCTCCTCTCTTCCTCCTAGTCCTCAGTGCTTCTCTTCTTTTTCTTCATCTTTTTCTTTCTCTCCATGAGCCGTGCTCTCGCTCAGTCTTTAGGGCCCTTGACGGTCCTCTCTGGCCGTCCGACGTGACACTCATCACACCTCAACCACACTCCTTCACACTCCACACCAGAGGCGGGAGGGAGAGAAAGAGGGGATGAAGAAGAAAAGGAAAAAAAAATAAAAATCAGGAACAGCCAAAGAAAATCGCAAAAAGAAAAACCAGACGAAACCACAGCGAGAGAGAGAGAGACAAATGAGCCAGGCGAGTGAGGCACACTGACAAGAAAACGGTAGAAGTCGTCCGTCTGTTAGTGCTGGTGCTGATGATGTTTCTATCTTTTTCTTTCTTTCTTTCTTTTTTTTGCCCTCTCCTGTTGCTGGTAGTGGTTTGCATGAGGACGCTGCCCCAGTGCTGGGCAGCAGGCAGCTGAGGTGAGGGTGAAGGCGAGAGAGGTGAGAGGTGAGAGCTCCTCTCCTGGAGCCGTGGTAACGTGCGACTGACGGAGGAGCTGCGCCACCGCTTGTATGCCTTTCCAAAAACTACAGGCTCCGAGCAGGGGGAGGAGGAGGAGGAGGAGAAAAGACAAACCATGAAGGAAAGGGAAAGAGGCAAGGCAGAGAGAGAGAGAGAAAAAAAACAACACACGCACACACATACACACACTCACACACTCGTACACACGCTGTTTCAATGAGCTCACTGGCTACCCTCATGCCCCACCTCTCTCTTTCCCCACCCAGCTACTCATTTTGAAGGGGGGGCTCTCTCTCTCTCTCTCTCTCTCCCTCTCTTTTCTAGCGCTGCTGTGAAAGTGAGCAGGGAGGCGTGATGTCTGCACAAACTGAGAGCACATTCATCGCTCCCATCCAGCGCTGCACCCCACCACCACACACACCAGCCCCCCCTCCTCACAAAAGCACCTTTATTCAGCTGGCCCCTGGACACGCTGCCTGCCGTTTACTCAGCCTGTGTCTACACACAACCTGTATGTGTGTGTGTGTGTGTATGTGTCTCTGTGGCTGTGTGTGTACGCGCATGTATGCATGTGTGTGGCTGTGTTTGTGCGAGTGTCTGCAGTACACAACAGTGTAGGTCCCCCTTCAGTCACATAAGTAAACACATAAAAATGTTGTGTATTTGTGTGTACGGGGCAAGCAGTTGCTGTTGTGCGTGCTTGTTTATGTGTGCGGGCCTCTGTTACTGGCAAATGAAGAATCCTATTTCAGATGTTGACATCTTCTCAGTGCTCGTGTTTGTATGTGAGCGTGCACATGCAAGACTTTTGTGCTTTTTTTGTGTTGTGAGTTGTGTGCGTGAGCGAGGTGTTTTGTAAACACCTTTGAGTTTGAGCTTTTTTTGTGTTGCGAGTTGTGTGCGTGAGCGAGGTGTTTTGTAAAACTGTTTGCAGAGCTTTGGGAAAATTCCATGCCTATCCACACACCCATCCATACATACACACACACACACACACACACACACACACACACACAGACACAAACACACTCTTGTGCCCAAGAATACCTGCCTCTGTTCTAGAACACATTCAGTGCTATCACCTCCAGTCGTTTAGTTACACCCTTTAAATGTGGCAAAGTGTTCAGGGGAGCCGTCAGGGTGAAAAATAGCCCCGGCGTTCTGACCACAGGACAGCCGAACCTCATAACCCTCCAGTCAATGGGCTCTTTTGCTTGGGCTCTGCGTGGCCCTTCTTCCACTCCTCTCCTCACCTCTCTCCTGCGTTTGCCCTTCATTTTAGCAGGAAGGCGTCGCAAGCACGGAGCCATGTATTGCTCGCACACGCCAACCACTTCACCGCCTGTCGAAAAGTACAGTGGCGCGCTCGCTTGCTCGAGTTCCTCAAAAACTAGTCCGCCCCAAAAAGCGACTTTGAAGGGACTTGGGCTGGTAATACAGAAGTCTATGTGCGAGTGCAAGTGTGTGTGTGTGTTTGTGTGTGTGTGTGTGTAAGTGTGTGTGTGTGTGTGTAAGTGTGTGTGTGTGTAATCTACAAGTCTATATGCGAGTGTGTGTGTGTGTCTGTGTGTAATCCATAAGTCTATGTGCGAGTGCAGTTTGTCTTGTCAGGGAATCAAACGACTTGCTGTCTGAGTGGCAAATGCCAGAGAAGAGGGCAGTGGGTTTATGGGCAGAAGTGTATGTGTGTGTGTGTGTGTATGTGTAATGCTGGGAAATGGCTAGTGTGGATATACGCATGGTTGTTTAAGTGTGAGTGTGTGTGTATGTGTGCGCCTGTGAGTGTGTGTTTTGTGTGCGTCACTCACTCACAGGCCTGTCTATGGTAACCACCCTCTGGAGTTTTCTATGACTAAAAAAGGTAAAAAAATAAATAAAATAAAGAGTAAAAAAAAAAAAAAGAGAGAGAGAGAACAGGATGACATCATCGCCTCTGCCTCCTCTCTCTCTTTCTTTCTCTCCCTCTCTCTCTCTGCCCTCACCCTTCAGTGTTCCTTCTGCCAGATGGGAATGGGAAGAGAATGAAAGAAAGAAAGTGAGAGAGAAAGAAAGAGAGAGAGAGGGAGAGAGAGAGAGAGAGGGAGAGAGAGCGCAAGAGAGAGAGAGGGAGAGAGACCTGAGAGAAAGAGAAGTGGACAGCATGAACAAGGGAGCGTGAGAGTGCCAGAAGGGATGTCACAAGAGGCAAGGAGAGAAAAATGGGGGGTGAGAACAGAGGCCAGGATGAGGTGAGCCTGGACCAACACTCTGTCCTGCATCTGTGTGAAGACACTTCTGAAGACTGTCTCACAGTCCACGTTTAGTCTCCAACTTTTCTCACCCCGCTGGTGGAGTGGTGGAGTGAAGTGACCTGGCCGCTGTGTGTGGATCACAGCGCTGGTCACTCGGAGTGAGAACATTTGAAGTGCACACTACAAACTCAGTGCTTTTTCTAGTGAGACAGAGGAATGGAGGGAAGAGCCAGCTAAACTGAACTGGCCACGCCAAAGGGGTGGGGTGTGGTGGGGTGGAGGGGTCTATGGGGGCTGAGTGTTCATACAGGTAATAGAATGGCCCCACTCTTGTTCTACAGTTTACAAGAGAAGGCTGTAGTGTGCTTTATGAATGCAATCACTTCATGTATGATCTGCTGTTGGGCTGAGAGTGGAGGAGGGGAAAGGAGAGAGAGAAAGAGAGAGAGAAAAAGTGAGTGAGGGGGAAAAGGAGAAAAGGGTTGGCGGGGCTTTTCTGGAAGGAGAGGCGGAAACAGCAGTTAATGACTGAGACTGCTCTCTCAGGAGTTCCTAACGAGCGGGCAATTATGGCCCAAATGCTCACGCACACACACAAACAGAGTTACACAAACTCATTCTATGTAGAAGGGGAGGGCGCATCTGAGAAGGAGCACATATGTTCTTGGAAGATTTTATGCACCGTATATAGTATTATTGTGTGTTTGTGTGTATGTGAGAGAGAGAGATAGAGAAAGACACAGAGAGAGAGAGAGAGAGAGAGAGAGAGAGAAAGAAAGCGTGTGGAGTGGACCACAGAGCAATGTATGAATCAGGTGTCACATTTTTTGAGTCCTAGCATGATCCTGAGTCATGTCAAAGATGGGGGCCCTGGTTTCACCCCACCCCCTGCCACCCTCCTTGCCCTGTGTGTGTGTGTGTGTGTGTGTGTGTATGCGTGTGTGTGTATGTATGCATGCGTGTGTGTGTGTATGTATGTGTGTGTGTGTGTATGTATGCGTGTGTGTGGGGGGGGGGGCTTCGCTAGGTGGCAATTGCACATTCTATTCCCTGCCATATCATTACGCAGGCTATGGCCAAATGCAGCACAGTCATGCCAACGCAGGCGGCCCTGCCTCTTCCTGCCTCTGTCTTTTCTGTCCTAATCGTCCAGTCCTGGGACTACAGGGGGAGGGGGACTCTGCCCTAACGCTGCCCAGACACAAAGCTTAGCAAGACCCCTATCAAGCACAACACACACACACACACTCACACACACACTCACTCACACACCCTTATCTGCACTCTAAGAGACTGATGTAAAGGTCCCTAGAGGGGAAGCGGGGGCCTCTGGGTTGCTGTGTGTGTGTGTGTGTGTGTGTGTGTGTGTGTTATTCCCCTTACTCTCTTTCACACAGCGATCTCCTAAAAATAGGCAAACTATCAGCCGGCTTGCTCAGCCGAACCCAAACAGGCCCTATCAGTTGAGAGGAGAGGGAGAGAGGGAACGAGGGAGCAAGAGAGAGAGGAAGAGAGGGAGGGGGGACCGCCTCTGTTCTCAGCCGGGCGCAGCCGAGAAGAGGCGGCTGTTATTCTGACTGAGGTGGGTGCAGTCTATCAGGGTGGGTGCTCAGAGAGACATAAAGAAAGGGAGAGACAAAGAGAGAGAGAGACAGACAGAGAGAGAGAGAGAGAGAGAGAGAGAGAGTTTAAATAAGGACTAAGGAGGAGTTGCTCCCTTTTTGTAATTGCAGTGCAACTAGATGCCCATTTCAGCAGCAAGGGGAAAAATATGTGTTTATTATTCTTATCCTGCGCTGCTTCGGTTCACTAGCGTCACTCTGGTGCCCTGCACTACCCAGCATGCCGAGCGGGCGGGTGTGTTTAGGGGGTGGGGGCCGCTAGAGGGGTAAGGAGTGGGAAGAAAGAGGTGGTGTGTGAGTGTGTGTAGTGGCAGGGGGGGCAGTGGAAAAGTACTCCCCAAGCCTTCAAGCCCCTCAGGGTCCACGACACAAGCACTCAACACAGGCCAGAGGTCGACACAGATAAGGCACACACACACTCACTCACTCACACACACACACACAGATTGAGTGCAAGAAAAACAGACACACACACAGGTGGCAGATAGACGCTAACAAGCCTGGTAAGACAGCATAACAGGATAAGACCGTTCATTCTGTCGGTCTCTTACACACACGCACACACACAAAACAAGTCTCTCTACACAGACACGCAGACAGAGCATAGGGGTGTCCCAGTGTGGGTTACCTGGTAGAGGAACCTCTGGCTGAACTGGTGCATGGCCCCCTGCAGCTGGCTGCGCTGGGACTGCCACTGCTCGTAGTTGCGCACCGACTCAGCCGTTGGCCGCTGCCAGGTGGTGGTGCGGGTGTTGTGGTCCACATAGTAGTAGCGCCCGCGCTGGTCCACTCGCTTCTCCCAGCTGGAAACAGACACACACACACACACATGAGAGCCAGCCAATCCTTGGCGACTACAGGCAGATATTTAAGTATTATTCAGTCAGTAATGTAAAAGCCAGAGACCTCTCCTATTGTTCTTTACTACCCCTATGAATTACGATGAAGGTATTCAAAACCTACAATCCTGTGTGGATGTCAACACACACTGTACGCATACAGCTCACACACACCCTCATACACAAGCGGACCCCCACACATGCACACACACACACCCATACAATACACAATGACAATAAACACACACACGTCACTAGTTGTGCGATCCAGGAAGAATGATAAAGAGTGCTTGCATGCTGAAATACCTGAAGGAAGAGAGAGTGGGAGCCATTGGGCCAGCTCATATCCCCTCCTCCAGCAAACCCAAGTATGCTTGTGGCTATTCTCATACCTCTGACTCAACCAGTGCAGAATTTGGATGTGAAAACACCAGACTTCCGTCGACCAACACACACACACACACACTTGTCTATGGGGCAGCCTCTGACACTCTTTAGTGGAGTGGACTTTTACAGTCAAGTATGTTGCTATGTTGTGAATGGGCAGGCAGAGGTCTGGAGATAACTGATAGCCTCCACACATCACATCCACACTCCCTCAGGACAAAGACAGCTAAGCCCTCTGTCTGGACTGCCAAGGCAGGGTGGGGGGGGGGGGAGGGAGAGAGAGAGAAAGAGAGGAAGAGAGACCCAAAAGAAAGACAGTGACAGAGAAGAGGAAAAGCTGAAACAACACAAGAAACAGAAAGAAAGAGACAGTGGCACAGACACAGACAGAGAGAAGAGAGAAAGAGAGCAATAGAAAGAGAACATGATGGTTCACAGGCCCATTTATGCACAGACACACTTTGTGTGTGTGTGTGTGTGTGTGTGTGTGTGTGTGTACCCCAACCCCCTCTACCGCTGTTAAAGCTGAGCAAGCGGCCGAGCCAAACGGCAGGGTTTAAGTGGGAACAGATAGTGGGGTGGGACCCCCCTGAGGTGCTCTGCACCCCCCATCCCAACAAACACACGCACACATAAACACACACACACACGCACACGCAGAATCTCCCCCATCCCAGTTAACCCAATTGGGCTCCCTCTCCCTGCGCTCCCACTGTCTGTGCCTCTGGTTGGAGCCCTGCTGCTGTGCGCTGTGAGCTGTGCATGCTAGGCGCTAAGAAAAGGACTTTTGTTCTCCACTCCCCTGACGTTTCCCCTGGCGAGTGGAAAAATTGAGGGTGGCAGGGGTGGCGGCGGCAGAGCAGAGGAGGGGGTGGAGTGTGTGTGTGTGTGTGTGTGTGTGTGTGGGTGTATGGGGCGGGCAGTAGCGTGACCTTTCCTTCTCTCACTCTGACAGCCTCTCCTTACATGACAGGCGGGGGGGCGGGGAGCCCACGAAACAAGCGAGGAACCTGCCTGCCTCCAAAGAGCGTTGATAAGTGCTCACCTAAGACACTGGAAAAAGTGCTGCTGGACTGACTTTTTTGTAATGGGAGATGGAGTGTGTGTGTGTGTGTGTGTGTGTGTGTGTGTGTATGCATGTGTATGTATGTATATGTGTGCATGAAATCTTTACTGCTCATTAATGACCTGTCCAACAAATTACACAGGAATGAAGCCATAAATATTTAGCTCTACTAAAAACATACATTTACACAACACACACACACACGCTGGGGGGGAGAAAAGGTCAGGCCATGTGAGGTTTCAAGGTAATTACATCTATTTAATAGAGCTGTCAATCAGTAGTATTGGGTCTGGTTAAAGCCAGGAGGTGGGTAAAAAAAAATTGCCTTTTGCTGTTCACAGTCCAGTACAAAACAACCTCAGCATTTCACACAAACATCCCCATAATCAAACAAAGAGCTTCTGAGGTGAAATGTACTGATGTCACACATACATTCTACCAATCACATCATATTAGCACATGTGTGATGCCCGGGGCAGCCAATCGTATTCTTCCAGCACAGATGTGGCTGGCTAGGTTAGCCCGTGCTGCTGTGACCTGGCCTCTGTTATGCTCCTCTGCGAAAGGAGGGAGGAAAAAGGAAGAAGAGGAGAGAGAAGAACTCACCCGGCAGGGAGGGGTCTTTCCCAGGTGGTAGTCTTTGTGTTGTGGTCCACGTAGTACACTCTGCCATGGGGCAATACCCGCTGTTCCCAGCTGTATACAGAGATGAGTGTGTGTGTGTGAGTGTGAGTGTGTGTTTGTGTGAGTGTGTGTTTGTGTGAGTGTGAGTGTGAGTGTGTGTGTGTGTTTGTGTGAGTGTGAGTGAGTGTGTGAGAGTGAGTAAGTGAGTGAGTGAGTGAGTGAGTGTGTGTTTGTGTGTGTGAGTGTGTGTGTGTGTGTGTGTGTGAGTTTGTGTGAGTGAGTGTGTGTTTGTGTTTGTGTGAGTGAGTGTGTGTTTGTGTGTGTGTGTGTGTGTGAGTGAGTGTGTGTTTGTGTGTGTGTGTGTGTGTGTGAGTGAGTGAGTGAGTGAGTGAGTGAGTGAGTGTGTGTGTGTGTGTGCAATTGGGGACAAGAGATGGAGAGTAAATGGAAAGGCAAGGTTTCTGGCCAACAGCCCTAAGCCAAATCATCTGAAGGTATTTCAGACAGTGACAAGTCAGTGACACATGGAAAAACCACTCATACACACACACACACACACATGCACACACACTTTTGAGAAACTTCACCACAGCAAACTTCACACTGCTGTTTTCAGTAGCATGCCAGGCACACACAGTCTCAGACACACAGACACACACCCAGCTGGCAGAGATTCCACCACAGGCTCCGTGGCAGGAGTGGGCTGGTCGGGGTTGGAGGGGGCGGGCTCTGCCGGGACAGGGGGCGTGGCTCCACTGTCCGTCCCAACAGGTGCGTTGTTGGCAGGGGCGGCGGACCTGAGCGTGGGGGACGACGGAGGAGGGGTGTGGCGCGCCAGGCCGCTGCGGCCATTCTCCAGTCCGTTAGGTGCCAGCTCACCTTTACCTGGGCCAGGCAAGATGGAGGAAGAGCAGAGACTTAGAGACAGAGAGCCTGGGTGGTGCTGGAGGGAGTGTGTTACGGGAAGTGCTTTGTGCGTGTGCTTTTATGGGGGTGTGTGTTGAAAGATCTGTGTGTATGTTGTCATGGGATATGTGTGTGTACTGTGTACATAAGTGTGTGTGTGTGTGTGTGTGTGTGTGTGTTTACTACTTCGTTAGCAGCGCTGTGTGTTTACTACTGGGTTACTGATGCTGTTTGTGTGTGTGTGTGTGTGTGTGTGTGTTTTGCAGGGCTACCTGCACTGCTAGGGCTGTTGTGGGAGCTCTTGGAGGAGCGGTGGCGTGCAGAGGCCCCGGGGCTCTGCTCTCCGTTCACATCGCCGTTAGTCAGGAGGGTTCCTCGCGGCCCACCAGGAGAGGTGCCTCTAGAACCACCCGGAGAACGCCTGTGGGTTCTGCACACAGGAGAGAAAAGAAATGATCAGGGTACAAACACACACTCACTCACACATTCACACATATACGCACACACACACACAAAATCAAACAAAGTCCACCTCTATTTAACTCTCAGTGATATTAAGGAATGAACTCTTAAGAATGTTAGCTTTAGTAGCAGCAGGCACATCTCCTTATTCACACGAGGGCACACATCATCAGTCGACATCATCAGTCGACCGCCTGCTAAAATAAAGTGAGCCTATTCACCTCTAAATGTTGTGATTTTACAGGGCCAAGACTTATAAATGTGCAAATGAAACGGCAATAATTACCATCCCTCTGTGATGCAGGGACTGCCACCAGTTCAGTGGAGCTGATGATTAAGTGTGTTGTGAAGCACTTGGGAGGTACAGGAGGAGTGATAATTTGCTAGGTATGCCGGGCCACTATTCTTGGAGACGTACTTTATTGTAAGAAAATACTGTTTTGCCTTCTGCTCGCATTCAGAGACATTTTCCCACAGCTGTGCAAAGAATCTGTGATCGATGATTATGGGCACGGTCTTGCGTCAAATTCAGAGACGGGGTCCAGCGAAACGAGGCAAACTGGGGAGTGAAACCCCAGACAGCCGCGTCGCAGAAGAATCTGTGGGTTGGCGGCAAGAGCCGTCCTTCGCTGAATAAATTGAAAAGAATCAAAATTACAAGCTAAGGTTCAGAGGGGCTGCAAGTTTCTCCATAACCTGCCTCCATGTTCGGATCCATTGGCAGCTTTCGCTGTGCCTCTACCCACAAAGTGGCCGAGCGTGCCAGCGGAGTGCTCACTGCGTCACGGCAGCGTCACTGTATCCTGGTCCAGGAACAGCTGACCATGCAGTCTCCTCAGGTGATGTTCTACAGGCAGGCAGGATTTTCTCTGATCTGAGTGCGCCATTAAAGTCCTGGGTGGAGGGGCAGCTCCCAAATGCCTGTTTGCGTTTGCCCATTTCAGAGAAAACCCGCCAGATAGTCTTCTTGGTGGATATAGAGAGGGCATGAGGTCTTCTTTCATCTCTGTACTTCAGATTTCTTTGAGTGACAGACAGGCCTTGAGTATTATAATAGCATTATCAAGAGATCTTTTGCTGACCTACCACATAGTTAAACAACATGCAGAGTTCAGATGAGCTAACAACAGAAGGGTCTTATGGTAGTGTCTTTGTGTATGCAGAGAAGACCTCCACCCTCAACTACACACCAAAAATCTATATTTACGCAAAGATATCTTACCATCTTTTAGAAATTTGTTTAGTTTGATCAAGAACATCTGATTTGATAAAGACAAACAACTGTATGTCTGAGGGACAGGATGGGAAAAAACAGTCTGTTTGCGCTTGGGTGTTCAAAGAGTACTCTGTTTCTGTGAGGTATGAAGGAACAGCTCAGTCTACGACTCCGAGGAACTGAACACTGACTCACAGACACACACACACACACACACGCAAAGAGGTGTCAGTGTGACCTTCTGTTCCTTTCAAAACACGCCACTCATATTTTCCTAGCGGCTAAATTTAGTGTTTCTTTCCGACGTATACTTTTATACAATGCAAACATGTTGGTTTCTACCCCCCTGGACACTGGAATGCTAAGCGCAAACTTGGACAGGAATCAATGGAAACATTATAAAGGGGGTGGGGGAGTGGGCTGAGAAGGGGGTCTAAGTTCTGTGCTTTTCTAACTGGTTACCTGTCCTCTGCACTAGACGAATGAAGCAAGAGGGGGGGTTGGAAAGAGGGAACACAGCTGTGTCTCATGTTGCCTGGTGGAGGGTTTTTGTAGGATCACGTGTGATTAGCGTGTGGAACTCTGCTTCCGTGGCCCCCGTGGGAGGTCTGAGCCGGCCCGGACGTCATGGGAGACTGGAGGGACGGCCAAATGAGTGGCATTTTGTCGTCGCTTCACACCATCCTCGCTCTACCCCCATCCCCAGTCACCAACACACACACACACACACACACACACACACACACACTAACTCTACTATGCCCCTCCCATCTTCATCTCTCTCAACAGATGGATGCTGCAGCTGAGAGAACCTCTCAACCCGATGGCATGTCCTCTGTGTTGGGTGCATTTAGAGTAAATACACAGACACTTCCTGTGGTTGTCTGCTGGGCAGGGGGGGCCTCCCGCTCCTCTTGGCCCTGCTCTGGTGTGTGTGTGTGTGTGTGGGTGTGTGTGTGTGTGTGCTGGAGCTCCAGCAGACGCTCCTGGCTTGTATCAGGACTCCGGCCTGAGAGCGCTGGCCTCTGGAGGCTCCAAACACACTTCTGGACTTCTGGTCCTGGTCACCAGGGAAGCTTAGCTCAGTGTCTGCTCAAGAGCGGCTCTGCAGCTTGAGCCACTGCTCAAGAATGGGCCTCACATTGAGGCCCATGCACTGGGGGCCCCACATGAACTGCCAGACAGCCAGAACTGAAGTCAGACTGGACACAGGTGAGATGTCTGTACTGAATCACGTATTCAGGTTTGTGTGTCAGGCCTGGCTGAGGCTATAGCACTCAGGCAAGAGCCAAGGGTGAGAATAGGAGAGTTTTAAACCTCTGTCTTATCTCTAGGTAAAGAGAGGGGAAAAAGTCATGACCATGCAGTTCTCTACTTTAGGTGTTATCAGCTGATTGAAGCTGGGGGGAGAGTACAAATGCTCCCCCCCCAGAGAGAGAGCGCTCACCTGCCACGGGGGCTGGCTGTGCTGGGCGTTTCCTCACTCTGTGTCCTGCGCAGGTTGGGTCTGTCTGACTGCAGCATCTCTGCAATTAGAGGAGAAAAACACACAGAAAAGCAAAACAAGGTTATTAGCATAGGCCAACACACAGAGACACCCAGCCAACCCACTCATATAACCCAGCCAGTGAGGGAGAAAGTTATTACCCCTCTTACTACCAACAAGAAACTCATTACCACCACCACCACCACCACCAGCCATCAACATCAAAGACACCAAGAGCTGAGGCCGATAAAATACAGTCAGAGTGGAGAGAAACGGGGAGTGAAGGGGTGGAGGAGGGAGAAAGGCAGAAACAGAAAGAGAGAGAGAAAGGAAGAGAAGTAGAGAGAGAGAGAGAGGTTCTCTACGTCACTACTGCGGGCTCACTGGAGCCATTGTGGTTGGCAACTTTTTGCCCCCATTCCTCCCCCCTTCCCCCCAAAAAACCACCACATCCCACCCATGTCTCCAACACGCCAGCTCTCTCAAAACAGCTTACATAAAACACCATGGAGACATCAACACAGCGAGCTCAGAGGGGACAAGAGGGAGTGAGTGAGAGAAGAGAGGAAGAGAGAGAGAGAGAGATGGATGGATGGATGGATGGATGGGGGAGATGACGAGGGGATAGGGGTTGTATTCCGCCTCAGGAAGATGACTGACATGGCAGTGGAGACTTGATGTAAGGCTGCGACGCGACGGCTCCCTTTCCGCCCCGTTACTCAGGCGGACGGCTGGCTGGGCGGCCCAGTGTAAACAAGCGTCCTCGTTTCATGGATGGTGAGCTGACAAACAAGGCCTGACTTTACTTCACCATCACTTTTTTCCTTTTTTTTTTACGACAGGTAATGAAAGTGCTTCTTGTGCTGCCGACGGCCCCCATCCATTGGCCTAATGACACACTGCTGTTACTCCGGTGTCCAGTCAGCTCCCAACTCACAAGGCCCTTTCACACTGGCGAATACTCGTGATGGCCGTTTTTTTCACACTGACCGATATGGGGTCGGGTGTCCACTTGACCCGTCTTGGAACCTTGCGCCAGAGACAGGCATGTTCAGTGTGAAAGCTACGCCAAATCCAACCCAGGGTTACCTGGGTGACAAAGTATCACCAGTGCAATCCTCCTTTAAAAACGCTTTTGTTGAGGAGGTGCATTCATGTCAGTGTCAAGCTAAGTATGGGTTCATAGTTTTCTTAGGCTACTGAGGGCTTTACAGTTGCATTGGCTAGCACTGGTAGAAGTTTGTTGGTTGGAGGCCACCTTAGAAGCTGATGAGCTTCATGTCAAGGGATGTTGCCATTATGGCAAGCAACACTAACTGCTTGTCCAATGTTGTTGCACAGCTAGCACATAACGTTAGCATCATTTTGCTACAATCAATTGCTTGATGTCACCTTACATTTACATTTATGCATTTAGCAGACACTTTTATCCAAAGCGACTTACAACGTTGTCAACTATCAATTGTTTCATTCAATTCATTATTCATCAAATCCACCAATACCTCTATTTCAGTCATACAGGCATAGGTTACTGACCAGCAGATAGCTTAGCTAAGAGATTTGTTTGTGCTTTCGGAAGTATCATAAGCTTATTTATATACGGGTCTGCAGAGCTCCCTCTGCTGGCTACCCTGCGTAAGACTCATCTCCCAACAAGGCTTTAGGCAGATAATACGCCTTGCTTTCACACTGCTCGACCCACAAAGAACTTGCAATTTCAGTGCCCAGGATGTAGTGGGTTCCAGTGTGAAAAGGGCTACAGACATTACCTAGCTCCCCTCTCCCCACCCCTGCCTCATCCAGTCACCCATCCGCTCCCCATAACACTGTCTGACTGTAGCCAATGGACTGTGGGGCCCAATGACACACATTTCCTCTGTGTCGGGCCCTTTCGAGCAAGGCTGGAGTTCTGTCTGCTTAGGACAAAGATGCTATACATTCTGCCCCCAGTGCTTTGCAGTGGTGGAGGAGAACAAGAGAACAATCAATCAACGCTCAATCTGAACCTTCCCTGATAAGGGGAAACTGCTTTAAAAGGGCACTAAAGGACAGAGCATATAGAGAGAAAAAGTTTAAAATCTAAAATCTAAAAAAAAAAAACTAAAATCTTTGGCAATACATAGTGTATTTTGTAATGCCAGTAACACTCCACTGAATTGAATTGAGAGAGAGAGAGTGAGAGAGAGATATGAGGTAACTGAGGTTTGCCAGTCATCTTCACCTCACTAAAGACGTTGCCCGTCTCCTCTCTCCTCCCCCTCTCCTCGCTGTTGTCTAGTTGGCCTCGGTGGCCCCCGCCCTGACGAGGCGCAGCAGCTCTGTGGGACGTGTGAATGTGGCACCAGTGGGCGAGGGCTTTTGTGCCGCACAGCACAGGCATGTTTGCATTTCACATGTTCCCATATGTTCCCACTGGACACTGGGGTTAGTGAGGGCACAGCCCCAGGCTCTCTTCAGCACTCCTCCCAGGGAGGAGGGGGGGGGGGGATTTGCTTGTTGGGAAGGAGAGAGAGAGAGAGAGTTGGTGGGGGGGAAGGTGTGACAGGCAGAGAGAGTGAGAAAGCGGGAAAGAGAGAGGGAGTTAGAAGGGGGAGTCTTCCTGGTGTGCACCACACAGATGTGCTCCTCCTGACACAATCCCAGTTAAATTGCAGCCATGCTTGCAGTGCTGTTTGCCTTTGCCTGCTTGTTGAGAAAGAAGCTCCACACACAGCTTTAGTGACTCATACGTATTCATGTGCTGGCAGGAGGCACGAATCTTTGTGTATTTATATGTGTGTGCGTGTGTGTGTGTGTGTGTGTGCATGTAAGAAAGAGTGTCAGTGTTTGTGTGTCTGTAAAGGTGAGTTGTGACTGCTGTGGTTCTGTGTTTTCTCGGGGGCCCCACAGCACAAAGAGGCTGTTTATGGGGAGCTGTGTGTGTGTGTGTGTGTGTGTGGACGCCTGCTCATGTGTATGTGTATGAATCTGGCTGTGTGTGTGAGCATGTCAGAAAGACTGCCAGGGGAAATGAGCAAAAACACTAAACCAACAGAGCAGGCCTTCAGCTGGGAACACAGAAGACCCTTAACACACAGACCCACAGCCACACGGCACACACTCGACTCTTTTATACGCACGCGTGCACTCACATACAGACGGACACGGACACACACACACACACACACACACCCACTGTGCCAGAGTGAGCGTACACAGACACAGACACACACACACACACACACACACACACACGGCCCTTGAGACAGAGTAAACACTCAAAACCTTTATTCACACACAGACCTACATATGTACATCCAGAGGCTCACATCCACAGCCTAAATGCACCTTCTCTTCTCTCTTTCTCCCACTCTGTCCTTCATCCCCCTCTCCACAGTGTCCCCACAGTAGGGCAGGAAACACCCCCATCCTCCACCACTCCCTCCCTCCCTCTCTCTCTCTCTCACTCCCTCACACATTTGATCACAGGAGCCGATTGTCCCGCCAAGCGCAGAGAAAAACGACACCCAATTACACAATTCTGAGAAACAAATTATATATAAGCACTTCCAATCATGTTTGTGTGCGTGCCTGTATGTGAGTGTGTGTGTGTGTGTGTGTGTTTGTGTTCACATGACAGCAGCCAGGAAGAAAAAGCAAACACGTCTGAACAAGATAGGAAGGCATGAAGAAGCCTATTCATTGCCAATTACACAATATCACCGTTCATACATGCTTGTACAACACACACATGGACACACACACACATTTAGACAGACAAGCAATGGTTTTTAACAGGAAGGCTCACATATACTTTTGTGGCCTTTAGTATATAAACAAGCACCACTTCAGGTTTAGCAAACTAGTCACCATATAAACCTACGAAAAGCAACTGTAACTCATCAGCCAAAAAACACACTCCACCAGCCCACAATGCATCACTGATACTTCAAAAACACACTCCACTGGCCCACAATGCATCCCTGATGCTTCAAATTGGGAGTGACTAGCTTGGCCAAGGCTATACTTCACCCTTTCCTGTTCAGCCCTGCACATAAGCTTTCATTCTCCTCACTGCAGGGCTGCTGCATTCAGTGCCACATACTACTGCTAAACAACAGCCAAATCTGTGTGTGTGGCTCTATGTCAATGGATAAGTGCACTTCCAAAGAAGGGACCAATGTATAATGTGAGGAGTGTACAAATTGAAAGCATCAAGTATAATATGCATGAAGCTGCTTTATTCGTTTTGTTTTCAGACCACATTTGATGGAATAAAGCCCCTACCTCCTTTGTAAATTTGGACACTCAATTTACTACATTTTGCCTTCAACAACAAACAGATGCCCCTCAGTTTCTGCATTTTTGGAATATATATACAAACACGTTTTCTTTTATTTCTGTGTATTTCTTTGATTTGTTCTTATTCTGGTGCCTTTCTTTCTTCTAACAAACAGCATTTTCACACTCCACTAACTGGATGTCCAATATGAGGAAATCAGTTCTGAGAGACCTGTGGATTGAATGCTATTTTAGTTTTTTTATTCTTTAACTACCAGTAATCATAAATTAGATTATATTACTACTACTGAGATACTACTACTACTGTAAATTGTATTTTAAAAGCAACATTTTTAACAGTTCATTTATGCATTGGACAGCATTAGCCAAAATACCTAGCATTTAGGGGAGTTGAATATGCTAGTAACAAAAGCTTGTTTTAAATATACACCTCTAATACCTGTTGTCTATAGAAGAGTTCTCATTTAAAAGAAAATTAAGAGAATACTTCACAGAAATTCAAGAGAATATTGCTTCATGACGCTCATGGTTTCTATACCTAAACCATTGAACATTTCCATTTTTATTTTATCAACTAATTCAACTATCTAAATATTTAATTTCATCTGTTTCATTTAATGTGTTTAGAATATTTTAAAGCATTTTTATGTTTTATAAGTGAAACGTCCTTTGTGCAAAGACAACGGTCACACTAGATATGACCAGCAGCTGGTTGTGTAAAACCATTGCCATAGTAGTTATGGCCAACAACTGGTTGTTTTGGTTTCTTAGTCCATCCATTTTTTCCCACCTTCCAGCCATCCCCCCCCCCCCCCTCTGAAAACCACTGCTTTAAAATATTTAAACATAAATACACCCTATCCAATGAAAGTTCATTTGTAACTCATGTTTTGTAGCAGTATTCCAAAAGGCACTAGCTTCACTCAAGGCTCACACTCACAGCTCAAAATGTACAAAATGTTTAATGTGAACTCATGAGCCTTGGGTGAGGCTTGGGAATCTAATGTACAACGCACACAATGAATGCTCAATGATGGGGCAAAGTGCATGCAGCATGATGTCCTTCTGCACACTGACTTCCCCTGTATATTTTAACATATAGTATATTAATTAGATTGACTACTTTAGTAGTTTAGTTTAGTATTTCATCCATTCTCTCTAGCATGTTTGACAGAAAATCTGTCTATGTGTATGCAAAAGAAAATGAACTTCACTGTGCCTGAGTGACGTTACTCTACAGCCCTGGACTAAATGCCTCATCATGGGACCCTGCCTTGGTAATGCTCCATCTCAAGAGACCGAGATCTGCATGTAGAAGCATGCTAGGAGTCTCTCACTCACACACACACACACACACACACACACACACACACACACACACACACACACACACACACACACACACACACACACACACACACACTGTGTAGCGGGAAACATCTCTGCACTCCTCGACCACAGAGCCCAAAAAGCTCTGGCTTTTTCCACTCCTTTGCCCCAGCCCACTCCAGCGTGTAGTTTAGGTGGAGTCAACACACACACAAATATACAGTCAAAAAAGCCCACTGGTTGTACACAGCTCTGGGCCTCCACCACAGCTTGCTTGCAGCGTTTGCATGGTGGTGTGGTCATGTGGTTTTTAATCCTTGCTGCTAGAAGACTAGTTGATGCGTGTACATGTTCGATCTTTTATATGCATGAAAAAAAAAACTTTTTCTGCAATATGTCTGCATGTGTGTTCTGTGTGTGTGAGTGTGAGTGTGTGTGTGTGTGTGTGTGTGTGTGTTATGAGGCGGGACTCACTGTCTGTTGCTGTGCTGCCATTGGGCAGGGATCCCAGATCAACAACCAGGCCGTCCAGACAGACGTTCAGCTCGCCTCCTGCCACAACTGAGCCTTTGTTCTCTGTCTGCAGGGCTAGACTGAGCTGCAGATTCTCCACTGAACAGCATATGAATGGGGGGCGAGAGGGAGGGAGGGAGAGAGAGAGAGAGAGGGAGAAGGAGAGGGAGAGAAGGAGGGGGAGGAAAATGGTGAGAAAGAGAGAGTGAGGATCGATAAGAAAGGCTCACGGCAATGTATATCATTTGAGTCGCATCTCAGTACCAATGTTTGGGTAATCTTTGAACATTTTTCATTTTGTTATCGAGATCTCAGCCACTGACAGCAGTTCAAATGATGCATACAGAAACAACAAAATGATTAATGATGAAACGACTGATGATAAACATTCTGCACTTTAAAAAAAAAAGAGCTTTTAGGTGTTGATGAAACTGTTCATTGACAACAAACCCTCATTATTTGTAAACAGAAGAACAGTGCAACCTTTGTGATTATAAAGTCATATCAGCTCACTCAAAATCTATTCATCACTCCTCCTTTCACAAGCATGCAAAGCAGAAAGTCAGTCAGAAAATGACAAATATCCCGCATCTCAAAGCTCAGCAGCCAGTGTGTACAAGCACACTCTCTCACCAGCTACGGTTGTATGGTGCAGTAGTGCCCTAATGTGGACACACGGCTGACAGTCTCTTTTCATGTCCTAGTTGGCAGGTTCTGAGGTGGTTATTCCCCCCTCCCCATTATATCCAATTAACACAGCCTGAGGGGCCTTGGGCAGCCACATAGAGTGAGACTGCTGGTACCACATGTCAAGCAATCAACCTAAATGTGAGGAAGAGCTTCATAGAATACTATGTCCTGTCTTGAATTAGCCTCACACAAGCACAAACATTGTTCTTGTTTTCTTTTAACAGGACGTTAAGCCATAACACGCTTTAGCAAGAAGAAGAAAACTGAACTAAATGAGGGAACTTTATGCTATGAATTACTTCCGCAAGAGAAGTGTGGAAAACACAATTCAGTTACATCATATGTCTTATTTATACAATCACGTAAAGATGTAGGCTATAAACACTAGCTTATCTTTCCTAGTACAGTCAACCAAACATTCACAGAGACAGTCAGTAAACTGGGCCACTTTTACTTGATGCACGAGCATTTGGAATTCTGTCAGCTTTTATCACATCAGTCTAGGCCAACAGCTTGTAAAGACACTCAGACACAGCAGAGAGTCATGTGTGGGTGCAATTGGCTGGACTTACTTTTGCCATCGTGATTGCGTAAGGTGTCCAAAAGGTCAATGGTGGCGCTACCCAGCAGCTCTTTCCTCAGGGTGTGGCAACTCCACAGCTTCAGATCGAGTCGACTCTGAGGCGTCACATTCCTGCAGGCATCCAGAAGGCCAATGTTACAACCCCCAGTCATACACACAGTGCAGACACCCTTGTTTAGCCAACAGGAGCAGTGCCACTGCATATTCAACATCATCAGCTTAGGCAAGGCCTAAGAACGTGAATGAGGAGGCAAGTGCTTGTGACACTCAGGAGTATATCATGGCATCTAGGTAACAACAAATCCCTGAGCAAAACAGCATCATCAACTGCCCCAAAGCCATATTTAAGAGAACAGTGTGGTGAAGAAGAAGGAGAAAGGAGGAAGAGGAAGAGGAGGAGGAGGAGGAGGAGAAAGCTCACAGGGTGAGGTCCTCGTTCCACTGGAGTTCCAGTGCATGGCCAGTGCGCTTGCCCGTCTTCTTGGTCTCACTGGTGAGGCCATCAGCGGTCACTTCCACAAAGGAGCTGAGGCGGGCATGGCGGTTAGGAAGTTTGGGGGACTGAGGCTTTGCTGAGAGAACTGAGAGAGGGAGGAGAAAGACACACAGGGTTATGGTTACCAGACGACACATTTGGGTGCAATCACTCAGCTAGTGGGAGACGGCAGCAAAGTTTAAATGAAGTTTCCAAAGAGACGGACAGCGGAAACAAAACTGGAGTGAGAATCAAGGCCCGTTTGCTCCATATTGTTGTGAGGCATCACTTGCGCCACACTATGGTCCTATCACATGATTTGAAATATGCTGTGGTAAGCTGGATGGCAAAACCATTTCAGAACATCTAATTACAAATCAAACCCCTGCAGTAAATCTTTCACAACTTCCTTTATCAGAAAAGTATTCTAGTGACTGAAAAAGAAGTTAGGCTAGGCTAAACCTTGGAGTGGACCTCCAAAAACAAATCAACTAATCTCCATTATCCTGTGAGTTCCCCAAATAGGTTAGAATTGCACTATAAAATATTGAGAAGTGTAAAATAACAGTCATTTGATACTGCAATACAGTTTAGTGACTGAACAGCATTGATTTCAGCCCATCAAAGGTGCTAACATTAGAGATGAGAACTATTACACACTTCAAAACCACTTCCTGTCTGGATACAATGACTACGCAGATATGTCAGAAGACAGAAGTCATTTACGAAGTAGCCCATTTCTTTCCATCCAATTTCAAGAATTTTCAGATAAGTCGAACCCCACAAGGTGAAAACAGAGTTTGAAAGAGGCAAATGGAGAGTCCTTACATTTGCGATAGAAGTAGTCCTGTTTTCTAAGGATTAGCCTACACTTAGGCCTACACAGCAGGGAAAAAAACTTCAGATTGTAGGCCTGATTGTAGGCTTTCTGTGTATAAAGATGACTAAAGATTTCCCTTGGTCCATGTCAACAAGACTGTCACTACTAATTGACATATTAGCACAAGGCAACAAAGGGAAAAATCTTGTCTGACCACTACGGCCAGGCAGGCTGGACAAGTGAAGGGACACTGCCCTCTAGCTGAAACAAGGACATTCCTGCCAAACAGGAGTGCTGAGCTGGTGTTCCCAATGGTGCCCTGTCCAGTGATTTTGTGTTAATACTATTCAGAGCATGCTACTGATGCAAAGAGATGATTCAGAATGAGAATGAAGGACAGTGCAAGGATGTCGCATGGATGACTAGGCAGGTGTACACAGGTGGAAAATCATGATTCATTACCTTTCAAGGTCAGCTGGGATTTCTCAGTGGACTGGACGCTGCCAGGTCTATTCACACTGGCAGTTGCCATGACATCACAGCTCTGAAACACACATAGGCAGATATAGATGCACAAAGAAATCTCAACAGATTCCATTCATATATCACTAGGCTACTCCCCCCACCTTTCGCTTCAAGAAATACCCCTGCTGTCAATGTCCCCAACTGAAACTTTCCCACCATCATAAAAATACCCATTCCACAGATCAATCTCTTATCTTCAAGAGGAGGTAACTCTGCCAAGACATGAATGAGAGACGTGACTAAAAAAGGCAGTTCTGCTAATGACAAGCTATGTTTTGTTTAGTGGTGGGTCGGAAGCACCGCACCTCAATGCGAAAGCACCTCAATTAACGCCTTAGATGATCGAGATGGCTAAGATTTTGATGTTAGATGTCCCTATACATGCTGCCCACGACATAAATAAGGGTGACACAGTATACAAAACAACATTCCAAACTGCAGGTGGGAGCCTTCGTCTGGTGACAGACTGCAATCAAACACGTACCTCGCAGAAAGGAAATTTTAACTTGGGAAGCTTCCTAGATAGGACTCATGTCAAGTAACGTTTACATACTGTACGCAACAGTAGTTTTGGTTTGGTATCTCCAGCTTTTAACTAGTCTATGATGGCTAACGTTAACTAGACGCTAACATTAACTCCCCCTGCAGTTCCGTTTAGCAACCTACTTAGACGAGTGATGTGATGTTAACAAGCACAATGGTGATTAATCTGTTTGTTGTAAATGCATAATCTAAAATAACAGATTCGATCCACAAAGAGAAGAAACGCTGCTTTATGTTATTTTCATTAAAATAAGATACAATTTACATCGACCGATGGATCCTTCAAACGAAAGCAATAACATTTACAACGTTAGCTTGCGTTATTGGCAAGCAATAGCAAGACATCAAACGATACAGAATTCACTGTCACAGAAGAAACGCAGTGAGTCGTTGCCATACATGTACTTTGCCCTCAAGCGACAAACACAACAACCCGGGTCACATCTCAAAACACACCGACGCATTGTGTGCGCAGTTTAAAAGCTCCACAATAACAACACAGGTCTAATACATGGCTAGCACGTTAGCTAGCTAACCCATCAAGCCTGGCTAGTAGTCAGCTAGCTGTTTCAAAGATATCAATTAACATTTAACAGAAATGAACGGACCATCTGAACATGACAATCACATGTTACCCAGTTAAAAGCGTATACGTCAAACAAGCTTTAATGTTTTTCCGTTGATGACAACGTTTGACATCTGTTCCTACCTTAATAAAGCTGTGGTCCTATCGTTGCTACCTAGTTAACTTTCATTTCCGCCTCAATGTCAGGATCACGTGGTAAAGAGAACAACGCAGTCGCAATGAATCATTTCTCACAATAAAAACTAAAAATTAAAATCAACGCGTCTCTTGGGCTTTGTTGTTATTAGGCTCAAAAAACAAACAAAAAAAACATATTCGGGACTTTATTCTTGGTTAATCATCACGGTCTTTATTCTGGGTTAATCATTGAATGACATCAACACCATAAAGGAGACCCACAGGGAAATCATGGTACACGACAAAGTCCAAGGAATTTCCAGTTTTTCTGTTAAATTTAAAATATTACCAGAGTCAAGGAATAATGGCGATAAATAATCTTGATTTCGATATTGATAAAAATATTCAGGATTTATGTCTCCCATAATTGAGCAGCCCTACCAATAGTGATCTCCAGACTAAACTTTGAATATTTGTTTTTGTCTGGTGACCTGATTAAAAATAGTTTGGCTTAAGTTGCGAGGAAATGTAAAAGAGGACAAGAACAACAGAGATATCTAGAGTTAACCATTTAGAGATTTGCCCTAAGCTTTATGTGAATGGGTCTGTCCAAGGAAACCAGTTTTGTAGTGTAGGCCTACATATCAACTGACTAGGTAGCCTGTTTCATTTACAGGCTTGAACACAATATGCGTTAGCTTGCAATGTCAAAATCAGCAATAATGTTTTGCCCACAGGAAAGTTTGTCATTTTACTTAAAAGACATAAAAACAAGTGGTACATAATTGTATTAGTCCTCAGTGCTCACAATTCATCCAGAGCACTAACTCTGTCATTTGGTTTTGTCAGTTAGTGCATTTTGTTCTTCCTGTTGTAACTGGACCGCCTGTAAGTCATGAAACCGACACTGATTCATGTAGTGGTCATGGTAGTAGGTTGTGACAGCCAAGGGAGGGCCCAGCAGCAGACAGAGCCATACCAGCCCATTCCCATAATTTCCAATGAAGAGGCGCTCCAAGAGAAAAGCCAGGAGAAGCTGAAATAACAGGAGGGTGGAGAAAAAGATCAGCATCTATGTCAGCTAGGTCTACATATAAATACAACCTCCATAGTCTTTGCTTTCCATTCAATTCCATACTGCAATGCCTGAAATGCCTTTCAATCTGAAACTGTAAATTGAAATCCTCACCTCAAACATCATGCTGAAAAATAGCCATAGATTACACCTTTGTAGAGCAAGAGCAATGTTACACTGTAAGAAAAAAAAATACACCAGTTCACAAGAATTCTCACTGGTCAGATATAAAAAAAACTATGTACTGGTAAACTAAATCACACCTCCAAATATCCAGATACAACTACGAAGATCAGGACATCTGTCTGTTTTGCAGATAAGCTCCTCTGAAGAAATGACTCATAGAGATGTCTGTATTAAAAGGAGAGGAGAGGCCAAGAGAAATGTAGACCAGGTGAGGACGAGAGTGGGAAATGGTTTGCTCAGTGGATAAACTTTATTTGGGTGACAGACCTTTGAATCCACCTTTGGAAAGGAACATTCCAATTTCTCCAGAAACTGCCAAGCGTGTCAGCATTCCTGGGAAAATGCAAGTTAAAAAAAAAACATATTTAACCAATGAGATAGACGGAGGAAATGAAAAGCAGCATGATTTGGGGTTTAAGAATGGTGACTCACCACCAGTCCCCATAGAAATGGCGGTCACCAAAACACAGGAGTTCAGCTAAGAGGTTCAGATAAGAGTGTGAGTAGAGGAAGAAGAACATCAGCCACAGGAAATGGGTGGGCGTCTGCATGAGAAAGTGCAAGTGTCACTGTGTGTTCCTGACTTTCAAGAATACACAGCAGACAAATATAACACCCAACACAAACACTCACACTCACCGCCAACTCCACAAGGTGCTCGATCCTTGCCGCTATTTCCATATCCTTGACAGACCAGACAGGGGGTGGAGAGGAAGCACTTTTGAGGCCTTGTCATACTCATCATCCAAATTATATTTAGCCAAAGACTTAAAAGGGTTATGATGTCACTTACAACAAAAGACTTTTTTGACCGCTGGAAGATGGGGTCAATCCACTAAGTCAGGGCCAAGCATCATTGAAAGAAATACAATGGTAACTTAGTATTAAACAATGGCATGAACAAATATGTTAATACAGACATGAGTAAATACACTGAAAAAAATTAACTGCAAGAATCCAACCTGCTGCATTATCCCTACTATAAGCTGGGTAAGGATCACCTGGTAGGAAAAATGTCATTAGTATCTTTCTGCTCCAGTCTGATTATATCACTCAATACAATAATCGCATGACAAACGTTCCCCCACCCCCTATAGAATGTCAGAAACTCTCACCATTTCCACCAAACATTGGAGCAAAACATTTATGCGGACCCTAGGTGTTTGAGGAAAGTCCCTCTGATAACACAGAGTGGGTGCCAGAAGAAAATAGTAGAGATCTGACATAGGTGACAGAATAAACAAAAGTCAACCATGACAATCATCACAGACTTTATCTCTTTCACACCATGCAGTCCAATGCAATGTGCAAGTGCTCTAATTAAAATCTTACCACAAAGACTACTTTTACTTCCCTGAGGAATGACAGGTTTTGTTCCTGTAAAACATAACCAACCTCTTTATGGACAATACATGTATTATGCTGTGCATGGTCATGACATTAGTATACATTAGATATACAAATTAGCTCTATTTCCACGTAGCCAACAAAATCTTATATATTTACATGGGAAAGAAATAACAAAATAATCAGCCAGGTCTCAGTAAATCAGTCCAGCAGAACAGTTTTTTAGAATGGTGGCTGTCAGCTCCATATGTGCCTGATCACACTGAATGAAACCCAAATAGGTTGACTAAATTCATGTAGAATTGCAACCATTATTTGGCCTTGTTAGATCTTACAATGCAATGTTTATTAAGGCAAACAATAATTCTGAGCTCATACCATCCTCTTTGCATTCCCTCTCACGGTACCAGCTGCTGACCTGCTGGTAAGAGTAGAGCTTCAGCCAAAGTATGGTGTACGTGAAAAGAGACAGAAGGGCTCCACCTATTGACACACAGTTAGAATAGCAACATGATGGAGATTTGAGCTTATTAGCGAGATGAGTTTCAGCCCAACAGGCCAAATGTCCAAATTAGGCAAGTAGATAAGGCAAAAACACTGTATACCATGTTCATGACAATAATTTACCACTTCTTACGTGCTTTTACTCTTCATTACCTGTGAGAACTGGGTCATTACCTGTGGACAATGATGCTTCATAATGGACAATAATGCCAGTAGGGAAAGCTGCCAAAAGGACAAGATTTCCAATGTGAAGCCAGTATGCCAACAAGGAAGACAGGCTTCCCTAAAAACATACACAAAGATGTATCAATAATGTTTTCATACAGTAATGTAGGCCACAACTACTTTTGAAAAAGAAATCCAAATTCCAAACCTTTTCTTGGCTCTTTTCCAGAATCAAACACACAATGGGGAACACGTTGGCAGCTGCAAGAGGAGTAACAGACAAGACTGTGTATCAGTATTTATAACATCTGTCTACTGGCTTGTAGCAATAGTTACCTTGATGTACAGCCTCACCTAGGATCAAGTACAGATATGGCCAGTAGTTGTCCCCAATCAGGAGTTCCACAGCTTTCTTTAAGTCAATCAGAAAGCCGTGCCTTAAAACAAGAGTGAAATGAACGGTTCATTAGGGTAAGTTGTGGTCGTTCTCTCCACTCTTCATATTTGCAATGTAGACCTACTCACCGTATGAAGTTCTCCAGAAACAAGTGGGCATAGGTCAAGACCTGAAGTACAAATGGTTAATGCTGACCTTTCAGACAACACATTATCAGCTTTAAAAAAGTTAGTTTTTTTTAAATCGTCTCACCAGAAGGATTACTATCCAGTTTAGAATTCCTCTGTAATTGGTGAAGCGACTGTTGGAGCTCAGCAGGGAGTCCTGAACACTGTGACAGCTGTTAAGAAAGTGTTAGTGTGACCTCGGGATTATCAGTAACCTTCATAGACTTTAGGTGAACCACCATCATAAACAGATACCAGAGCATCTCCGTGTAGAGTTCTAGAAGAGACGAATCTGTGCTTGCACAGGTGTGTACTTCTTCAGACTCCGCAAGGGACTGACCGCGCAGGTATGCTTTTGGGACTGACATCTCTGTGGCCTTGCCCTTCCAGCCTTTCCAAACTCAATCATCAGTCCTCTATGTACTGCATTAATTCGAGCATATATCTAGATTATTAGATACCTGTAATGGGTTGTTTTGGTGCAGCAGTGAGGATGCAGAATGTATCAAAGCTAGGGCATCTCAAGAACAGTTATTAACAGCTCAGTCAACAGCAAAGATAGCGCGTTATTGACAAATGGTTTCACCATTAACCTACGTGCTCATCTAACAGCTTTCCTGAAATAAATCCGTTTCATGCCCTAAAACATTCACATTAGCATACGCGTACAGGCTGAGGCTAACCTTGACAGCGAGCATCGGCTATTGACTGGCAGCTGGTCAGACGATTATTTTAAGTTCTCCCAAACTGCACATCTGCCTGATGTCCATTCATCTCAACACCCAACGATTATCTCGTGTTTTGAAATGGTTAGCCTATATTAAAACAAACAAGGGATTGCAACAATAGCCTACGCGACCTTTCCAATGGTTAGTGGCACCATAGTCTACCTATATGATCTGTAGACTAATTAAGACATTATGTAAAATATTTTTAGCTAGGTATCATATCCACACCGGACGAAAACAGATTCCTGCCACAATGTTTGTCTAACAAAAACGCGGCAACGCGCCGCGTAAATGTGGCGGTTGCACGCAGGAAGCTTCTTCAGGTCCAAGCTCGCAAGCCTTGGCGGACGAAAGCTGCTGAGAACTACGATGCGCGTCATTTTTAGGAACTCGGCCACTACAAACATTTCCAGAATTTAATTGTTACAGTCGCGAGCCCTAATTGTTTTTCCCCTGTATTTACAATTACAGAATAATTGTAATTATTAGGCCATGTGTTTTTTCAATAGCATTAATGAGACACATCGTCAAAGAACGCATGTTCACCGTTTCGTCGATTTAACAAAGTAATGTAAGTAGGCCTATGTCTGTATCAGAGTTACAAATCAACATAAAGGCGAGGTGTATTTTACTTTTTTATTAAAGAAAATACATTGGCTCTTACTTATAACCAAACAATGACTAGTTAACTACAAATAACACGTGGGATGACTACCAAGACATTTTTATGGACAAAACTTTTCATGAGAAAGACATGATCATTTACAGACTGCCATCATCACTCGAGAAAACAAGGAGAAAACAATTAACCCTGCAGTAAATAAAGATCTTGTGGGTCATTTAATGATGGCTTTGTATGGATAAACTTCTAAAAACCTCATGTGAGAACAGAATGTACTTTATGTCCTACAGAGACACCATGATGCAAAACTGCTGCACTCTCTGGGTCTCTGGGTTTCTTCAGTTGATGGTGAGAACATCACTCTGGATCTCATGGCTCAACTGTGTCTGCAGGTCACTCAACTTCTTCTTTAGCACAGCTAGGGCAGACAACACTATGGTCTCTGGCCGGAGTGAACCACAGGACTCCACATTATAGTAGAACCTGCAATGGATTTGGAACGTGTGAGGCAGTTAAATGCAGTTTATCAACTTGGTATTATGTGATTACTGAACACATTCAGTGGTGCAGAGATTATTACAAATGGCGCACAAACAGGCATTTTTCTACAACCTTTTACCAAAAATGTGGGACAACTCCCAACACCAAATCCAACACTCACCTGTCTGGTTTGCCATTTGGGTCATATGGAGCTTGAACTTCATCTTCCTCAATCTCAGAGTATTCACTCTTTGGCCTGGCACAAGACACAGGAATAGGTGAATACAGACAGTCAGTAGATCGCCACAGTGTTTTATTCATCACCATTCATCATCACCACTATCAATTTCAAGGTAGAGACGAACCATTCCTCTGGGCGGGGATATACGGTGTGTCTTAGTGCGTTATCGGGGTCATATTCAAAGGCCACGCCAGCTGTGGGGTTCCATTTGGCATGCTCTTTTCCAAAGCCCTTCTTAGCAAATGCCCTCAGACGCAATTCTTGACCCTTTCGAAGTTTGACAATTAAGATGTCTGTTGGAATCAAACCAGACACAGGAGAGCATAATAAGTTACCTGACTCAAAGATGATAGGGAAATAGAATAACTTAAGATCAGCATTGAAAAATGAAAGGTCTCTACTCACCATCCTGTTCTACATAGTCATTGGGATCATTGTCTCGACTCCTTGAGGTCACCTAGGAGGCACATGCTACAAACATGAATGCATTGCTTGACACAGAACTGTATATACTGGCTAATGCAAGACATTACATTCCCTCTTACAGGTATTACGCGTGGATTGTTGGATAAAAGGTCTCTGGATGTTACATGGCGTGTCTGGTCTTCTGTGCAGCGAACATCCAGGGTCAACTCAACGGAGCATTCAGGGCAAAAGTCATCACACGTACAGTCCTGCAGTGGACACATGGAAAGAATACAGGTGACTGAGGAAGCATTTACATTATAGCCTATTTAATGTCAGACATAAATAATATAAATAATAGATAATATATATATAATATAAATACAAATAATACTGTTATTCTCCCACACACTTACTCTGGAGTACTGCATCTTATCCACAATGTCATCACTCGTGAGGGGGATGAGGCCTAGAAATTGATAGAGATGTTACCCAAAGATTTTTCAGTAGTCACTTTAAATCTGAATCTGTATACAGACGTGCTACTAACCGACTCTGTGGGCTATGAACTCATCGTGGAGAACGGAGGAGTTGGCATCGATTTGAATCCAGTCAATTGCTACGGGCGAGATTGAGATTACTGTGAGATATTTGCTCAACATGGTTTTAAGCACACTGCACAAGTATAACGTCAAATTCCTTACCTATAGTTGGAACCTCTGACATAAAAACGCGCCTGATAGAATTCGCCACCCTGCAAGGATTCAACATAACACAACTGAACTTAACACAAAGCGCTGTTTCATAGCGCGACAATGACACCATGAAAATGTCTTACACAGTGAAAGGAAAATATGATAGCAAGGAAAGGAAAATATAACAGACTGTAAAATAAAAATACAATAGCAATCCTACAGATGAGAATCAACACAACCAATGCATAAATGCTTACAAAAACCAACATGCTAACGTTAACTGGCCCAAGGAACACTCACGCTAGATCGGTATTCTCGATGACAAATTTCACATTCTCATCAGTAAGTTCCGTGATTTTCACTGTCGGCTGGTTGGCATAGGGCATTATGAACGAAAAGATTTATGAAATATTAAGCAAAAATACACTATACATACAGCTACCAGTACAATTCGCCCAAACACTTCTTAAAAGCGGCACTGGATTTACTCAGTTTCTAATTGGCTGTGGAGATATTGCATCCAGGTTAAAGTGCACAACGTATTTCCGGCAAATCGCTGCATTAAAAAAAAAGTTCTTATGAAAAATTCCCGATTTAATTTATTTTTATTAATTCACACGTTGTGACGGTTTCCGCTGTTTCCGGTTATATGGACAGAAAGAAACACATTGGAAATATACAAGTCCATTTTATTGAAGAATTCCAGAGGCCAATGCTCATGTATTGCATTTAATATAACTTAGCTGTACTTTATTTATCATTTGGCTGTATTTTACAGTGGTTCGATGAAAAATGTTCTTGGGTTAGGGATGAGGAAAGTGAAGATTGGGGGTTGTCATGTGGACAGCTGTAACCCGCAGGAAAAAGGGGGCATGGTACAACTACTTTCTTTACAATTTCTTTACAGTTAAGGAAGGATGCAAAGCACATCAACCCCTGCTTAAAGGTTGCTTTGAAGTAAAGTGACAAAAATCATTGGTTGGGCACACACTCGAGGTGGGAAGAGGCTGTGTAGAGGTGATGCTGGATACTGCACTACTTTATCTCCTCTGGTTCAGCCCTGTCATGTTTTTCAACTGTAAAGAGAAGTAAAGAGGACCAGTCACTCACAGTAACATGCTGTAAAAAGTAAGATGTTTTGGTAGGAAATGTCACTGGTCTTATCTCATTGCAGAGTGATTAGTACAGCAGGTATATCAAATGCTGATTAAAGGGTATTCTCTTCTAGTTTAATAACAATTAATTTACTAATCAATTAGTTGCCAGTTGTTAAGCTAATTGCAAATAGTAATGGGACATTTTTATGGAAAATACATGAAAATGTATTGACTGTCAGTTATTACACTTCTGTGTTATATTACTTTACAAACAAATTCAGTAGACTAAAAATGTCTGACATATATGCAAAACATACATGGATCACAAATGGATCACCATTTTCACCACTTAAATAACAAATTCATGAATTCAGAGAATAATGAGAATGCAATGATTAATCCACTAATCTGTCTGTAAAGATTCTCATTCATCCAGATCAAGGTGGTCATGAGTGCTAAATTGTAGGCAACTGGACATCTTTTTGGAGCTTGACTCACAGCTTCACTGCTAGAGGTCTCGAGGTATATCTCCTGGGTCTCCATCATCAGTTCTCAGAACTGAAGAAGTCTTTTGGATGAGAGGTGAAATGTCTTCAAGCTTCAAAAGAAGTTCAGTTGCCTACAACTTAGCATTTATGATAATCCACTAATCATTAGTTACAGCTATTTGTGTAACTGAAGCTGAAAAAGCGGTGTATCTGAACTTAGAAACTTACTGTAATTGCAGCTCCCATAAGTCCTTGTGCCACTGCCTCACCAGTGGACTGTACCTGTGGGACACAGGGAATGCCAAGCACATATTTATTATAAGAAAAAATAATACTGTATAGAGTAGTGCAGGGGCTACTTGTCCCTAGCCATCTTTTCTGTTTGTAGTTGAGGTCGTTATATTGTTGGGACACTTCCTCCTGCCCATTGCTTAGGTTGTAGAGTGTATAGGCAATAAACCTGTCTGTGTGGCTTTGGATAACCCTTTACCTCTGTCTCAGTCTTCCATCCTTGACGTTACCACTTAACCCAAGTTTTACAGTATATCAGAAGAAGAATGTGTATTAACACATCTTCAATAATTGCATCTTGTTGCGCATTATACCTGTTTTGCTGTACTAGCCATGTTGACTACATCCTGGATACGGTTGTCAAGGAACGTCCAAGTGTCTTGGAAGTCAGGTGAGGAGTCCTGCAACATCACCAACTCTGTAGTATTATAGATCCCAGTCAGTGCTGCCCTTTTGGTATACCAGTTCATCTGTGCAATTTCAAAACAAGAAAAAGGTCTGAATTTCAGATGATGACCAAATTGCTCAACAAGCTCAAACATTCTTCAGCCAAGAGATTATGGTGGTGCATTAATCTTAAGTTGCAAACAGTATGGTTTAAGAGGGACAACATGAGGTAGCCAAAATGCAAACTAGGCTACTCACATCTGTGGAACGATCACCTGCATAGTACCAGATGTCATCCATCAGTGTGGACAGATGCTTTAGACTGTGTGGGATGTTATGTGGGAGAATCAGGATGCTCATAGCCTGAAAAACAGACATAGACATTTACATACATTTAGTTTGAGGATAACAAATAATGATGCTGGAGATCACCTTCTGTGGCATGTAATGCAATGATACCTGTGGCCAAGTATCGATGTATGGGATAAGCATCCTCAAACGTGTTTCAACAGCATCCCGTAAAAACTCTGCCGTTTTCTTTGGTCTGCAAGAACCAAAGTATGCTCCAAAAACATAACACACTAAAATACAAAATCGTATTCACTAAAATCCTGTGTAATATATTTCTACCCTATATCAGGCTGTTTAAACAGCACAGGCAACAGAAAACTTGTGTTCATTATGTTATTACAACCATTGAGATGGAAAAAAATCTACTACATTCACAAGGACATCTTTCCCTAGCTTTCTAGAATATACAGACAAAGGACTGTAAATTAGTTACAGTCTGCATCTTCACACTGGATGCTAAACAGAGAAACAAAACAGGGAAATGAAACACCTATTGTAATAAACACATAATCCAAGGTGAGAACATACTCAGCTTGACCAAGTTGGACCTGCTTGTGCTGCTCTGCCAGGACCTCTGTGAGCTGTGCGTTACATTGACCAACAAAGTGAAGTACCAGGTCCCCTGCTCCATTATAGAACATTCCGGTAGAGGCAGATGATAAGCCCAACGTCTAATACACAAGGCAATCAAAGGAAATTGGATGAGAGCTTAGAGCGTGTGGTCATTCTTCAATTGAGCTACATTAATCCACCCATCTCTATCCACTAACCTCTGCTCCAGCTGCAATAGCCTCAACAGTCCATCCGTGCAGTGGGACAAAGTCTAGGGCCGCCGTAAGAATGCGATCCGCAAGTTGCTCTTCAGTCTCATAGTCCTCACTCTGCTCTCCACTCTGGTCTTGGTAGCTGGGGTTGAAAAAAAGGCATGAAAGATGAGGGAAGTATCCAGATTAATTCAAAACCATGAAAAACTGCACGAGAAAAGACATCCACCATCAGTGAATACTGAGAAAGCACGTGCCTGTTCCAAAAAGTTTGTCAAGAGTATTAATTGCATAGTTGATAGTTCTGCTCGTCTTTCAGTTATTTTGGCAGTTTTGTTAGTGGGTGCTTTTTTAGTGTTATATTTAGAAGCTTAGCTGGCATGTTGTTTGTATGTGTGCTTGTGTCAGACTGAGCGAACATAAAGGACATTGGTATAATCAACAAAGTGATTACTGGGCATTCAGCACTAACCTTGTGTTCTCTTTTCCTGTATCTGTGGCACCTGCTGATGCCTCATGTGTGGAAGCTGATGTCCCCTCATCTGCAGATGCAGATGTGTCCTGAGCTGAGGAGTGGGCCTGGTAATGCTCATGGTACGTGGTAGAGGAGGAAGATGAGGGATTCTTGGAGTCATCTTGATTCCGCAGCAGGGCAGCACAGTGCAAACCTCTTCTGACACTGCTGCACTGAGGACTGGCAGCTGTCTGCACTGCCACTGAAAGAGAAGGTACCCTTATATAGTAACGCTAAATGTTGAATGAAATTATGCCTTAAAATGGACTTTTGTCCAATGTTTCATTTCATCGAGATTTAATAAGTAGGTTATACCATTAAAAAGCGAAAGAAAACAGCGATAACAAATCCCTGGTAAAAACCCACCCGGCGCTGTACTTTTATTTACTTACCGTACAAAATCTGACGAAAGTCTCAAACAAAAGCTAATCTGACGAACGTCTCAGGTTGACTGATGATGAGAAGCTTACCTAACAGCAGAAGTGAGGCCCCCCCCCTCCCCCTCCTCACAGCAAGCAGGATAATTTTGTCCTGACTCACAACAAATGCTTAGACACAACTACTTTTATGTGTATTCAGCTGATAAATTGAATGATAAACTCGAACGTTAGTGTGCCACAAACAAACACGTTTGCTCGTGTAATACTGTCCTTCAGGGCACGATCACCTTGCTCAACTGCAGATGACATTTAGCGACATACCAACAAGCTACTGCTAGCCACATTAGCAAAAGCAGCTACCCACCAAGTGTTGCACTGCTGAAAGCCTCGTTGCAAGGCCAAGTGCAAAATATCACCATACAAAAATGACAAAAGAAAAGTCTCACTCTCTAAACTTACCACTGCCCAGACTTCGCAAGGCCCTTCCAGCTCTTAGCCCTCTTAATAGCGCCGCCATGTCCAAATGGAACCTCGCGTTCCGTTTATTTACTGCGTACAAAGTATGCGACCATAAGCTTTTGAACGTCACTAGCGAGCAGCGGCGGCAGTGAGGGTGCTGAACGAAAGGTGGTGTTGGTTTCTCTCGGTTCACTTCGGTGTCATTTCGTCTGTCCAAACATTTATTAGGTAAGTGTGTAATTCGCTTTACAGATTACTCATTGCAGCCTGATTATTAGCCGGTTCTATCAGTAGGACTTTGTTTCTAAAACTATGAAAATTATTTTGTATGCTGCGTCACGTTGTCGTTGTGCTGTATGGCTTATCACACAGCTAACGTTAGCACTTAGCCAACGTGTACACTTTCATTACTAGTACAAGTACAGTATTTTTGTTTGGACAATATGTCTGAAGAAATGATTCAGTGTATGTAAGACAGTACTTAACGTAAACTCCTAGCTGTGTATGAGTTGAAGCTATGGGTTATGGCAGCTATCCCCAAAGTTATGCATCGACATCTGACGTAACGTTAGTTAGCGCATATCCTCTACGCATTGTGCTCGAATGTTCTTTGTTTACATGTCTTGCTAGCCAAATACTGTTCGCATCGCACTTTGTGTCGTCTTTAATCCGAGCATTTGATGTCCAGAGAGCACACCTTTCATGTACATGATACAAAGCCTCGGTTCAAGGACAGAATAGCTGTCGTCTACTTTAGAGTTAATATGGCTGCTTCAGATGACCGTTTGATACCCTGCTGCTCAGGACTCACTGTTATGTGACCGACAGCTTTGTAAACTGCTATGTTATTTTAAGGGAACTCGATTGTGACCACTGTATGGCGTACTTGCATTCAAATCCTTTAATACAGTTGGAAATGGCAGATTTGGAGCTGAAAGCAGGCGACCGGGTCCTGTTTGTGTGGACGCAGCCATCGTCTCCAGCTCTTCTGAAGGAGTTTGCAGAGACTCTTGGGAATCTTATAGGTGAACAGGGACGGTTGTCAGTAGAGAATATGGAAAGACTGGTTTTGTGTGAGTATGGAGTCTTGGACTTAAATGTTATGGAACACATCCCTGTAATTTTTTTGCATAATAATTTACTGTTTTTTGATGTTTCACCTCAGTGTTTCATCTGTCTGTGTTGCCCCTCTCTTCTCAGCTTCTCATGCTGGATCCAGCTATGATTGGGTTCTCTCGGGACTCCTTCCTGACAGCTCACACATCCACAGCTCAGAAGTACTGGAAGAGATGGCTAGAATCATGAAACCTGGAGGGAAGCTTGTTCTAGAGGAGGCAGTTACTGGTGAGAAGTGCATGTGCAATTCATCTTAACAATAGACTTTCCACTTAGAAAAAGTTTTAGTGATTGACCCTAATGCAGCCATTGTAGGTGAACACATAGTCCAATATCAACATTTATATGACACAGTATTGAAAAGCGTTGCCAAGATTTTCAAGTGGGAAAGGGTCCCAATACACACACACACACAGTCCACAGTATGGGTCTGGCACATAATAGGCATAACAGACAAACTAATACACAAAGTAACCTTGACAAGTGACCATAAATAGTTGTATTGACTGGATGAAGGATGTTGCAGCTATTTAGTTGTTGCAAGTAACCCCAGCATAAGTGGGGAAAAAACATTTCCTTAGTGAAAATGTATATGTGCTCTCCTTTCCACCAGGCTCTGAAAGCAATGGTGTCCGAACATCAGAGAAACTTATGTCAGTCCTGAAGCTATCAGGTCTGATATCAGTCACTGAGGTAAGTACAGGAAGAGCCCTGGTCATGGAATTCAAAACGCTGTGTGCCTGAAGGTTTTTCATAAAGCATGCCCTGTTTTCAGGTTAAAAAAGAACCTCTGAGCACAGAAGCCATTACTGCTCTACGAACAGCCACAGGCTTCCAGGGAAACACTCTGTCCCGGGTGCGCTTCTCAGCAGCTAAACCCAAATATGAGGCAGGCTCCTCCAGCCAGCTCAAACTCAGTTTTGCCAAGAAAATCCCTAAACCAGGCGAGTTTCTGTGGTCTTTAGTGCAAATTTATGATGCATCATTCTATATTTACTGAGATTTCATAAATCCTGAGCTGCATCTCTCCGTTTTAGCAGAGAAGCCAGCCCTTGACCCGACTGCAGCCAAGCTGTGGACTCTGTCTGCTAATGACATGGATGATGATGATGTGGTGAGCGTTGAGACCAGAATTTTTATTGAATGCTCCTAATTCTATCCATCCATCTGATGGTTAACCTTTGTCCTCATGCTTTATCTGCAGGACCTGATGGACTCGGATGCTCTTCTTGATGCAGATGACCTGAAGAAACCTGACCCTTCATCTCTGAGAGCCCCCACATGTGGTGAAGGGGCAAAAAAGAAAAAGAAGGCCTGCAAGAACTGGTATGGGAAAGCTGTTAAGGTTGCTCTTTAAATGTGCATGCAAAAAAGATGATGAATAGGATCAACTCCATCTCCATCTCTCCCTAGTACTTGTGGACTAGCTGAGGAGCTGGAGCAGGAGAGCAAGGGAGCTCAGAAAGTCAGCCAGCCAAAATCTGCCTGTGGAAGTGTGAGTTTCCAGTCTTAACCTTATAGACATCTCAATTAAATTAAATTCAGTTTTATTTATACAGCGCCTTTTACAATAGTATTGTCTCGTGGCGCTTCACAGAAAGAGCACCCAAGAGCAACAGGGGCAAGGAAAAACTCCCTTATGTTCAGTTAATCTAGGAAGAAACCTTGGGCAGATCCACGACTCAAGGGGCTAACCCAACTGCCAGGGGTCATGGAGAAAAATTACAATCAGTAGTAACCATGACAGACTATAAGTTGCCTATGGTTTTAGCTAAGGTCATCACTTGCTGATGCTGTCTTGAACTTTGAACTACATATATATTTTATTTTTGCAGTGTTACTTGGGCGATGCCTTCCGATGTGCCAGTTGTCCATACCTTGGGATGCCTGCTTTTAAACCAGGGGAAAAAGTGCTATTGGACAATATGCAGCTTACTGATGCATAGACACCTACCCAGTTCTGTGCCCCAGTCTACATTCCTCCTCACTCCCCCGACACTATACCTTCCCATGCCAGCCTTTGATTTTGGATCGCGGATCTCAGCACAGGTAGAAAGGCCAGAGCCACACCATACATTGTATTTGCTGTAGTGGCACAGAGGAAGTAAAGAAGTAATTCTTTGATGGTACCTGACCTGTATCTGTTTCCCATCACTCAGTTGTCATACATGAAGTGTCCTAAGTTTTGTTTCTGTAATATACATAGTTTAAGTCAAGGTGGACTTAATGAACAATTCTGTACAGTACGTAACTGCATTCTTTATCAATATTCGCAATCCAGCAATCTACCAGCAAGTTCTTCTGCTGACCTTACACATATGTGCACTACAGTAGAAGCCAAGTATGGTAGTGAAGAATGTGTTTGACCAACAATGCACACCCAATTCTAAATTGTAAACTGATTTGTCTGTATAAAGTGTAATATTTAATAAAAAAAATAATAATTACAAGTTAATTTCTACCTGAGAGTGTTTTGCCCTGTTATAGCCTACTTCATTCTCTCCGCCACAATACATCACCTCCTTTAATTTTTTTTAATTGCAAGCAAGTTAGAAGCACAGCCAACTTGAACTGGTACAAAAATGTAAGTGGCAAACATTTCCATATTTTTAGGAAAAAGAATGGATTATCAAAAAAGGTTTTTAACATAGATATAGAGACAAAATTACAAAATAAATATTTAAAATGTTCTTGATGTGAGAAAACTTAATCTTTGGTAGTTTTCTGTTGTTTTCCCAATATTACTTTGCTGTTTATGAACTTCAAGGCGAAGCTGTGTACGCAGTCAAGGTGACGCGATAGAGAAGTCCATTTTGATGTCACCAAGGCTGGGATCAAAGGTCAGGTTGTAGGCCACAGAAGTCATGCCATCTCCTGAGCTCTCCCATGGTGACCTCAAAAAATACACCCCTTGCTTTCGATGGGGACTCCATTCACAGTCACCCTGCAAGAAGAGTCATATGCAGAGATTATAGAAGTGCTTCGTACAGCCAGCTTGTAAACTTGACAACATGATAGAGAAGCTTTAGCATTAGAGCAACAAATTGCTGCATGATTAGATTTTACACACCTCTTGACTGATGGGTTCTGTCAAACCCATGCTAAGGGTGACATCATCCGTCAATTGGAACTCCATCCACAACGCAACTCCGTGACAGCATCCTCTCCTGCACAAAATAAAGCACAGGTTACAATGACAGTTTATATTCTCCAAAACGCCTTAAAGCTGCTATAGGTAACATTCACTTGAAGGCATCTTTGCATTCAACTGCATTATATTTAATACAGCAGCCCCAATGGGAGAATGTGATGTTCTGAAAAGGTCTTTGCTCTACTGCGAGAAGAACCAGCTCCTCTTACCTGACAAGAGGCACGGATCCCTGGCTGTTGACCAGCTGCTCAGGAACACACTGCTGGAAGTTAAAGGTCATGACGGGGCGAGGTTCAGTCAGGGCGATACAAGGGTACTCCCACAGAGGGTGAGGCTCTGCCTCGCGGGACTCACGGAAATCCAAAGATTGCTGAGGGGAATCGGACTCTGTTACAATCTACTGAGGGTTTTCACAGTTCAAAGCTGTCCTCAAGTGGATCAAAGGCAAGTAAGAAATAGAGACTCCCACCTGGACCATTTCATCCATCGGACTCACATCAAAGCCTTCACATGTACCACAGGGTGCTCTTATTCTCCACAGGTCCTAAGAGAGAAATGAAGAGAATATAAACAAGTGATCAACAACTATGAGTGATGCGCCAATATCCAGAATCTGTTGTCAAACACGACAGAGTAGAGAGCACAAAGAAGGCTTCTTACCCGAAACTCAACCCCCATCATGAAGAGTGTGGCAGAACAGGGTAGAATTGTGGCATTAGGTTGAAGCACTTGGGCTAAAGCAGTGCGGCAGTACCAAAAGAATAGAGAATGCCAAGGCAGCAGACTGGTGCTGAAGTACGGCTCTCCCATGAGTAGGGACACCTAAAGACAGTCCCACACATCAGCTAGCAGCCATCACAAGCCATCAACTAAAAAGTCTCACATCTCAGTCATATATACAAATGTCCACTACCACAATGATGTTTTGTACTCAATAGATTTGGCTTGAAGCAGGCTGTACCTGTCTACCCCCAAGGTCTGCGGATGTAACCTGCTCAGGTCGCATCCCTAACAGCTGGACACTGCCCTTTAGGGAGTTGAACTCAAGGATCTGAAAAGAGGAAAACAGCCCATCCATGTTCATTTTTCTCAGTATCAATTGCCTCTGCCTCAAAAGTATAACTTAATTTTTTGCAGTAATAAAAAGCGTAACATTACCTGTTCAATTACTTGGCGGGACATGCCACCATTTTCAATGGTGAACACCTTTAGATGAGCAGAGAGAGTGGTCAACACAAAGTAAATGAGCTTGTTGATTTGACCAGATTACCATCACGCATAGGCTAAAAGACTGAACCTTACCTTTTGAGCACCTAGCATGGAAGCAAACAGTGGAAGCAGACTTCCATCACTCACACCCAGACATATGCTCTCAGGTTTTAATACCTGTCAAAAATCAAATATTTAATTATAAACATGAGATTTGAAGTTTTTTAACCAAAGTATATTTGATAGCAGAATTCATTTGAATTTGTGACAACGCCAAACGGATCTTTACAAATAGCTAGCTGTATAAAGCATAACTCACACTACGGAGCGCATTAATATAGCTCTCGTTTCTGTGCCGGTCATTTAGCTCTCCAAAGCGAGGTCGTGTCCACACTAGGTGGGCCTGGCAGGTGCACATTGGTCGATCCAACAACACCTCCACACTGCCCTGTTGGCTGATACATTTGACACTAAATGAATGTTACATTAAATTAACATGAAATATATATATGTAAAAAAAAAAATCATGTTTTTAATGTAGCTTTACCAACACCGTACTGATATGTTGACATGACCACCTAAACACTGAGAACAATGCCAAGACCAGCTTTCAACAGAATATCAGACATGAAGAATGAACAAACTGCCTGTTTGTAACTCTCTAGATATTTCCATATACTGTGAGCATTTACCTGCTGGAAAGGTTATACCAGAGGCTGTAGTCATCATGGCTCACAGTCAGACTAACAACTTCTCCTTCCCTCACACTCATCTCAGCTGGGAGGAAGTACACACTCTGCATCCAGTGGTCCCGCCACTGTGTAAACAAAACAATAAGCAGACCAAATCAAATAATCCAAGCGAGGCCAGGTATGACACTGTCAATCATCCTTTCATACTCACAGGACACTCCTTAGGGTCAGCATAGGTCCAGTCAGGAGCCATGGAGCACACGATTGTGCCCTCTGGGTTCATGTCTATGTCCCACCAGGACAGGACCACTTGAGCCTGTCCACTGGCCTGGACTTGGAACTTGGATGAATAGGACTGTGAGGCACTGCTGACAGGCTGGCTGAAATCCACACTAAACAAAGCAGTAAGGATGGGGAGGAGGATGACCATATTTAATATTGCTTGCACTGAAATATTGTGTATTCCTAGGTAACAGTCATAGATGGATAAAAAATTCAGAGTTGTAATGCCAACAACGCCACATTTTTAGATCAATGTCCAAAAAAAAAAATGTTTTTATTTCATTCCCAAACTATTTACGCTACGTTTATATCACATGAAACAGCCTTATGAACTAACAAGAGGCATCTGTTTGGATTGATAAAACAAAAACTCTGTGGGAATTGAGTGATGGTAATAAAAGTCTATATGAAGCCAAATTATCCACAAATGGTTCTCTACTGTGTTGTGACTCACCTGAACATGGTACAGAGAGGTCCGAGTGGTGTAAAAGACTGCGGCTTCACCTGGCTTAGCTGAATGTCACAGACAGAGGGTGCTCCTGCGCAACAGCCAACAGCTGGGGGTGACATCAGTCGCTTGTCTTCATCCAACTCGATGGGCTGCAGCTGCGTCCAGCTCCACAGCCTCTCCGATTCCACCAGCTGGGCGTAGACTGTGGCACGGTGGGGCACCGCCTCACAGCCTCTCTGAGGAGGACATCACAGGATTATGATTATGGTGTAATTGGCTGGAGCTGATTTGAGCTTTCACTAGCCCCATAAAATGATGGTGATACATTGTCATACATTGTTTAATATCAAAGTTTTTTTAAAACAATTCTTTCATTCCAATGCCACAGAGATCTGCAATATCTCAGAGCACTATCTAACATAGAACTCAAATTCTTTCTTACCAGGACTAGATGCATATGGGCATGTTCATAGCTAGGCAGGGCTCCCTCTCCAATTAATTCTGTGTCAAATAGCTCTGTGACGAGGACATTAGCTCTTTCCTGCATGTCTCCATCTGCCATAAAGAAAAAATAGAAGCACCACTTTCACCAGGCACATAAAATATAGCCTAATTGATGAAATATGTGTTCTTTAAATCAGGGGAGAGATGTGGGATGACAGTCATACCTGGGCCCACTGTGACTTCAGTGGAGTGTTTATTGATGACCTTGACTTTGTCAGCAAATCCATTTTTCTCTACAATTGTAACAGCTGCATCAGCCATGGGCTTGAAGACCTACAGGTAGAAGAACAAGCACAACAGCATTAAAGCACAGATCAGCTTGGTGCCCATCTGTTGTCGTTTTGCCTGGTTACATCATCTTTGTATTAAAGGACAGCACGGGGACATCAAGTTCACTTCTAACCTCCACCGCATAGCAGTAATCCGCTCCAGCAGTGACAGCCATCATGGACAGCAAACCAGTTCCTGTCCCAATGTCGAGGACAATAACCTTCTCGCCACGAGCCTTCACCCTCTGAACAGCAGCTTTGATTCCCTGGTAGTACTTCACGTTCTAACAGATACAGGCAAAAAAGTAATCCTTGATCAGAGATTATTTCATTTTCATGCCATTAACAACTAACACAAACATGAGAGGACTGAGAATTTTTTTTGTTACTTACTCTGTCGCGGTCATGTAACATGTCTGCATAACAGGACCTGTTGAATGAGAATCCCGACATGAAATGACGTTAAGTCGACTTCAACCTACTTTTGTTTCTCTCTCTAAGTCCTGTCGCTATTATTGTTCAACATTAGAAAAAACTAAATACAACCATATTACACCAGCTTGCAATTCCTTCCATTAGAAACTTTATGTTAAACAGTTACAATTTACGCATATGGTTTGTTTCATTTCAAACCTTAATTTCAATCAAAACTATCAGCGATTTTCTCATGCAACGTTACCTTGCAATCTCTTGGTGATAATCATATTCTTCACTTTCCTCCACCCAGTCAAGAGCGCCTGTGGTAGGATTCGCGCGACCGCAAAATGTCTTCATGATGTCAAATTTTTTTGTGTTTTCGCACAAAAACTGCTTATTCTTTCCGAAAATGTACAAAAAATATATATAATCCGCGATGGAGATTAGAGCAGCATTGCTTCCATGGAGGCAGACATGCTGCAAACACACACACAACCACGTGACTCACGTCACCGCCAAATATCGCGACGATTGAAAGATGGCCTTATAACAAATAAAAGTCCTTCTCTTAAATAAACGATCTCTTTATAATCATAAGCTTATAGATCAAATCAACATGTTCAATTCAATTTAATTTAATAATTTAACAGAGCCTACAGGAAAGATTAAAACTAAAAGGCTACAAACACCAGTAAACAGGGACACGAAACAAAAATAAAGACAAGACAGATATCAAGAGAGAGGTTTGAAAAATGTGCCGGGAAGCCGAAGTAGGGAGAGGCTATTCTGGCCTAACCATGAGTGTTTGCAAGAGTTAATAGTTAACAGAAAAGATTTGGCTTTTTTGTTTTTTTACTGTGTAATATAGAATTCCATTCTATTTTGTGTATGTTTGAAGAAATTATCTCTGACCTATAACTAGTAGACTACTGAAATAACTGTATGCATTAGCAATCTGGTAGTGCACCCCTGATGTTATGTTTGGTGTTGGAGGGAATGAAGCAGGAGTTGGTGGGGTACACTTAGTTTGGCTGTAAAATGTCATGACATGATTGGTAATATAATTCTGAAGTCATTGCATTTATAGGCTAAATAAATTATAAATAAAACTCAGAATATGTCTCAAACATAAAGTTATATTTTTATTAATGCAATTCAAAATTTACAAGTATTAAAAAATCTTAAATAATTAAATAGTTAAATAATGTTCACACTGCAGATGGTGCAGCAATGAAAAGTGATGCTGTGAAGTAACAAGCTGGCCCACAGCGATTTAACTTTAATGGTGATTGGCGGTCACATGGCTGAGAGATGAGGTGGTTCTAGTCATTAATAGATGGTGAATGTGGTCATGACTGCTGCATCACTTTTTTGTAGTTTTCTTATTTTGCTTCATTCTTTTCTCCATCTCCTCAATCTCCCTCAACATTTTATTATCATCCTCGTCCTTATTTTTCCTCTAGCCACAGTCCTGATTATCCATAGTGTTTCCTCAGAGGCTTTGTCAGTGTTTTTGGATTACTCTTTGAAGATGATGCCTCTAACTGCTTCTCCAGTTCTTCGAGTTCTTTGTCAAACTCGTCGTCTGTATTCAAAGGCTGATGTTTTTTCCTGGCATTGACTTTCACATCAGTTGGCTTGTTGCTCACATTTCCTCTCTTGGATTTAATATTATCTTTATTTATGTCACAGTCCTTGTTCTGCATCTTTTCCTGTTCCTCACTTTTTTGGATCAACTTAATGGCTTCTCTCTCAGAGGTGACCTTGCAGTCATCCTCATCACTGCCCCAGTGTGAGTCATCACCATCCTGTTTCTGTGCATCTCTCTTCCTTTCACCTTCCACGTTGTTTGCATGCCCTGTCTTTGCCTGGAGCCTCTCAGCATATTTTATACCATTATCCTTGTTGACCATAATCTTGGTTCTCCTTGCAGTGTTTTTCTTTACTGTGTCCTCCTGCAGATGGGTGAGTTCAGATTCAGTCTCATCGCTGTCCCATGGAGAATTATCAGTCATTGTCTTCCCAACTTCTGCTTTGAGTGTTTCTCCTTTCTCCACTTCTCCAGCACAGACATAAAACTTTTGCTCCTTTTTGGCTTCTCCTTTGAAGATGTTACATGCTGGCTTTTTGGGTTGGAACAATTCCCCATCACTCTCCCAGGGAGAAATTGCATCGCTGTCATTTTCCATGATGGTTGTTTTAGCCTTTGGCTCCTTTGAGGAGCTTTTGCATTTGTTGTGTTTATCCTGCAATTTCTGATTGTTGACATGTTCAATGACCTTACTCTGTGTTTTTTTCTCATTTTCAAATTTCTCCACAATTTTCCTTTTCATCTTGTTCGCCTCCTCCTCCCGGTGATTTTTTCTCAGGCCTTTCTCTGGCCTTTTTTCAGCTAACTTAACATGCTCTTCTTCCATGTCCAGTTCCCCCTTTAGCTGTCCCTCCTTCTCTAGCAGTTGCAGTTTTTGAGCCTTCATCTTTTCCCCCTCCAACTCCAGCCTCTTTTTCTCCATCTTCACTTCTTCCCAAAGTCTCTCCATGCTCTCATCTAGCTTCTTTTGTTCAAACTTCACACTTTCTTCCAGTTTCCTTTGTTCATTCTTCACACTCTCCTCCAGTCCCTTTGTCTTTCTTGCCATTATCTCCTCAAATCTCCTTTTCTCCTCTTCCAGCGCCTTCTTCTCCATCTCTATGTTCTCCTTCAATCTCCTTTTCTCCATCTCCATGCTCTCATCCATTTTTCTTTTCTCCATCTCCAAGCTCTCATCCAGTTTCTTTTGTTCAAATTTAACCATCTCCTCCAGTTTCTTTTGTTCGTTCTTCACACTCTCCTTCAGTTGCTTTTCCTTCATCTGTATTTGCTCCTCCAGTCTTTTTTTCTCCTCTCCCAGCATCCTTTTTTCCATCTCTGTGTTTTCTGCCAGTCTCTTTTTCTCTGCCTTCACTTCTTCCCAAAGTCTCTTTTTCTCCATCTCCATGTTTTCCTCCAGTTTCTTTTGTTCAAACTTCACGCTCTCCTTGATTTTCATTTGTTCATTCTTCACATTTTCCTCCAGTCTATTTTGCTTCATCTGCATTTGCTCCTCCAGTCTTTTTTTCTCCTCCTCTAACACCTTCCACTCCTGCTCAAGCCTCAACTTGCTCACACTGTCCTCCTGTCTCTGCATCTCCATTCTTCTCTCTTCCCTCAGAAACTGTGCTTTCAGGTGAAAAACCTTTCTCTGCAACAACTTCACTTCTTCTCCCGCTTTCCTTTTTTCTGTCTCAAATGTTTTGCACGCATCCTCCACTTCCTTCTTTTTCATGAGAAACTTCTCTTGCTGCCTCAACTCCATTTCCTGAAGCTTCTCTCTCTGAGCCTCAAACTCTTTCAGGCTTTTCTTCACCCCTTCCATCATTCTTTCTCTCTCTGCATCAATCTTTCTCCTCTCATCCTCCCATTCTTTCTTTCTGTTGACATATTCTAGCTCTCTTTGTTCAGCCTCAGCCAGTTTTATTGCTGCTACCTCCAGTCTGTCTTGGTCAACTTCAGCCTTCAGTTCCTCTACCTGGCATTTTTCCTCCCTCAATTTCATTTGCGCTTTTTCTATGCATTCCCTCTCCTGTTCAAGAGCCCTCTTTCTCATTGCATCCTTCTCTCTCTCCATCACTTCATTCTCTCCCAGCTTTTCCTCCCTCTCTTTCAGTTTCTTCTTAAGAATCTCCAGCTCGATCATCTCATTCATCTTCATGTCTTCCACTTTGCTTCTCTCTGCCTCCATCCGTTTCCACTCTGCCTCCAGCTGCCTTTCTTCCTCTCGTTTCCTCTTCTCCCATTTACTCCTCTCAATTTCAGCAAATCTTGATATTGCCACATCTATCCATTTCCTTATCTCCTTATCTGCTTAAAAGGTAGTGCAAATATGATGTATTGATTACTGTGCTCAAATATGATGTGAATACAAAGTTTTGAAATTCACCTGGATGGAAATGTAAGTGCAGAATATAGTCTGAATATTAACAGCCAGACTGTCTGTTTCTAGATTACAGTCATATTGAACATTTGCCTATGAGTCTTTGAACTGATTATGAGCTATGGATATATCAATGTGTTGTGAACTTCCTACCCGCTACACTCTGGCTCTCCTGCATTTTTGTGTGCTCCAGAGCCCACTGCTCATGAAAAGTCATCATCTTCCAGTCCACCTCTTTAGCTATGAGGCACCGTACCTAGCGGTGAGGAGACGTTGGTTACCCGCAAATTCTGGATACACTCTTCACAACACAACACTCCTAAATAAGACTAAATGCAATGTGAAGTGTGTATAGCCTACAGCATTAACATTTCTCTCACCCCTTCCATTCTCTCCTCCAGCCAAACTCGCTCCTGTAAAAGCTTGATATCCAAGATCTCTGGCCATGTTAAAATCTGTTGTGTCATACTGACGCTTTGAGAAAAGGTAGATGATAAAAATGTAAAAACTCATCACAAACACTGCAGAATATTTGATAAGAAATTTGACCTACAAAAATTAACTTTCATCACTTTTAAATGTGAATCTATTGTCAAGCATTATGCCTATATGCCTACCATTGGTGGTTAATACAATTATACTGATGGGCCTATATTAGTGGTACTGTGAAGTGCGGGGAAACAAAATTTAAGTGATAAGAAAACAATAGCTCAATTCTGCATGGTAGCCTATGTGTGTAGTTGATGGTCAGAGCTGTTATACAATGGCGTAAAATGGACGCTATCCTGAGCTGACCTGAATTTTCAATTCTACTCATAACCATCAAGTCCATCAAACAGCCACGTGCATACAACCTTGGAATGAATTACAGCTTACTTACTTCGTCAGTGTGACCTTGAACTTCCTCTCTCTCAGATGATTTGGGAAGTATTTAGCACTCAGCGCAAATCTGACTGGAACTGATACTAAGGTAAAAGGGAATGATTATTCTTCGGACAAGAATGTAAAAAGAATCAAGTGCTGATATGACATTATTATGACGTGGACGTACTTTTTAAGGCGTCATAAACACAATGCGTTCCAAGCTCTAGCTACAGGAGCCATGTGTTTACGCGTAAAACCATAGACTGTATGCGTAAAACAAATGCATAGCCTGGTAGACATAGGCTAATTAAAGTAAAACATGATTAAACAAGATTAAATATCACTTTAGATATTTATTATAAGTGGCAGACGAGGTATTTTCCAAAATATAACGTGGTGGTTACTTTATAATCAATGCCGTGCTGACCCAACAACAACTTATCGAGGCAAAGAGGCAAATGAACACACGTCAACATAATAATCGAATACAGTGCGAAGGTGCGAAGGCGTGAAGGCGTGTGTTTTAACATGTGCTCTTCATTCAACACGTTTGGACAATCATACTTGAGAGCATTTCACATTTAGGTCTTTATTATCAATACCTATTTGGCCAAAGCAGAGTCTCATTTAAATATATTGCGCCAATCACAATACAGATCGAAGATGAAGAGGACCTTCATTTTTTATTCCATAAAGCAACGTATTCTCACAAAGCCCAATGAATTCTGAGTGTTCAGCTTGTGCAGATCTGACTTCTGCAGCTGGTAACCTTTTCTCTGATATCCATGTCTAAAGCAGTCCACTATCCTGCAGTCAGCCACAATTCACAAGAAAGATATCTGTGGATGTGACCATTTCATTCTCAACTGAATGTCCAGGACATCCAACTGAGAGCATGGGTCTCTGTGTATAGTCACTGAGATGAATTTATATGGCTGAATCAACAAAAGCACTGGTCAGAACAATCCAGAGGCAAATGAAAATTATGACCAAGGCACTGAGGCAGCAAGAAGGAGATGTGTGTGTGTGAACTGGGGGTGATCTGATGTCTTTGCAGGGTAAAATGCCACGATCAGGCACACTTGGGTGTGGGCAAGCAAAATGGCATGCTTGGAGCTGGCACCAGAATATCAGTAAACAATGGTCGATATCCTGGCGGCAGTTTTGGTGCAGTGCTTTCGAGTAAGTCCAGTACTGTCCCACGAATCTCCCTGGAGATGTCACCTCTTACTTCCAGTAAAACCAGCACATGTTCCTCACTAAAAGAGAGGGAGAATGAAGAAATCAAAAAGCCAAATGAAGTCAGTGTCTAAAACTGTGGAAATTATTTTGTGTTTTTACAATTATACAATTTACCTCAAGTCCCTGAAAATATTCTTTTAGGTCTTATACACTAGACTTCTACCTGATATCGGGGTACTTTGTGACCAGACCCGAGACTTCCAGAGACAGCATGTTGGGATCCCTCAGCTGGATGAAATCAGCTAGCATGTTCAGCAACACAATGTGATTCACCTCATTCTCAGTCCACTCAGCCTCCTGGAGATGAAGCCCACAGACCCAGTAAGACACTTATGCTCACCATAGTTCCAACACTGACAGTTCCTTATACACCAAAGGATAACAGTAGATAAACTGCTTGATGTTTGCTAAAATTTGGTACATTTCTGCATGATAGATGGCAGTGGTATTTTGTGTCAGCGAAAACTACTCACTGTGCTTTGAAACACATCTCTAAGTTGTTGTGCATCCTGTGACATTCGCTCAGCAAGCTGCTGTCGCTCATCTATGTTCCGGCAAACTAATCTCTTCTGCATTAGTGCACGCACATATTCCACCACAGTCAGCCACTGGCTCTCCTCCTGCAAGCGCTGTGGTAAATAGGTGGGGTTAAAGCTTGAACTGACCTGCCATCAGCTTTTAAAGACTTTTTCTGTTCTCACAGACAAATCACAACGAGAACAATCAGTGAATTGGGAACAAACAATAAAGGGAAGGATGTGTGTTTTTTTTGTTTTTGTTGTTTTTGTTTTTGTTTGGAAGAGAGGAGTGGCTTACCTCTCGACATGGCGGTCTGACTCGGGTGTATAACTCCCAGTGGTGCTCCAGGACAGCGCACAGCTTTGGAGTGATGTTGCCCTGCGTCAGCCAGGAGCGAGTCAACAGCCCCTGCAGGTAGGGCTGGAGATCCAGCAGCAGCTGATCCATGACCAGTCGACAAGCTTTCTTCACAGCGCGCTCCAGAGCAGCCAGGGTCCCTGGGGGAGCCCGGGAGAATCGACCTGTGGGAGGAGTCCTCAGCTGCCTCTGAAGGCTCTCAGTGGAGTTTCTGGAGACACATGGAGTCACAGAGTGTATGAGGATATGCATACCTGCATTATTGTAAGAGCAAAAGGAGCCATGATGAGCACTGACCCACATACACACACTTAAAGAGTTGTTGCGACCGCAAGCTCTATTTGTCTGCATACACAAACAAACACACATACTGTAAAAAGAGACTTGTACGCCATCTCACTTGAGGATGATGCAGTTGCTGATCGATGCCAGGAGGTAATGGAGGTAGAACTTGTTGTCATTGTTGGGTTCCTTGCGATGCTCCTTTCCAAATCCAATAAGAGCTTCTCTGAACCTGGGGTCAATTAAATGGTAAAATGTTACAGTTAGTGTAAATCTTACAGTCTATACACATCATTTACATACAAAGACCTGTACAGAAGATCATGGACCCACACAACACAATCAGACATCAATATTCTTCGTTCTCACAAACAATAAATCTTACACATGTGCAACACACCTGTTGAGGAGATTCTCCATCTCGTAGAGTCCCATCTGAATGGTCTGATCCCGGAGACTTTCACTGATCATCAAGGCCACCCTGGCATTCTCTTCCAACATCTGATAGACATTGAAACAACAAAGACCATACTAAGTAAACAATTCCAATGGAAAGTAACAAGCTATTGCTCTATACTGTATTAGCAGAATGACTGTAAAATGGGGTAAGGGAACACCTGGGTGATGATGGTGGGCAAGCTTGTGTGGTAGTAGCCTTCATGGTCAGTGTCTGGCTCCTGGTCTCTATGCCAGTCTGTGAGCTCCACCTCTAAAACCTTCTGCATCCACTCTGATACGTTCCTCTATGAAAGACCAACCAAAGGGCAAAAGACAGTCACTTCACAGTTAGAGAGAGAGCAGGGTACACTGAGGAACTGCACCTTCCAACGGCAGAGGTACACAATGTTGGCATGTTTGAGATTCAGAATATTCACAAGAAGTTTAGTTAGAGCTAGCATGGCCAAGGGTCACAGAGTCAAACACCTCTCAGCTGAAATCATTTCATCTCCGGCCACTTCAGATTTGACATATTTATAACATGCTGTCATTCTGCTAAAGAGGGTTGGGAGGATCTGCTGCAGAGGCAGAAAAGCTAATGGGACTGTATTGCAGGAAAAGGTAAGAATGAAACATTGTCTATTGTGTCACAGTACAAATGGGTCCCTTTCAACACTTTGCAACCTCTGATGTGGCTTGAGTTCTAGGGGTGGATATTTTTACAGCCTTCTCTCACAGGAAACCACTCTGTGAAATAGACAGCAGCCGGATTTAGTGCCAGATTAGGGCCAAATCAGGGCCAGATCAGAACAAGAGGCTGTTAGGGGTCTCACCCGTACGCTCTGCACATATTTGTTCTGCAGCTGCTCCAGGCCTTCCTGTGTGATCAGGGGCCCCAGCTCCTCCTGCTTCATCTCAGCCACCAGGTCGGGGTGACCCATCATCTCCACACTGTAGGGGGACACACAAAGAGATGACAGGGGACAGGATTAATGTAGCCTACTTTGCTTGGGTGAGATGTGTGTATTTGTGTGTGTTTGGGTTGGTGTGGTCTCTAAACATGCTCGCTAGTGGAGCTGCAGTGTCCCTGAGTCAGGAAGACGGGATAAAGATTGTCCTCTGTGCCCCTCTTTGTTCTCTGTCTTTCCACTGTAGCCATATGGGAAGTGTTACACATCTGTTCCTCTGAGGGGCAGATATGGTAAGTATCCACTCCTCCTCCCTCCATGCCATGCATGTAAATGACATGGATGCCTTGCATTGCACTGAAAATGGTCTGCTAGAGGCCTTTCATCTTTCTTGCATGATGTAGATCCCAGGAGTCAATACAACACACCCATACACAAAGCCATACTTTGATCTCTCTCTCTCTCTTTCTCTCTCTCTCCGCCTCTTTCTTTCTCTCTCTTTCTCTGTCTTACAAACACACCCACACACACACTCATACAGTAATCCAGTCCCATCCATTTGTAGACATACCTATTGTAGATGTGCAGCACCCAGTTGAGTACAGCGAATATCTCTCCACTCTCCAAGTCCCAGCTGCTCACCTGGCCCAGGTGGCTCTGCAGACAGTGGTGGCAGGAGCGCAGGTAGGCCTGAGTCAGCTGGTAGTGCGGTGGCACACACTGCTCCAGCAGGTGGCGCACAGTGGCCAGGTCTCCCATGACGGTGTGCTGCAGGGCGGACAGGTGGCCGGCCAGCCCCGGCCCCCGTGTGTGGAGGTAGGAGACGCTACGGAAACGGGCCGACACAGCCTCTTCTAGAACCTGCAGAAGACATGATGGATTCATCTATTCAATTAATTTTGGGGTAAAAATCTTTATTTTTGCTTTAAAACTATGATGATCACTTCTGTTGAGTTTAGATCTAAAAAAGCCCTTGCAGCATTTCCTCATGGCTATTATCAATTCAGTTTCTCTTGAGTTTGAAAAAAAAAATCTATGCTCAGATGTCACTTCTCATTACATTTCAGTATCATAAAATAGCATTCTGATATCTCAGGCCAAGAGATGCAATGCCAAGACTGGATAAATGAGAAAACCTATCTAAAAACTTTTTGAATTGTCTGAAGACAGGGTGCTTTGATTGCTCATAAAGGTCCTCCTGACCTTGAAGAAGCGTTCCTTCCAGCAACGTGGCCTGCCCGGAGGCAGAGGTTTGGGGTTCCCCACCCCAGCCCACACTCCTGCGCCGCTCCTCTCCTCCATCAGGGCCTGGTCCAGTGCCTCCTCGCGTTCGATAATCCTCACGGCCGACACCAGCAGCGTGGGGTTCTGGCGTGCCAGCGCCAGGCTGCTCCCCACCACCGTCCACAGCTCCTTGCCCAGGGCCTCCACGAGCCGGCCCACGCCGGAGAAGTAGTCCCGCACCATGAGTTCATCCTCGGGGGCCAGGCTCGTGCCCCCGCCTGGAGAGCACAGCTGGAGCAGCACCTCATCCTGCCAGCGCTCCAGCTCCATCAGGCGCGCGTGAGCCTCCAGCAGCCGGCGAGACTCCACCAGCCGCTCCGTCTCTAACACCTTACTCTTCACTGAGGGAGAAGGGTCAGGAAGATGAATGGACAGAGGAGGAGAAACACAAAAGAAGGGGAAGAGAAAGATACAAAAAGAGAGAAAATAAGTGAAAGAAGTTGGGAAGGGGGAAATGGAATGGTAGGAATCAATCTCATGAAAAAATTTAGCAAGTGAGAGAGGTATACAACTATACTAGTGCCACTAAGAACCAAAGAAGGCAAGTTATCCATACTCAGGTCATCTATAACAAACAAGAGACCTTTCTGATGAGAGTAAGTTGCTATACTGTAAAACACACACAGCACCACTCACCTAGGTAGAGGCGGGGGAGGTTGCTAACGGCTGCAAGCAGCTGACAGTGGTTGTCGGCGACCTGCTGCAGCTCCTCCAGGGCCAAGGCTCCGCTGACGGCCTTCCGGGCCTCCCCGGTGACCTTCTGTAGCGTGTGCGACACATCCCGCAGCTCGGCCCGTGCCTCCCGCAACTGCTCCAGCCCCCAGCCCACGCCCTCCAGGTAGGACTGCACCACAGACTGCAGGGCACAGGCAGGGGACAGAGGAGAGGAGTGTGAGTGAGGAGTGAGTCATCTGTCTCTCAGGCGTTAAAAGCACATTCCCCACTCCATTATACACCATTAGCGGTGGCCAGTGAGCCTGGCACTGCAGTGGGCATGTTTGATGGTAGTGATGAAGGGCAGTGCCCTATCAAAGCCCTGGCAAATGACTGGCTTTATTGCTTATTACTGGCAAAAGCAGCATGCCTGAGTCCAGTAACTGAGAATGCAGGGCTGAATAAATCTTCCAAATCTACCAAACAATCATCACTGTAGCTGAAAGTGTTTGAGATAAAATACTGAGAGCATCAGTCTCAAACAGATGGATATCACTCCACACCCACACTCCCACCTATTGATTTGTGACTATTGATTCTTTTTTTCCGGTACCTTCAGTCTGGAGTGGATGGAGGATGTCCTTTGGCTCTCTCTCTTCTTGTATTGGCCCAGCCGCTCCAGTTGCTCGGGGCGACAGAACACACCTGAGGCCCATTTCAAAGCCGCACCCCTGGCGAGACTCTCCGCCCTCTCCAGCTCTGGCCACACCTCCACAGACAGCGGGGCATCTGCCAATCACAGAGAGAGCTAAGACTTGGTAATTGACAGAAACGCACACGCCAGTGATCTTTGCTATTCTCCAGGAATGCTGACTCCAGTGTTTGCTATCTTCTAGTCAAATGCCGGACCCGAAGTTTCTGGGACTCTGAATGTGCAAGACAACAACCTGATCATTGTGTCTTCTCACTGTCATAAGATTACCATTTATGCCAGAATTTCTTGTGACATGTGAGCAGCTCAGTCAGGGGAAAATCCCACAGGACAACACACACACACACAAACACACACACACACACACACACAATATATGTTTGTGAAAATAACCCAGCTGTGTATACTTAAGCAGCGAGTTCATTAACCCTCTGGTCTGTTAATAGTGTGAGTGTGACACACAAAAGACCTTCACACACACACACACACACACACACACACACACACACACACACACAATCAAAAAAAAAACATACCCTGTCTCCGTCACTTTTCTCTATCTCTGTCACACACACACAGCCCAACACAAAACATCCCCAGCCTGCATCTAACCCATACTGAGCAGCATAAAACTGATTGCAATGCCAAGCACTGATCAGCTGTTTCAGCAGTCAGGTTGACTAGTCAGGCCTGTTGCCATGCCCCTCACATGCTCGCCTGCCTCGCTCTGCCTCATGTTAGCTCCTTACCTTTCTGACTGTCGCTGCCATTCTTTCCTCCGTCGGACATTTACGCTCCAGTTTCAGCCGCCCGTCCGTCCAGCCACTGTCCAGCCGAGCCTCTGCCCTGCCTCGGGGGCCGCGCCACACACACATGCAAAGAGACGAAACGCAGAGAGAGCGAGCAAGAAGAGAGAAAGAAGAGGGGCACTCACACACACACACACACATCCACACTCGCCTGATGGCCCTTCCTCTCCCACACTCCCAGACAACATCCTCTCCGCACAGGCCGGCAGGAAGGGAGGGAGGAAGGAGAGGGGGGAGAAGAGGGGTGGTAGAGAAAGAGAGAGAGGGAGAGAGAGACAATGACAGAAAGAGTGACAGAGAGAGAAAGAGGCAGGGTGAGGGGAGGGCACAGAGGAGGGGAAACGACGAAGATGGATGAAAAGGTGGAGACAGGCAAAAGAGGGGTGGGTATCACATCACACTACGTCACAAGGTTCTCCTCACGTCACTTCAACCATTCAAGAAAACACCCTGCGCCAAGCTATATATAGCATTCTACAGAACGCATTCATTGGAGTTTATTTAATGCTAGTGATGACTTTTAGTGCCCTTTTAGCACTCTCTTGAGAAGAGCTGTGTTTGATAACATGACAGCTGTGTGGTGTTTCACACTGTATTGTGTTTGGATAGTGTGGAGCTCAACTCACACTTGGTGTGGTGGGGGCAGGCGAGTGGGCCAGGTTGCCTGGATGGGTGGGGGGGCTGCATATGGCTGGGGGCTCCTGTGATCCTGAGCAGCTGCTGCCTGTGGGACAAACACCAGGAATGTGGACTCTGGCACACACACAGGCTCTGTTTATTTGTGTGGCGGTCAGCACCACACAAATGTCTGTGTTTACATCTTCCCCGCTTCCCTAGAGGAGCTCTGTCTCTCTCTCTCTCTCTCTCTCACACACACACACACACACACGCAGCACCAAACACTTACCCAATCTCTGTCTCGCTCACACAGACACACACTGGGCATAACTAATAGTTATTTCTCTCTTTCACACACACACACACACACACATACACACACACACACACACACACAGAAACACACAGGGCCTAACAATCTCTCTTTCTCTCACGCACATGCACACACACACACACACACACACACAAACCTGCTCACCTTGAAACGTCACTACTGTCAAATAAAATGGTCTATTTTTTCCTGCCTCCCCCTCAAACAATTGTTAGATATGACTTATCTATCTGTCCCTAGCAGGATGCCATACAGTCAACATTACTCATATTTGCAGCAGTAACCTGTCCTTCACAGCAAATGCTCACGCGGCACCAGCAGGAGAGGATGCATCACTGCACTGAGCCTAATAGATCTGTGCAGAGTTCACAGAGAGCCCAGAGTCACATTAACACTCACTCTCACGCTGGCCACAGACAGGCGGCCATTAAGAGGTGAAGGCTGTGCCATGCGGAGGTGGGGGTGGAGGGCTAGGGACTGGGGTTGACAGAGATGGGCTTTTAGTGGAGGAGAGAAGGGTCCTTAATGGGTGCTCTTTGGCTAGAGGGACCCCCTCCACCCTCCTGCCTCTTACCAGCAGCTCCTTTTCCCTCCTCTCCAAGGCCACAGACCTATTGTTCTCACCATGTTCCACAGGGACTGACTGAAGCGAGCGGGCCTTGAGTATTGATTGCTCCATCAGTCCCATCCTGCTTAGCATGCGTTTCACAATCAGTTGTTGTGCCAACAGAGGATAAATGAGACACACAGGTTGGTTTAATGGGGCCCGTGCCACCTTTGAGGAGGGAAGTGTGTGAACGCAGCAGCGGCGCTATAACGTCACGCCCCGGCACACACTGTCATCACCCCAGGCTTTGCCCGGGCGAACACCAGCGGGCTCCACCAGCACCCAGAGGGGGCAGTGAGGAAATAGGAAGAGCTATTTCTGACGCGGCCCACCAAATCCAGGGAGGACTTCCTGTCTGACATTCCTGACCTGGGCTGGGTTCCTGCTGTGCTCAGACAGGCGTGTGCGCGCCGCTCGAGCACAGATAGACAGATAAGTGTGAATTGTTGTTTCCCACATACACACTGGGGCACACACTGGTTCTGCTTGGGTGAAAACCATTTGGAAATGGAGGAAATGAACACTCCAATACAGGGTAGTGGAGGGAAATGAATGCAACTTAAGGAGTCCATGCCCAAGAGGAAATACTGAACAGCCACTACAGTGTAAAAATCCAATATTTTTAGTAATCTTTCACTCATGGCCTCTGTTTTTCCCACTATGATTTAATTTTGAGATCTGGCTTCTGATTCTTGTGCTCCTGTGTGATCAAGAGAGGCAATGGACTGATGTCCCCATGACCCATCTCACGTCTTGACTTTAATACTAAGTTTGGCTGCTACTACACTGTCCAGCCATAATTATTGATAACCACATATGGATTGACTACCATGTAATGTTATGGGACAATATTTTGGATCTATTACCATTATGATGCTTAGCTACAACCATGGACAACTTGTAGTCTGTCATGGCTACTAATGATTGTAATTTTCCTGCAAGACCCCTGCAAGCAGTTGGGTTAGTCGTGGATCTACTCAAGGTTTCTTCCTAGACTAACTAAACATAAGGGAGTTTTTCCTTGCCCTTGTTGCTCTTGGGTGCTGCAAAGCGCTATGAGACAATACTATTGTCAAATGAGCTGTATAAATAGAATAGAATTTAATTTAATTGAATTGAACTGATGTCCACACCACCACTAATGTACAGCAAAGAAGCCATTCGAAATCATCATGTTTATGTGTTTCCTTGAAACAAGTATTGAAAGACTGCAAGATGACTCCTCTTACTCAAGTGACAATCCAAGGGACACTGTGCGTGCACGGTGCACATCAGGGTTGAGGAATTCAGGTCTTGGAACAAGAGATAAGGCTTCCTGACAAGAGTGATGTCCAAACAACAAAAAGGACCAAATGCATTCAAAATGCAGAGTAATTCTAAACTCCATGCACTTGCTCACATGTTTATGCACACATTACATTTTTCATTTCAATTCACACAAACAAATAAATAGTTTGTTAAAAAAAACAATGGACCTTTATTGCCATTTCACTATAGATTATACACGTAAAACTCAATAGCAACAATTTAAGACTACTTCCAACTGGATGAAATACAAAACAATGCATCAGGATGACCAGCATTCTGACAAAGACGTCAGAACGCCAGGGAAAAAAACAATAATAAATCAAACCAATTATTTAAATCTCAAACAGCATTTAGTAATGCAAACATTATTTACAAAATAAAATAGTTTAAGTACTTCATGCCATGCTCCTTATTTCAAGGACACAATCAAAAAATCCTTCAAATTGTACAAGAACCTCTCCTATGGAAAAGCAAGTAAAAGAAAAGCAACTAAAAAGTCAGCCAAGTGGTTAAAACAGACATGATTAAGGAGGCCCCAGAGGAAACAATGAGAAGAGGCGTGATCTCAATCCCAATATGACCCCTAAGCCCTAAGCCATCAGTCATGTCACTAGCACGTTTCAGCTTCATGATTGGCTGGGTCACATGTTTCAAGCCTCATGATTGGCTCGGTCACATGTTTCAGCCTCATGATTGGCTGGGTCACATGCCAGTCAAGTCTTTGAAGGTTCAGGGCTTGTGTTTAGGGAGGACACTGGGATTCAGTCATGCTGTTGCTCAGACGTCTAGTTAACAGGGACAGCTTCAAGTGATGTGTAATAAAAGCATTCTGCACAAGGAAACCGTACGCTGAAAACTCCTAAAATGACACTTAGAAGCGAGTGGTTAGCGCTCATGAGTATATACACATACAAACAAACTGCACAATACTAAAAACATAAAAACAAACAAACAAAAAAGTAGTTCAATTAAATATTATTTATAATACAATGAGATGGGAAGCTTTTAATGTTGAATGAATTATTATATTTTTCTACACAGGTGTGCATGGGTAGCCCTGACTGAAAGAAAGGCCCAGGGTCAGCTATGGATGCATGTCTTATGTGTGGGGTACAAGCATGGGCTATGCCTAGCCCATTGGGGGGGGTGGTAGTAGTGGTGGTGGTGGTGTTGGTTGGAGTGGTGTTAGCAGACTGGGCTAGTGCTAGCATTAGCATTAGCATTAGAACTAGCGTCGCTCTCACTGCCGGTTGCTCTTGATGCGCTCCAGCCTCTTCTTGAGGTCGTCGAGGTTGGCAGCGGGCGAGGAGGAGCGCGTGGGGCTGTGCGAGTGCTCCTGCTGGAAATGCGACTCACGTGACTCCTTCAGCTGTGACAGCTTGCTGTGCAGCATGTCGGTGGATGAGGCCACCGTGGGCTTGGACAGCAGGGAGGTGAGGGGCGGCCGCTCATCTCCCGATGACTGCTGCTGCTGCTGCTGCAGCTGTGAAAATCACAGAGATAGAAGAAAACAAACACAGCTTAGAGCAAGAGAAGAAGCACAATCAGAAAATACTGTTTTTAGGATTTGAGAAACACAGAGGTTGATTTAGGTTACCTTCTTAGATACAAAGCCCTTACTAAAAACAAATATTTAGGACCAGTTGTCTGTATATAAAGAGGATTAGGCCTAATCCTAGGCTACAAGTTGCCCCCTCCCCCCAATGGAGATATCCGATGAAGTTCTCCTCTAGTCTAAGACTAGGCCCATAACATTAATACCTTTATGACTATTAAAAAGATCTTGGGAGTTATGGTGTCCCTGACAGTCATGCAACTAGAGAGTGTTGAAGCAGACAGACCTTAGAATTGTTCTCCAGCCCGTGTCTTTGCCGGAGGATCTTGAGCCTCTCGTAGTAGACGGCTGGTTTCAGGTCTTCTCCGTTACTGTTGATTGGGACACTGCTGGAGCTGGGCATGTACGTGGAGGCGTCCCCAGTATGCTGGGGGATCACTGTAAACACACACACACACACACACACACATAAACAAATGAGGTTCTAATGTCTGCCTATACACTTTTAAACAATGAAGAAAGGAGTTTTTGTTTTTAGCAAGTGAGTTAGACAACTAACTAAAAAAAGCACACAAAGATACTCTGGAACACCTTCAAAAAGTGGAGTGTGTGCATGTGTGTGTATGTGTGTGTGTGCATGAGTGTGTGTGTGTGAGGTCAGTATGTATGGCAGTTTTACCAGTGCTGGAGGACTGGATGCGCCCTTTGCCCTCACGCTCAGACTCAATCATGCGCAGGCCTCGCTCCACATAGCTCTGGAAGAACTGGGATGTGTTGCTCAAGAAAGGCTCTACGTCTGCGTCTGAATACTTTAGCTTATACTCATACAGCTCAGTCAGACCCTGTGAGGACACACACAGACACACAGACACAGACAGAGACATTTTAGACCATGACTTCATTTGCAGAAATCAGAGGCTCGCAAAGCGAGTTCTGAACCAGATTGCAAACATACCTCTTTAGTGTTTTCCTTTGATCCAATCTTCTTGAAAATCTCTGAGAGAATTTCACTCACTTTGGTCTTGGACATCTTCTCATCCTATGAGACATGCAACATGTAATGAGGCCATCCTTAAAATTATTCTTGTTTGCCGTAACCCGACCAACTCAGTCAAATTGGGTCTGATTCAAATCCCCCGTCTTTTATGTCGATTTGCAGACCATAATACTGCAACTGAACCCATCATACTTCCCTTATCATATTGCCCTTTCAGCACATTTAATACAAAGAAAAAGTTGTGGTATTACAGCAGAACTAGCAATCATGCACTTCATCACCCAATCAGAATTTTGGCTAGGACAGAGATGTAGCAGGTTGGTGTAATGCAGGGTGCTACAGAAAGAGTGTTGCAACCCTCTCCATGTCACTCCAGTGATGCTAGCCAGCTCTAACGTCAAACTAGACGATGAGGACAAAACTTCAAATGAAATCGCAGCGTAGGGTAGCGAGTGAACTCAACGCTGCATCAGTTATGCCTCTAAATGCTGTGGATACAATTTCATTATGCAAGTGGAAAGGACAATAAAAAGCTTTGTGTGTATAGCCTACATATGGTGCCGTTGAGCCTGGATTTACATTCTGCAAATTTTTGCATGACCGCTCACTTCCAATGGCTTAAAAGCTGGTCATGACAGAAGTAACCTAATGTTGATGTACAAACAAGAGACACAACCAATCAGTGTAGAATGTCATGCGGGAGCAAGCCTTTAGGGGTCTGGATAAGAGCACTCACCGGCCTGTCACTGTGCCCAAAATCTTTTTTTTAATGACAGATGAAATTCTACTGACCTACCGACCCAATTTTTTCCGATTCTGATGTTACAGCAAACAAGGATATGAGGAGAGTTTATCGTCACATGCATATAGTTACTGGCTGTAACAAATGCATGCAATGCAAAATGCAAACCAACTTCTTTCTAAGGATGGCCTGAGAACTGTACTACATCAGGCTCCCTTTTCAACTGTAGATGCCAAACAGATTCCCCCAACATCCAACAGAAAGGTTCCATACCGTCCGGATTGCTCCTTTCTCTGTGCCCTTGTCAGACTTGTGGCCTGACAGGTTGCCTGCGTGCTTGACTACTCGCCGCAGGTGTGCTTCCAGCTCCGACTCATTGCGGTTCTCGATCATGGAAAGGTGATCCAGGATCTGTGTGAACAAAACACTGATCAACAACTGGTTAACTATCAGAAAACTACCCATATATAGAAACTCTCCAACTGCTAGATATCAGGACAGGTTCTGGAGTCCATTTAACATGAGCCATTTTCATACATATTTTCACAAACGAAACTTGAATATCTAACGAGAATCAAGCGGTAGAAGCACGTCAAAAAACTCTTTTTTTTTTTTTGCCTGGACATGACGCTACCTGCCCCCAGTGCCATTCTCAGATATGTAACGAGTGCGCTTAAGTGTGAATAGAGGGGGTTGATGTCCAGGTTGAGTGAGGGGGCGTATTGATGACGCAGCCTAAATGTGCCCTTGTGGGTGAGCATTACTACTGCAGCTCTCGTTCGCCGGTCACAATGCTTTGCAAGTTGCAGTGACCTCTCATATCTTCTCCCACTAAGTTGTGTGAGGCATTGTGTTCTTTTGTCGATGCTTTGGATCCAAAGTAAGACGTGCACTATTAAGACAACAAATAGTTACTCTGCATTTGTCTTTCATGTTGCATGTGGTAAACAAAACAAGATTAACGGTTGCATTTATTCTGCGTCATTTACCATCCCCTGCAAGTTCAGCCCTTGTCCCAGCCTTACATCAACCACCCTGGTGTAGTGTGAATGAGCTTTACCCGAGCTTAACCTGGGAGTTCTATTTTGTTTCTCCTGACCGCCAGAGGCAGTCCTTTCAGCACATGGATGTCCATCACACAAACGTGCAGGTCGAGTAATAACAAGAAAGTCACTTGTGACCTTGGTGACGTCACCCTGTGATCCCGTGACCGGCACAAAAGACCGGTGAACCCAGGAAATGATCCCTTTCATCTTCTCACGTTTTGCAGGTTGCAAGTTTGCACAGAAGTTTGAATATTGGACTAGTGCCGAAAAAGTTTCGTTACCCTTGGGGTTGGGGCAGTACACTCGTATCCCCCAAGAACTGCGTAGTAGTAGTTACAATTCTCATTTCTTATTTCGGATTTTTTTTGTTGGTAAGTGCTCCGTTTGTCTGAGTGTTCTCGCTCGGTGGAGCTACCTGACTTAGCCCTCCGAGGCGGTGTTCCTTGCCGCTGGAGATTGGCCGCGGCACTAGATTTTGAGGTAAGCCGTTTTATTTTATTACGGGTTAGTTTTAGTGGTGTTCTCGTCGCAGCTTTTTGCTTACCAAATGGATTGTGGTGCACGGCGCCTTTTCAGTTTGGTCGTAAGCCAACTTTGTTTGGTGTAGCCTTCTGCTAACGAGCTTGCTACCTGAAGCCTGGTGGTCTCGCTCGGGCCCTCGCACCGTTACTGCTGACAGCGGTGTGCTCGCCCCAGCTTTTCTGCCTGTTTGGCTATTTATTTTGTCTTGTTATTGGGGTGCTCTCGCCCCAATTCATTGTTATGTCACAGATGTTCCACTGTTACGCCAACTGCCTGGCCCCCCTCGAGCCAGAGGATGGCCACTGTGAGTGCCCCTTTTGCCTTGGGATTGAACACCTACGGCAGGGGTTAACTGACATGGCCCTCAGCCAGATGCTCCCCAGCACAGTGGCACAGTGGCTGGGTCTGTGTCATAAAATATCCGTGAGTAAAGGTATGAGAACGGCTATGGAGTCTGACTTGTTATGGGAGTGCACACTGGGCCTGTGCTGTGGACGTACCTTGGCACCCTTGAGCTTGCAGAGAGTGTGCAAGAGAGTCTTAAGCGTCCGGTGGGGGACGTCGCTCTTGAGCTGCTTGAGCTTCTCCTTGGGGAACACTTTCATAAAGTTGTGCACGTCCAGGAGGATGCGGTCCAGGTTGATGCTGTTGATGGTCTCAGGAAGGAAGCGGATCATCCTCCACAGGCACTGCAGGAAAAGATGCTCCCACTCATTAACACACATCCACAAGGGCAGGACCGCAAAACTGGACACTACAGCAGTTATTGTGACGCTTACCTTCATGACCAACTCAGAGAACATTGGAGACCCTGCTGTAGTGAGAAGACTGTCCTGGAGCAGCACCAACAGAGCACTGGAAGAAGAACAGACACTCGTGAGTACAAAACAATCCTGACAATGAATGTCACACACACACACACACACACACACACACACAGACAGACAGACAGACAGACACACCTTAGAATGTTGGTCTGGTCAGACTTCTCCAGGACACGGACCACTAGAAGGTTGACAGAGCGGATGAGCTGCTGTCCGTCCTCGATGTCCTCCACCCGGGCGTCCAACATGAGGGTGATGAGGCCGTGCATGAGGTCCTTCAGCACCCCCATGGATGCCTCGCGTGCCAAACTATCCACCGAAAACAGCTACGAGCAGATCAGAGATCACACATTGAGAAAGCAATATCCACAATCAATATACACAACCACCAAAACATACACAAAGACCTGGCATAACATCCTACTCAAAAACACACCAACTACCGTATTGGCCAGAGTTTAAGACTTTTTTCCCCTGTAAATACCTCTGAAAAAAGGCGGGTCGTCTTATATTCACGGACTAGACAAAAACGGGGAAAAATATACAGGGTGCCAAAAACCACTTTTGTGTCAAGAATCGGCAGCGTCTCTTAGACTGCTGATCAAACATCAGTGTTTTTCTACATGCACCAATACCTGTTACTATTGCAAAGAAAGGTTGAAAATCAGTTACTGTGCTGTGGAAATGAGAGAAGTGAATCACATTTTTGAGGCCAACTCCCTCCTTTGGCACGCAAGGCTGTAGCCCACCCAAGTCATACAGTCAGACTTCTATGGCAAATGTACATAGTTTTCTGCCTGGGAGATAGCCTACAGTGTATTGTTTGCACATTCGAAAATGACCATTCATATTGTACTATTCATTCTATTTAAATGTGACAAGGTTATTTTCAAAAAAAAAAATTCTAGCCAAAATTTGGTCGACAAAAATTTTTTTCTTATCTTTTTTCTCAAAAAAATTGTCTGGAAAAGGGGGATCGTCTTATATTCGGGACAATACAGTAATACAAGTCTGACTGCTGGGAAGTCAATGATGGCTGAGCAAAGTCTTAATTTCTAGAAATGTTTGTGGAATTTGCTGATGTTGCAAGAGCTCTGAAAGTGCTGGGATTCCATAAGGACTTAAAAGCACTTTCTTTTCAAAACAATTTCACAATATAAATCAAGCCAGATGCTTGAGCTCTTTACAAGAAACAGTTAAATGAAGATGCTCTGTTGCGACAGACTAGGGGTTGCACAAGGACTAAGGAGAGGAAAAAGGGGGACTGGTTGTGCTCACAGAGAGCATGTTGCCGATGATGCAGCTGTAGAGCTTAAAGATGTCCTTCTTGTCCAGCCGCTCGTCAGCCATGTGGGTGTTGTAGATGAGCCGCAGCTGCATGAGTGTGGCGATGAGGAACTGGTCAATGTGGCCCGACATGGCCTCCGCCTTGTCCTCCTGCCGCAACACCTCATCAATCTAACACACACACACACACACACACACACACACACACACACACATACAGGCATAGACAGATTAAAAACCTAAGCTCAACAACTAAAGTAAATCCTCTCTCAGGCCTGTTGTTCCCACCTGTGCGAGGGCCTGGATACTGGTATTGATGTCTCCGCTGGCCACCTGCGAGATGACAAAGTTGATGGTGGAGGCTGTGCTGTTACGGAGGTCATCAAAGTGTGGCGACACCGAACGCATCCTAGAGACACAAAAAGAATAATGCATCTGCAAAAAAACTGGTCTGATGCCAGCACTAAACAAGAGAGACACAGGTAAGAAGCCTTAAATACATATTTTAATTCAATCCACATCACCTTAATTATTTACAGCAAAAAACTTTTAATGTTTGGCATCATTGCTCACTCCAAAAATACTAAAATAAGAGTCTTGAGTCCATCACATTCTGTCTAATCTACATATGAGCAGCTTTCTGTAGAATGAAGGCCTCTGGCCATAGGAGCAATCTACAGATCTCTACTCCATGGTTTGTAGGAAAGAAGACTCAGCAGAGGACTCACTTGGGCTCTGGGATCATGACTGGCTCCAGCAGCTCATCCAGCTTGTGCTGCACCAGGTCGGGCAGCTCGCACACATTCGTGTGGTCGTTCTCGATCATGTCAAGGTCGAGCTGGAACTCCCTAGGGATAGAGGGCGCCGAGTGCTCCGAGTGAGCGTTGTGCTGGCGTGCTTGGCTGCAGGAGTGGAAAACAGAGGCAAAAATCAGGTCAGTCACGTGCGGAAGTGTCCGAACTTCACAACACATGTCTGCAATGTAAGGATGTATTACAAAAGAGGTCTACTGGGTTTTTGCCATTGGGAGGTGACTGGGTTATGGGTTTGGGTGATTCAACTTTGCCTCAGACTCAGGGAATCTCGCTCACAAGCATGACGCGCTCCTGCTAAACAGCGCATGCCCCTCAAGGCTCCTGCCTCAACCCTACGTGCGTGGCAGCAAAGAGGGGCTACAGGAGGAGGAGGAGGAGGAAGGCAGCAGGAATGACCATACTTACATCCTGTACGTACGATACATTATTCTGTCCACGGAGAGCAGCGTACGCACACAGGCGTGAGAGTAGGGAGTTATACGGAGAGAGAGAGAGGGAGAGAGAGAGAAAGAGAAAGAGAAGATACAGGCAACGGATTAAGAGAGACCACATGCAGTACACCAGAGGAAGGAGTCAGGACAGGAGAGGATACTGGAGAGAAGAATGGCAAAGAAGACATCATGGCAAAGAGATTAGTAAGGTCACAGGCATACTAGGGCAGTAGGATCCTCTCAAAGCATGCAAAACCATTTCATGCACTGGCCAGGTGACTGGAAAACAGAAGAGGGTTCACAGGGATGGCCTTTTTCTTGCACAGACCTTACCACATCTTAGAAAACCAGGCCATTATGGAGCTACTTCTACATCAAAATGGCTTCCTTTTGCTAACAACATGGCAAAAACCAGCTTGTGAGAAGGACTGATCCTGGATCTGTGGGAGCTCTGAAACGGAGCCCCTTGTGTCTGGGTGACGTACTTGAGCTTGTTGGGTATGTCCTCCTGGGCGGCGGGCTTGCGCATGAAGGTGGCGCTGGGGTTGGTGGGGTGCTCTCGTTGCACCCGCTCGGCCTGTTTGGCGGGGGCGGGTGGCGTCTTCTTCGCCGAACGCTTGATCCGCTCCTCCAACATACTCATGTCCTTCTCAGACAGCTGCAAGACATACCAGCATTGGTTAGGGAAACAGGGTAGATCTTCTCTGTTAGAACACACCCATTCAGATGCCTACATTTTTTTAAAAGTCAAGAACGTTTCATACAATAACAATGAAGCCATGATGGGTGCTGAGATGTCATTGCTGTCAGTGGAGAATAAGGGTCAAATTATGTTGAAACACTGGAGAAGCTGGATCAATAGTGCCCCCCTAAATGTGTGTATGGAGAGCTGCTTATGAAACCTGTCTGGGCCACAGAGACTCACATTGCCAATGAGTTTGAAGACCTGGTCTCCACAGACGTTGTAGACCACCACCACAGTGTTCAGAGCAGCATTCCGGACAGTTGTGTCCCGGTCACCAATGTGGACAGCGATGTCCTTTAGTGCTTTAGCTGGAGTTGGCTGGCAAACATTCATTCCGAAGCCCTCAATCAAACACCCTAACTCCTCCAGACATTCTAGTGAGGACAACAATCAGACACAAGGCAAAGGAGAGATAAGACGCTGTACATCACACAATAGTAACTCCATGCTCCTCTAGTAAGCGTATGAAGAGCAGTCCTGAGTAGCTGATTGGCTCTGATATGGGGAGGTTTGCTCACCACATCTTTGCTTTGAGTTCTTGGACTTGGTGCCCTCCATGAGGAAAGGGAAGAGCTTGCTGGCGGGGTACACCTTACACAGCATGGACAGGATGGCACGCACGTCTTTACGCACCACATCCTTCGACTCCCCTACCTGCTCAAAGGGATTAAACAAGTGCATGACAGACATATCAGAGTCAAAGAATTCAAATCTAAATCAATGAAACTGAAGTGCTTTGGAACTCTTTCTAATGCAGCATAACTGCGCTATTTCATGACTAATTAATGCATAGAATATTGGTAAAGATAATTGGTTCAGTATTCTGAAGGTTTACATTCAATTTCAAATACTTCTGCACATCACATGAACACACTAGCCGATATCTCGATGTCTCCCACCTTGAGGATGAGGTATGGGATGAAGGAGGAGGCCTCGTAGTCGTTGAGGTGGTAGTCCTCACGCTTCAGCATAGTGAAGAGCAGCTTGAGGAACTCCAGCGCCTTCATCAGGACACTGGTGTTGGTGTCGAAGAAACGCAGAGTGAACCACTTCAGCACCAGGTCCAAACAGCCAATCACCGCCTCTCGCTCATCCTCCATGTGCTACTCAGACAGACAACAGAGGGAGACAGAAAAAGATGGGAGAACATGAATTCTCCTAGAGTGGAGTGAGGACAGCAGACAATCTAAGCCCTTAGACCTGAAACTGCAAAGACTTGAACCGATTTCTTGAACTGCCATGAACTGGCTTCATGACTCTCTAATTTGTTATAGTGAGTGGATACAAAAACACCACATTTGCAGAGATTGCGCCTGTGAGAGTCAGTCTTACCTCAATCATGGCGTTGATGGCTTTGACGTGGTGCTGGAAGTCAAAGTGGAAGAGCTCATCCTGGAGCCATTTGGCCAGACAGGTGGCCATCTGGGTCTTGAGCTGCTCCACGTACTCGTCCCGCGGAGTGATGAAGTTCCACTTGAGGATCTGCAGCGCAACAACAACTTCAGTATGACACACACAACATGCATCTTCACAAATCATAACAGAGAATGAAGGCAGATTAGGACAGTTTAAAGCAAAAGGCATAAAAAGTTTGGATAATTTTAGCTTATTTTAAAATTATTAGTAACCGTTCAGAAAGTGTGACTCAATTATTATCGAATCTGAAATGATTACAGACATAGATAAATTGTTCAAAAAAAAAAAAAAAAAAAAAAAAAAAACACCAGTGGCCCATCAACAACCTAGGCTAGTCCATATAGTGTAGAGGGGAAGGTGCCCACCTTGAGACCCTTCTCCTCCTTCACGCGCTGCTCTTTAGCATTGGGCACCAGGATGAAGATGGGCCCGGACTTGTCCTCCTCATCCTTGGCACTGGCCTTAGCCGCAGGCTTCTTCCCCACCACACCCTAACCAAGGATAAGAGAACATTAGGAACCACTGAATGAGTACACAAACACACACACACACACACACACACACACACACACACACACACACACACACAAACAACTTCCTGAAACAACGACCGGGTGCACTGATGTGCAAATGATGTGCAAACCCACCCAGCCCAAGTGCACCAGTGGTTGCTGTGACTTTCTTAAGGACACCAGTGTTCTTGCTAATGTACCTGCTTGTCTTCCAGTCTTTGGTCTGAAAGCCTCTTGAGCTTACTAACATTACTAGCTTTGTCCAGGCCAGAGTTGAGTTCCACACTGGCATTCTATATTTCATGAACAGAGATCAGTTTCTTAAGAAGAGCTCAGCCTTTCTGGTAAGCAACTGAGTCAGTACATTTTTCTCCTCTAAAACAGTAATCACTCACTAATCCTTTTGCGAAAGATTAGTGTAAACAGTAAAATGGCAATGACAATTTGTTGTTAAATTCTGTGGTAAACAAAAGACAAACCTTTCTAGCTGCTGGTCCAGCTGACTTGGCTCTCTTGGTGTCAGGTTTGGATTCACGCTCACGCTCACGCTCGCTGGGAGCAAAATCATCTGCTGTACTCTGCATACTGGCTGGAGCTGAAAGATAGACCAGATATAATAACGATCCCTCAGCTTGCATAAAGCAATCTAAATGGACGCTAAACCAACATCTAGCGGGTTAATTTAGCTCCAGTACTGCCTCCCTCTAAATTCTGACCTTAAGAACAGGGAGATAACTGTCAGCAGGCTGCTGTAGCACTAAACTAAACAACTACAAAACAGCAATGCATCAGTTCCTCTGGTTAGAAGGTTGGAAGCTGCTGTTGTACCTGTGGCCGGTTTCCCAGAGGAGGCCCTGCTGGATGCTTCTTTGGCCGGGGCAGGTTTAGCAGGAGCTGCAGGCTTGGCTGGCATCACTGCCCGGGCTTTCTCCAGCATGCCCACCACCTGGTCCTTAGAGGACGGCTGCTCACACAGAGAGGAACAGAGGTGACATGTTAAAGGGAAGAGAAGGACGGGACGGAGACCAGTGGACAAAAAGAGGTTCTCAGTGCCCGCATTGCAGTGCCAGCTGCTCTCCCATGGGTGCCACACAGCCCAGTGGCCTGAGGTGATCCGGTACCTTTAGCTTGCTGGTGGCTTTGGTCATCTTGTCATAGCCCAGGTGCATCATGAAGGTGGGCAGTGCGTCCTGGGCCTTCTTGCGCACGTCTCCACTGCGGTCCTCCAGACAGGAGTACAGGTGGGGCACGCACAGCATGAGGTCGGGGGACACGACCCGCAGGTTAGGCAGCCTCTCAGCCAGCCAGCCCAATACCTACAGCACACACAACGTAGGGGTTAAAGGTCAGACACTGAATTTTTTTTCCCCCATTTTATTTTCCTAATTAAGATGGTCATCACTTGTTGGATTGATTAATATAACCAATGAAAAAAGACTATCAGAAAGCTCATTAAACCAAGGACAACGTGAAAAAACACTGTGGAGTCAGGTACTATTAGTCATTCATATCGATTTGTTTTTGTCAATTTATTTTGTGAGTCTATTTTGTATTGATACTGATTGAGACGTGATACTACATCATCATCTCAAGGGCAAGGACACTGTGCAAGAGGTGCTGGAATATGTATTGCTGTGTGTGTGTGTGTGTGTGTGTGTGTGTGTGTGTGTGTGCGCGCATGCATGTTACCTCCTGCCTGAGGAAGGGGTTCTCCTTCTTGAGCTCCTCAGCGAGGTCCTCTCCTTCCAGCCATTCCTTCATGCCCGTCTGCTCCACCCACGCATTCAGAGTAGTCATGGCAGAGGTTCGCACATTCGGCTGAGGGGCGAGACAGAGTTCAGAGCCAATGCTTAAATCACTGCTGTCATAACAACATAGTGTGTGTGTTTGTGTGTGTGTGTTCTTTGCATACCTTGCTGTCTCCTAGCACAGTGATAATAGGAACTCCTAGGTTTTTGACGTGCTGCTTGAGGGCTGGGCCCATGGCTGTGGCCAGCTGCTGCAGGATGTTTAGTGTCTGTTGAACCTGTGGGGGGGACGCACACAAATTTTAACAGATGACTACTGCCCTCTGCTGGTGAAGATAAAGTGTTACTGCACACACCATCTGCTCAAACATTTATCTTCAAAACAAAACAGTAGCCTTCAAGTAGACGATGCATCACGGAGTGACTTCACAATGGATCTCTTTCTCTCGGTCTATCTCATTCTCACACACATACACATACACACGCATACGCGCACACACACACACACACACACACACACACACACACACACACACACACACACACACACAGCTGTGAGCTGGGCGGACTCCTCACCAGTAGTTTGTTGGAGTCGTTGAGACGGCCCTTGAGGGCCAGAGGCAGCTCCCCAATATTGGTCTGGATAAACTTGGCCTCAGAGATAACTGCAGCCACCTCATCCAGACCCTCTTTACGGATCTTCCAGTTCTTATCCCCAATCTTGGACACCATGTCAGACGTGATCTTATCACTGCAGGCAAAAAGGTTACAGATGGACTTGGTGGGTTGAGTAAACACAAACTTGCTGCATTATGAAAGAGTGTGTGTGTGTGTGTGTTACCTGATGTCTGTCCTGGGCAGCAGGTCCATGACGTCTCCGGCCCCTCCTTCGTCGTCCTGCTCCTCATCCTCCTCCCCATGCTCCTCTGCACCACCCTTCTTAGTGACGCAGCGGAAGGGAGCAGGAGCAGACTGTCCCTGCATCTAAACAAACAACAACAAACGCACACAAACAAACAAACAAACAAAAACACACTCAAACGGTTAGCATTTAGCCTGATAATTGGCCTAGGTTTAGGGGCGGCCAAATAGTAAGGCAGGATTAAGGAAACTACTGGGTTAGAAAAAAAAAAGTCTGATGTTGGATGTCTTATGTACCTTCATGGCGCAAATTCTAGGGTCAAGGGCCTCTACATTGATAATATATCTGGGTGTGATGTTTACAATATGAACTGCTCAATAAATCACACGTAAGCGTTGTTGTAAGATGATTCCTGTGTTCAACCTTGTGCTGCTTTCCACGTTCATTTGATAAATGATGGCCACTGTACGCACGTTTCAAATTCCTGATCAGTTGCCCCTGTCAGGCTACTGAGTAGTGCTGTCATGCATAATTGGGCTCTCTCTCTCATACTTTTGCTAATGCATACTTCACTTTTGATGATGTCAGCATGTTCTAGAATGCTGCGCTCTTAGCACATTCGCAGATGTGGTTTTCCAGAGCGCAGTGCTGGTTAGAGCTTTCACCGCTTCAACGCTGAAGTTTACCCTCCCCTCCCTGACAAACACACACTAAAAGTTCCAGAAGCATCTATGTCAGCACAAATGTACCTTCTCAAACTCGCCGTCTATCTGGGAGAGCAAGGCAGTTTTCTCATCCTCAAAGAACATGCGCAGTGGCGCTCCCACGTAGAGATACATCACACCGAGCAGGGTGATGGCAGATGTGCGCACAGCCTGAGCGAAAGACAAAGACACACACACACACACGCACAGACAGACAGACACACACACACACACACAGCGCAAGATAGGAGCTTCAGCACCTCTCAAGGGAATGATAAATTCACAGTTCCACACAAAGGAAATGTGGTTATGGAAATATGGAGGTGCAGTGTGAGAGTATAAAATGGCTCTACATTTGAATAGTATTTCCATAGAATATTCTTAGCAACTTATGACAGGTGTAAAAATAAATGAGCCCAAGTGCTCTGACAAAAACACACCTCATTGGTTAAGAATGTGGCTCATGGGCGTATCACAGTCGAGAAAGCACAAAACACTGGCAGCCTAGACGACCGAAAACAAACAAAACACTCACCGGATTGGTTGCACCCAAAGCAGTCTTAACATTAGTGATAAACGCCTTCACATTGATCCTGCAGGAAACAGAGTCAGAAACACAATGCCCAATGAAGCAGGTGGATCTCTTGGGATTCCAAAAGTATCAAATCATTAACAAATAATTCAGTATGGAAACAAACCCAGTGAATCCAAACTCCTTAATGGCATTGGCCAACCAGTTCAGAGTTTCAGCCTGATTCTTGGGGTTCTTCTGTGAAAAAGCCATGGACACCACCTGGAGGCAAGACCAATGACATAAGAATATTTCAAGGCTTTTTATTTTTATCTGCATCAAATATGTTCTTCCATTATTAGTGCACATTTACTGTTAGTGCACATTATGTCTTAAGAGTAGCTTTCTATAATAATGGTTTATCTTTAATCAGGCCTTGAGCAAGTAATATTAACTGTGGCCCAAACACTTTGTTTCATAAACATTCTGGTGTGTGTTTGTGTGCACTGTTGCATGCATGTGACGTGCATGCATGGGTGCAGCAGTTGTTGTCTGAATCAGTGACAATAGAGTGAGTCTAAAAGTAGGTTACAATACAATAGGTCTGTTGCCAAGTCCACAGGTGTCTCTGGGACACGGCTCACATCTATTACTAGTCTGCACTTACACACCTTAACCAGTATTATCAGTGAGGGACAGCTCGGCTTCCCTCAGAAGCCCATTTCAATTAAACATATTACAGTATCTGAATCATTTATAAAATTATTCTTGTACACAAGACAAACAGTAAAAACTTTGAATGAATGCACTGTGCAAATAACAGCCAATCAATCAGTGGAGCCCCTTCTATAAAACGGTCCCTCCTCTGTAGGGATGGAACAAACCTGTTCAGCAGTCCAGGGCAGAGAGCAGGCCTCGCCGATGGCCGTCAGTGCCTCCTTGGCATTGCTGCCACACTTCACATCACCAATCTTATCCACCAACCCGTCCAGCACAACCAGGGCAGAGGTCTTGGAGAAGATGCCCTTCTTAGCAATCAGGCCCACAATGTGTAGCTTCATCTGCATCACCTAGGACAGGTCAAAGGGCATTGGGGAAAGAAAAAAGAAAAGACCTATTAGTCACCTTGAACAGTTCCTTTAAACTAAAATAGCTCAAGGAGCTGAAGGTCTGAAAAGTAGACGTACCTGGAAATTCGTCTCCTTCCAGCCCGGCTTCTTGGCCAGCATGCGGACCAGTGCCTGGCACGGCATCTCGCTCCGGTCCATCTGCTCCACAGCCTGGAGGTGGTCAGGACAGCAGCACAAAAGAGCGTTTTCACCCACAAGCAAACCATTGTTTCACACCACTGTCTGAGCACAAAACTGGCCCAAAAATGACTGCTATGGGATCAGGCAAGCTAACTAGGCACTCTGCTACTTCTAAGAGTGAGAGAAAGAAAGAGTGAGAGAGAGAAAGCGAGAGAGAGACAGAGTGAGGGTGTAAAGTGAGAAAGGTTACCCTCTGAAATTCCTCCATGCTAGCCAGGCGCTCTTTCCAGTTGGCACTGTCCAGCTGCTGCATACAGGTAGCAGGAAGCACAGCGGCAGACTTCTCCTCACACACCTCCAGCTGAACGAACACACAAACACACACACACACATACAGTTTTGAGGGACTCCTTGACATTTTTACTCGAAAGCTTAGCAACAGAACAAATGATGACAACAAATGACATGTTTGTTTGCTTACCGACAGTTCAGTCTCTACAACCTCTTTGCTCTCTGTGGCCTTCTTTGCTTTGCCACTGGGTGCACTAGAAGCCTTGGCCTTCTTAGGGGGTCCAGCTGCCTGAATACACCAAAAGAAAAAATAGAATCTCATTAGTCTAGTCACTCATGCATCTTACAAACACACCGTCCTTGGAGAGGTTTGCAGAGGACTGCATTGGCAGGTCGCTGTCTGGAGACTCACCTTGGCGGCCGGGGCTTTCTTGGGAGGCCCAGAGGCCTTGGGTGGAGGCTCTGCTGCGGGTGCAGCTTTAGCTGCAGGTTTCTCCTTCTTCTCAGCGGCTCCTCCGGCCCCTTTCTTTCCACCTGCCAGCTCCACTTTATCAGCACATTCTTTTATCTGGTGCAAAGACACACAGCCCAAAGGGAGACAGAGCATTATCAATTAGCATAGCATATGGGCCCTCGTTCAATAACTATTAATCATGACATTGTTAAAAATATGCAAAAAACGTTTGACCCATTTAACTATTATGCAAGTCTTATTTAAAACTCATAACCACTTCTTCCATATCATAATGCATGATGGGAAGACACATTTGAGTCTGACAAGAGCTGAGAAGGCTTTTTAGGGTTCATAATCTGTCCATTACCTTATCAATCTTAAGTTTATCCAGGTCTGCCAGGAACAGGTTCACAGCTTTCTCACCCACAACCTTCATGGCAGTGCCCAGGGCTTCAAACGCTGCGTCTCGCACCTCAGGCGCTGAGTCATTCACTTGCTGTTGGTCAGAAAAAGTGTGGTTAAAATAAAGAGCCAAGACATCACAAATAACCAGAAATGTGATGGCATTCCTCAACTTGTTTGTCTGGGCCATATGTACCTTCAGAAAGGCGGCACAGAAAGGCTTCAGAACACTTTTTGGCAACGTGGCAGGAGTGCAATGACGGAAACTTCTGGCTAGAAAGAGGGAGGCCTGTTGCTTAATGGAGGGGTTCTTGTTATCCATCACAGCCAAGATGTCCTCAGCCAGATTTTGAAGCGTTGTCTGCGGGCAAAAACACAAAGAACCACAATATGAGTGAAGCCCAGTGTGTAGTTAAATAAATAAATTAATGCATGCTGCTCTAGGCTACAGAACTACAGACTGCAGAAAAGTTTACTCACAGTTAGGAAAATTGCATCAATGGCCTCCTGTAAGGCCAGAACCACTTGAGGTTTCTTTTCTTTGAACTTCTCTAAAATGGTTGGAACCACCTTCAAAGAAGCCAGGAGAGAGCATGTCGATTAAGTGAGTCAACAACAGCACCATAAATTTAGACTTGAGACCAGGGGGGAAAGAAAGAAAAGCTCACATGTCCTGCATAGGTCCCAAACTTCTTCCGAAGCCCCAGAGCTAATCCAGTTAGGCATTTGGCCGCCAGTGCCACTAACATCACGTTGGTGTCTTTGCCAACAACCTGTAGCACAGATTTCAGGGGATTTAACACACAGACCTACTTCACCCACAGATCTTACCTGCCAGATGTCTACTGTCTGCTTCACAAATCATTGGCACTCACCTTTTTCAGGGCGCGGGCCATGTCTCCGTAGTCTCCGCTCTCCAATTTGGGGTTTTTTGTCAATGTTTCGGCCGCTTCCAAAGCCTCCTTCCTTTCCTGCCATTTCTTTGCTTCCTGTTAGGGGTTGCAAGGAAGGTGGAGGGTGAGCACAAACACAGCCTAGCAGCATGCAATCTGGCAGATGTATGCGTACTCTACAAGCACTCACAATTTTCTCATAGAAATCTTTAGGTAACTTGGACAGGATTTCCACAGCTTCCAGGAGTTCATAGGGATCAGCAGCTTCTACACATTCTTCATCGTCATCTCCTACAAATATATGAAATATGTGAATCATATTTCACATCAAAGCAGCTCAATCAAATTACAATTGTCCCCTCTCAAATCCCATGCTGGGAGAGAGGGCAGCAACAGCATGGCTTACCATCCACTGTGTCTCCTCCAGCCGCTTGCTGCTGCTCAAACTTGGCCTTGAGGTCCTGCTGGGAGCGCAGGAAGCGGGACTGTCTGGGGGGCGATGTGGGCAGCTTCACCCACTCCTCCTCCAACTCTTTCAGCTGCACATTACACACAGAGAGACAAAACAACATCCATTTATAATCTTCCAGACCAGCTAAGACCAATGCCACACACAGCTTTGGAAAAGCCTGCAGCAGTGCTGTGCTTTGACAAGCAAAGAAAGCCAATCCCCTGGGAAGATTTTTGAATGTTTTCTTGGTGGCTCTCCCTGAATGAAAATTTAAGCAAGAATTTAAGAACCAAGGCCTTCCATAGCTGTTTGTGGCACAGAACTGAACATACTGGGGAAATAAACACTCCTGATAATGCATTTTTTTCTTCTTAAAAGGTAATGTGCACCTCCAAGTATGGAGTCTGTTGTACTTCATTTTTAAAGAAGAGAGTCAGACAGTCCTTCACTTACCTGGACAGAGTTGATGTTCTGAAGAGGGGGCCGTAGCGCATCTCTGATCCACTTGTAAATCTCTACTGCTAGCAATTTGGCCTCATCTCGAACTGCTTTTTCTCGAGACTCAAACAGTTTTGGCAACAGTTTGACTACTGGCTTTAGGGTGATAATCTTGGAACCAAATTCACTGCAAATCAACATCAAAACAATGACTCACTGTATGACATGACCAGATTGGGCTCAATATATTGACACACCCAAGTGCAATTTCCAATTTATTTCCAATAAACACAGAAAACAAAGCAGGACAAATCTAGTACAGACCTGAGGGCTCTCCTTAGTGTCTCGACACATGCTACAACAATCTTGGGGTTTTTGTTGTCCAGTCCCTTGATCAGCTCTTCCTGGACCACCTCAGCCTTCTCTATTTCTACGTACATTAGGCAGATATCTGAGCCCAGCTCTTTGGCCCGCGCTTTGGGCTGGTTGAAAACTTTGTTGACCACTCCAGACACTACCTCTCCAGTTGTTCTGAAATGCAAAAATCCACCACATGCTGAATGCTACAAGTACTGACCAAAGATTCCCATCAGAGGTTGCGCATACAAGATGAATGGGCAGTTTTTCTGTCTCCAGTCAATGATCCAAGTCAATGATGTTCTACTGATGAAAAAGGATACTCCTCAACAACCAGGCCTAACAAACTATATTACACACCCTGCAGCATAGGGGTGGGCTTTGAGGCAAGGGCAGGTTAACAGTTATGAGAACAGAAAAAAAAAAGCTCAAAGCAAGCAGACAGCTTGTATTTGTATGTGTGGAAGAGTGCATGTGAGGTGAACGTTGGTGTCACATATCTAATTGCTATGACAACTGTCTGACAGTAACATCCCTACAGTACAGTGCTTTCACACAAGGATGAGTTTTTATTTTTAGTACAGTACATGAAAGTAACCCATATTACCCATGATTAGGGATCCAAACATGCCTAGGAGTGCCAAATAAGCCAAATCCTGTTACTTACTTGCCGGCCACATGGGCATTCTCTATGTATGCAAGTGCTGCCTCAAGGCCCTTGAGCTGAGCAACGGCGTTGGAGTCTGTTACAAATTTCTTTATGAGGCCCAAGTATCTTCCCCACTCTGGGCTCTTCTCGTCCTCTATTCTCTGGAAGAGCTTCAGTGCTTCCTCGTACCCATTCACTCTTGCTTTCCATACCTTGAGGCCAAGGCAGGCATTTAAAAGACAGACAGAGAGAGACAGGACAAAACTAAATGAGTTCATGACTAAGAGATCTGACCCAGTTTCCTGTGGGGGTCTGAGCACCTGTAACAGACAGCAATGTCAAGCCTACATTTAGGACTGGATTGCCAGAGTTTGGAAGCCATTCCTTTAGTCATTATGGAGAAAAGCAACATAGAACACTGGGAATTAAGGGGCTTAGCATCAATAGCTCTGATTCAGAGTTAACATCTCAGAAATGCACTGCACATGGACAGCATCTCTATTTAAGCCCTTTCTTTCGAAAACTGTCTGGAGGCAATACATAGCCTGTTCTCAACATTAACCACAGTAAAGATATCAAGGTTAGGTCTGTCTATTCTCTTAATATATAAAGCAGTTTTGTTGAAACGGCAACGCACACATTGAAGTAAACTCAGAAAGTTAACTGAAAATCACCTTGTGTTCACATTTTTGATCAATAGGCAACTTCATCCATTCACTGTCGTCCCCCATGATGATTCTGTATGGGTCTGCCTTATCTGTTTAACTACACGGGGAAAGGAAAACATCAGGAAAAGAAAAAGATTTTGGAAACCTTTCCACAATTATTTTGAATTCACAACTTAAAAATAACAACTGGTGGATATATGAAAACAATTTATGACTGTATCTGAAAAACAACACAACTCATAAGGCATAACATCAGTGCAAACATTTAAACATGCATCACCCAGCAGCTCTAAAGCTAATGATGGCAGGTCCAAATAAACGGATTAGAAAATGAGAAACATATTCTGTCCCATTACAAGAAAAAATTAGACGCATGATATCTAAACATCAACGGGCCATAAAGGCGAGGGTTAAGAGGCTCTCCATGCTAAGCAGAGTAATCTTCCTCTCGACAGATGCACCACCACAGAGAGCTTGCTAATGCTATGGCTAATGGAGCAGATTGGAGTTTCAGATTTCATGCGGATCCATAGAAATCCGTTGAACATCTATGAATCTCCTCGACCAGACCAGGTGAACATAATACATGCCAGTACAACAGTGGTTGTGACGTTCGTCACAAAATCAAGTGTTTGGAAAAAGGTCAACTCCATT